>AYKW01000029.1:0-172682 GCA_002760635.1 Ganoderma sinense ZZ0214-1
CTGCAAAACCAAGACGCCCGCATGCTCGAACTCCGAGTCCTGCGACTCGCCCTCGTCTCCCTCCCTGTCTGCCGTGACGTAACCGCCAAGACGTTCGTTAACCGACACGGATAGGCAACGGCTGGGTAGCAGGGACGACGGGGCACCGGTGCAGGTCGAGCATGATTTGCGAGGTGAGTGCTTCGCTTTTTGCGAAGGCAACAGGCTCCTGTCGCATACGCCCCGTCTACGTGGGCTCGAGGTCACAGAGGGCAGCGCGAGATGAGCGAGAAGGAGGGGTGAGTGAGCATGACGAATGTGCGTTGTATTCAAAGCTCGCAGCGCCGGCGTAAAAACACAAGGGGCCACGTTTGGCTGCCTAGATCGCGAGTGGAAGCGGAGGGGGGACTTCCGGTGCCCGACTCGATGGGCGGCCGCCATGACCACGACGACGGCCAAGGACCGAGAGACAGGCGTGAAATAAAAGTAGCCGAATGTATGCGAATCCAAACGCTAACACGGCGATCCCATTGCAGAAATTACAAACACTACCCCCGGCTACAAGCACCGCCGACGCTTCGGCCCTCGCCGCCTATCAGCCTCGTCCTCCGAGTCCGAAAACGACTCGATGTCCTCCTCCCCCCCTCCGTCTCCGCTTCCGCCCGCTGGGACGTAACCGCCAAGATCGTCGCTTGTCAGGACCGGGATGCGGAGCTCGGAGAGCGGCTTCAAGACCGTGTTCCCAGATGTCGACGCGGCCGTCGGGCCTCCTGGGCGGTCGAGCACGAAGTTCGCGGTGAGTGCGCCGGCCATGCGAGTCTGCGAGCGCGACGGTTTGCCGTCAGGGTTGGAGACGGGGCGGTGGCGGGCCTTGTTCACGTCTGAGCGTTGGCGACGCTCGCGTGCGGGAGGGGATGTGTCTGGGCCGAGGGGCCGAGTGAGGATGGGTTCGAGGTCGTCCGGGTGGAGGACACGCTCCTCAGCGACGGCGGGACTCGGTGCATGAGTGGACGCGGTGCGTGGGCGTGAGGCGGCGGCGACGGACCCGGGATAGGCAGCAAAGTCCTGGAAACGGGCCGCGGACCATTTCGGACCCTGGATCGTAAGCGGAAGGGCGGGGAGCTTGGCTGCGGCTAAGACATGTGGCAACACGCTGTGCGGGTCGTGTAGTGCGCGCTCGCGGACGTCCCGCGGGGCGGGGATGAACCTGAGCGTGCCGTTGCGCCAGAGGTCCTGAAGCAGGCGGAGAGGGGCAGCGCCGCCCTTGATGTTGCTGAGGTTAGCGAACGGGATATACCACGGCCAGCCGTCGAGAATGAGGCCGAGCCACCAGACGATGAACCTCGCGTACTGCTCCTCGGAGTAGTACATGTGCATGGTGTCGATGCCTGTTTTAAGAACTGTGCGAAATTAGTTTGGCAGTGTTGGGTTGCGCAGCGCGCACACCAGGGTACTCACCGAGCGTGGTGTCGAATTCACCGCGGAGCTCCTCGCGGATGACGTCGCGGTCGGAGCGGGGGGTCTTGCGCTTGAGGTTGGTGTAGTGTGGGGTGAAGGGCACGAACTCGAGTTTGGAGAAGACGTGCAGTGGAGCGACAAACGTGGGGAGTGGGACGAGGAGGACGGAGGGGATTGCTAGCACCACAAAGACAGAGGGTGGAGATTGGATTTATACGCAGCTCAGGCTGGGCAGCGAGCAGTTAACGGAGACTGTTCGCGTACCAGTCACAGTCCTGCGACCGTAAGTGTCATCTCTCCTTCGTGGGCGAGAGGTTAACCCGAGCCACGGCGGCTAACCTGCCTTTAGACGTCGCTTGAAGACGGTAAGCTGCTGTTCCGCTACAACTTGTGCACGGCTCGGCGAGACACGGTCATCCCTCCCGGCCACGCGTGGTCACAACACTTTCACACCGGCTGCGGGGCGTCGCTATCGGCCGGGCTAGACGTTTGCCCTCTTTCAGCCCTCCCCTATGCACCAATTCAGAGGCTGCCTGACCCGGTATGAGGTGCTCAACGAGGCTGGCTTCGGTACACTCGAAACCACAGTTAGCTAGGCCATTCGTTGATCATGGCTGCGCTTTCTTTGCGACATGAAACGGTCTGAAGCGGACGCCTGCTCTCGGAGGCGGCTCTTGGACGGTTCCTCCGTACGTTTTCACACCGGCGACCGCGCAGTGCGTTCGAGCCGTGGTATAAAGAATCTATCACTGGCGCTGGCCAGGGATGCGTCCGTGTCGCTACTGACATGAAACAATTACAGAGCACACGGTACCTACCCGACGACAGACGTAGGTGCCGCAGACTCGGACATGGTGGATAATTCGGTGGGGCACACTTTCTTCCGGTAAGACGTCAGTGGAGCGGGTGCCATCCGAAGGCTTGAGTTGATTCTTGCAGGGACATTCCCAACAACCCCGGGCACATCGGATTGAACTCACCGAGTGTCCGTGCAGATGCGCGCGGCCCGGCGAAGCGACTTAAAATCCACCGGGAATATATGTACGTACACGATTCTTTTTCTCGCGTGTACCGCTCATTCACAACACGGGGAACATTACCGTATATTGTATATACAGTCTGACAGCTGCAGCCTACAGTTGCCAGAAGTCCGCCGTAATACCACCAGCGCCGTGGTCCGCCGCGATCCTGGAGACCGTCTGGACGTGGACGTAGGGCTGGAAGCTGACTCCATTCCGCGGCCACATCGGTACGCTACTTCGTCTTGTGTTATATCATGTCATGCGTCATGCTCGGCGGACCTGATGAGTTTCTTGGTCTTCACGTACCACCGCTAGTTGCCGTACATTTCTCATTACACCCGCAGCTCCGACAACATCAAGGATTTATCCGAGAAATTATTGCCTGTCCGAACCCGTCGCCGCGTCGAAACCGCGTGTCTCCGTGTAGGCATCCATCTCGGCCCCCGTTGAGCTCGAGATGGTGGGTCAATGTCTCTCTCTTGGGCCAGTAACCATTAGCCTGATAATGTCGCCCGCACGCACTACCAGGTCTTATTTATTTCCACCGTCAGGCTCAGCTGCCTGAATCCAATAGACTGGTTAGCACATCTACGTGCTTGGCGATCGCGCTCCGAGGCACAGTCATGCTGACAGGCATGAATATTGCTTCTGACAACCGATAACGTACGTTGGACGGGGCGCTCGACCGTCCGCTACCCGATGTGAAGGCGCGGTGATTGCTGTCGGAGACACAGCCTGCGCCAATCCAGCATTCGGAGGTATGAGTCCGGCGGGCTGATTTTTACGTGTCTTTGTGTACTCATCTTGAGGGTCCCTTGATTTAACAGCCATGTTTCTCCATTTCGCACCCCCTTCGAACGCGCCCCCCTCCATACCATCTTGTTTTCCCCCCGAGATCGTGCCACCTCCGACCATGTCTTCGACTGATCCAATGGCCTGAACACGGCTCGACTCCAAAGCTTCACTCGCCGATCTCACACTCGCAACATGCAACACAGGCCCAAGCGCGGTTTCCGGCCACCGTCGTGGCGGGCGACCAGCATCCAACAAAGGCGGCTCGTCTGGCGACCTGGAATTGTACGTCTTTTTTTTTTGCGTCCTGGCATGTATTTGGAGGACTGAACGTCTTTCCAGAGCGACGATGCCCCTTCACTCTCAGTTCGGGGCCGGCCGGCGACGACGGGGAGCTTGGCGATGGCCGGTCAGGGATGGTCACCGGTGAGTACGCCCGTCCATTCAATCGGAAATCATTCCCGATCTGCATGCATCTAGGATCTGTTCGTAATATCGGATAACCTCGACAGTCGACGGCTGTGCTGGATCGAGCATGCCAAGCATCGAGCGGACGTTGTCCGGCCGAGTCGGATGGCGGCGTCCAGTTACACAACCACTGCGAGGCGCCTCTGAGGCGACTGTCCGAGTTTGGCGACTCCAACGGCCCGGTGAGTCACTTTCCTGGCACTTTTGGTATTATATCGAGGCGGATGGGGCCGTCGTTTTTCTCCTGCCGCGGGCTATCCGGCAGAGGACGCCGTCCATTGGGGGTAGTAGAAAAGTGGACCCAGATATTGGGCCTCCGGCGGTGACAGTATCTGGGTCTCGGCGCGAGCCCGTTTGGTTGAGGAGTATCTGAGCTGCTCGGCCCAGAACTGGCACCCCGCACCCGAGGTCGTCGTGAACTTCAAGCGTCGTGTACTGCGCCGTGTTCTGCGAATGGTGCGTGCCTTCGCGCCTTGTTTCTGATCCCGGGAGGGTCATCCCTGTGGCGGTGGCGGTGGCGCGAGGGTTACCTACATCCGGATGGTTTGCATCATTCGTAAATCCGGCCATGCTCGCTCATCTCGCTTTATTCTCCCCGGCCCATCCCTCAGGAGTTTCCCTGACGCGCCACTCCCGGCGCACGGCAGCACGTACACCCACTCCTCGCATACCCTTGCGCAGTGGGGGGTTCCCCGAGGTGAGTACTTCAGCTCAGGATGAGTGCTTCGAGGCCGGGGTCGTCGGGGCTATTTCGTGTACCGATGTACGCTGGTCCATCGACGGACGTGACTGCGGACCCGAACAAATGCTCGGGCACGCTCGGAATGAAGACCCGAGGCGACTGCCCAAGATCGCGACTCGAATGACTGGTGAGTAACTGTAACGTTACTGATTCCTGGTGCGTTTTGATGACTTCGTCTTGTCTTGTAGCATGCGGCGGATGGTCGCCCTGCCACGGGCCATCCGGCAGCCGTCGTCTCGTACTCCTCCTGTCGAGGAGTATGAACTGATCGGTTTCTCCCGCTCACTCGACCACCAGACTCTGCATCGTCCCTCACCGCCTGAGGTCGTCGCGAACTTCAAGCGTCGTGTACGCATGTGCTACGATTGGTGCGTGATCCAGCTGAGGTGATTTATCGTGGTACACCAGCGGCGGCGGGCTGATTTCCGACGTCGTTTGCAGTCCATTCGTGCGTACTGACTTCGCTTCTCGTTGCAGTCCGTTCGGGTCCGCCACTCGCACGTCAGGGGTGTAAATACACCCACTCCTCGCATACCCTTGCGATGTGGACCACCCGGAACGTTTGAAGCGGCAGAACGAAGGCATAATTGCTGGACGGCAGCCTACATAGTAAGTCTGACATTTTGCCTTGATAACTATGCAGGGGCTGGCTGCGTTTTGGTGCTGCAGGTTCTCTAGGCCGTAGTCTTCTCGACGGCACACTGGGAAGCGGCGTGTCGTAGGCGAGTGAACGGAGTGGTGAGTAATCCGGCTGCTGTCTCTCCTCGGAGGTGCGATATCGCCGTACACCGGCAGTGGCGTTTGCGATGTCATGATGCTTCAAGTTAGCATTGTTCAGACGGTCCGGACATGTGTACTGACCTCGCTTCGACCTGCAGTCCCATCCAGACCCCAGCTCCCGGCGCACGCCGGAAGCATATACGCCCACTCCTCGCATACCCTTGCGATACGTGGGCTTCGGGACGAGGTCCTACGAGGTGAGTGTGTTATCCTGCTTCGAATTCCGTCTCGAGCTCGGTGGGTTCCAACATGTATATACACACCGTCGTCTTCACGGCTGCGTCCCGCTAGTAGCGTACAACTCGTCAGCCCGCGAATGTAGCATGTAGCACCAGACAGATGGGGTGTGTTCAGTTGAAGGGGTGCAGTTGCGTAGCGTACAGAGGCTTGTTGGCAAAAATATATTTATGTGCGTACTGTACATTTCCGGGCGACCATCCATCGCTGTCTTCGCACACTGCTCGCTGCCATACCACTCTGTCCGGGTCCGTAGTTACCGCTCTAATACACTACGAATATAATACACCACGACTCTAATAAACGACCGCTCTAACGAACTACGACTCTAACAAGCACAAACCACGACCCTAAAAAACGACTCAAATAAACAAACACGACTCTGCCCGAGTCCGTGTTTGTTTCTCTGGCTGCAGCGACGTCGCTTCGAGCACAAACAACCCGGATCAACGTCCGCATCAGACGCGGGGGCAGAGCGAGCTCACAACCGAGAGAGGATTGTACGGTTGGAGCCCCCGCCAGGTGTCGCGCTCGCGAGACCCAGCTTGCGCTGCCCGACCTCGCGCCACCACTCGTCCGCCACCTCGTCCGCGTCATACCCGAACTGGATCCTGCTCTTCCTCTCGTCCGCCCACTGGTTCGCGCTCCCCACCAGCGCGTCGCCCCCCAGGCCGGTGTCCCCGCGCATGCGCCGAAGCTCCAGCTCCGTCGCCTTGCGCATGTCCGCGTCGCGCTGCGCCTGCTCGGGGCCGTCGGGGAGGTGGAAGATCTTCTGGTTCAGGCGAGACTGGTTCTGCGTCTCCGCCGTGCGCGGCAGCCGCAGGTCCTCGTACGCCTGCAGGAACGTGGGCAGCTGTGTCGGGTGGGCGAGGCGCGATAGCAGGTTGCCGAGCACTGCGCCGTCCTCGATGGCCATCGCTGCGCCTTGCGCGCGATACGGCTGTGGTCAGCGGCGGGGATCGCGCGGCGATGGGTGTCAGACAAATATTCGAAGGTTAGGCGGATAACGACGGGCGGGACTGACCAGCATTGGATGGCACGCATCGCCCAAGAGAATGACACGATTCGAGGGATGGATCCACTTCTTGAGCGGCTTGCGGTCCATGAGTCGCCATTTGAGCGTCGACTGCACGAAGCCCAAGATCTTGCGAATCCTGTCAAGCAAATTAAGACATTGCACGGTGACGCGATTACAATATCGATATCGGGCGTACCTGGGCTCGTAGTCGGCGAAGTCGGCCCGCATCTTATCTGCGCTGCCCTCTGCCGTCCACGATTCTACCGAACCGTCGTCGGGGTGGATGAGCACAAGGTTGTACTCCTTCTTGCTCCTCTTCACCCCTGATTCAGCGAAAACGCACACGGAGGACAGGAGAAGACGACGTACGACGTTGTATGCCATGACATGTCGCCCGGGCCCCATCCAGCCCGTCATCTCCGGAACATCAATGAACTCCTTAAGCTCCGGGTCTTCTAGTAGCAGGTCCGAAGGTATGACCGCACGGTACGCGGCATCTCCCGTGGCCTCGGCCGGGTTCGTGTGTCCCAGGACGACCTCCTGCAACAAGCTCTTGACGCCGTCGGCACCGACGATCAGGTCGCCCCGCACTACCTCCCCGGACGCGAGGGTGAGCGATGGCGCGTCCGGGTCGACGCCGACCACAGTCGCGTTGAGGCGGAGCGTCATGTGCGGCGCGGCGAGGTCGAAGAGGAGCTTGTGGAGGTCCGCGCGATGGATGTGGTAGTAGGGCGCACCGTATTTTTCCTCCATGTTCGTCCACCGCGTGTATCCCACCCGCTCGCCAGTATCGTACCTCCTGAGGGCAATCGCGTCGGGGCGGACGGCGACAGCCTCGAGCGCGGGCCCGGCTCCCCATCGTTGGAGCAGCCGCGAGACGTTGGGCGTGACTTGGATGCCCGCTCCCACCTCGCCGATGGCAGGGGCTGCCTCGAAGAGGGTGACTTTGTGGCCGGCCTTGCCCAGACAGTGTGCAGCGGCGAGTCCGCCCATGCCGCAGCCGACGACGAGGACGTGGAGCTGGTGGGGAGCCTTTCGGCCATCGTAGAGGGTGGTGTGGATGGAGGCCCCCTCAGCGCTCGCAGCGCCGTGAGCAGCGACGGGGGAAAGCGGTGGAGGGGCTTGGGAAGACATGGGACGAGCGAGCGAGGGGCAATAACATGGAGTTGGAGGAGAGTGCGGGGTAGAAATAGAAATGGCGCGGATAAACCGTTTTAGCGAGGTGTTACGGTATATCCTGCTCGGGCGTCAGAGAAGGGCTGGGACTCGGAGAGAAGCAGGGCGCACCAGTGGCCGTCGAACGAGCGTGCGGTCACAAGCCGGATTCGCGATGGATCGTGCGCAGAGTCGTGCGCTGCGTCTGTTCCCAGCTTCGTTGGAAGCCGCCGGGAATGTATCGCCCGTGTAAGGGAGATGGTGACTCACGTGTGAGATCTGAATCCACTCTAGCGGGACAGGGCGCAGCTTCAAGTTCCGATACAAGGTCCGGGGGTGGCAGCAGTGCGCATGCCTGGCTAGCAGGGAGGCGGCAACGGGGAGAGCGGGAGGTCATCGTGGACGACGTTCAAGAGCCAAGATCCGTCGGTCTAGCCCAAATTCAGCATAAGATCTCATCGGGCTCTATGAACGGATAACGCCGATCGTACCTCGAGTCCATTAGCGCATACAGGCGGACATAAGAACAGCTCCGTCATCATGGAGAGCTCCAACGACGACGGCCTGTAGAATATATATCAAAAAGCAAATCTTTACGGGTCTGATTGGAAGCCTACCAACCTCGTGGGTGAAGCAGGGCTATGTCGGTCCGGCTGCCTATGTAGTATCCCAAGTGCTTTCACTTGGTACCCTTCGTAGCTCCGTCGCTCGTGAGGGGACTCAGAACTTGACGGGACCCAACTGCTGGTTTATTCAATCCAAATTAGATTCGGTGGGCCTTCAAATGGAATGCTGATAGCTCTCGGCGCGGAAGCCGATCGAAGTGGTGGCAACTTGGGCACAGCCGAGCGTGGCTGAAACTGTCAGAATGGTCAATTCACGGATACATGCTTGGAATCTGGATAAATGTTGAGACTACCGATCTAAGGAGCACCATGTACGCCTGATCGGAGTGAAGCTATGGCTCGCTGTATCGGCGGTGAGCGGGATTAAAGGGGTAGGTTAGTTGGATTAGCCACTGGAGAAGGGAATGGCTAGACTCACCTCTCGAAGCTTTTTGGAGAGTTAAATCACTTGAGGCTTTGCTTCATCCGACTGCAGAACAGAAGGTCAGTACCCCTGACACCTGCAACTTCGCAGCTTAACCCATGTACACCCACCTTCAATACAAATAGCAAAGCGAGCTGGTGGCGGGGAGCCAAAGGTGAGCCCTGGATGGGACGCGGTTCCGACGGGCAAGCGCGCTTACCTGGTCGCCGGGGCGAGTAAAGATGAGTTCGGGAAACGCGGTTCCAAAGGTTCGCCGCTCCCTCAAACTCGAGGCGCGCCAGCGGACTCGGCGGGTTGGAAAGTGCAGTGGAGGGGAATCTGCACGCAGGTGATTTGCCTTGTATGACTCTCGAAGGTTATGTAGAACTCGAATGTTCAAGTTGTCCGAGTTGAAGTGACCAGAGATGAGCCATGAAGTTATCACCGTGAAGGGAAAAACCTCGACACCCTTACAATGAATTGAATAGCACTGGCATCCTGGAGGATGGTTGCGTTCCATAAATTAGAGGAAGCAGGGGAATTTGATGGTTCGAATGTCTTGTTCCGAAAGGGTGCAACTTTTCAAGCTTTGCTCTGTACGGCCGAGTCGCACATCAATACTGAGACTTACGGGGGAAGAGATGCTAGTTCTACGCACCGCTTCCATAGGGTGCGAAGATGCCGGTATATCAATGCGCATATAAACATATCATGCGCATATAAGCACAGGGTGCCAGTGGACGAGAACTCAACGGATGTGCTCTCATCTATAAAAATATCCTGGCCATATCTGGGAGGACCATCGTGAGCATGGCCTTCCACATTCGATCGGGAGCAGTACCTGGGGCGCTGGCACATGGAGGGCCGGCGAGAAGGGCAGACTTGGAGCGGCAAAGAAGGCAGAATCAGGACTCACTTCCTGACGACCAGCATGCTATGTCCGCGGGCCGCTCCGGGGAATTGCCGAAGGATGAAGAAGCTAATAAGGTTGCCGAAAAGAATAAAGAGCCTCGGGGGCCACCGGCATTCGGTGGACGGGAGATGCAATTGTTGTGCGACGGTCCTTGTATACTTCCTGCCGGAAAGAGAGTCCTGGAAGGAAAGCGTTCGCCACCGTGTGGCAATACTAGGGATCGAAGCGATATTTCGCGCCTGTACCGTCCTGTAGACGGGCCCGCCGGCGAGACCGAGTTCGAATGGGGTGCCAGAGCTTATGAGGCCGTTGTGGGGCTCAAAAATCGGAAAAAGGAACTTACGAGTGAGTGATTGGCAGATATACCTGTTTAAAAGTGCCTTATATGCAGAGGATAGCAGGTTAAAATGGGGTGGCATGGCCATGGGGTGGTGGTTCGGGAACAAGCAGCGAAGCGCCGTCTGTGGTTGAAGCGGTCGGAAGCGCCTACAGTCCGTCCGCATTCATACGCCGATCCATGCTGTCCCTGTTGCTGATAACATATAATCGCGACAGGCTTTAAACCTAAAAAATAGGTGACTGAACGTCACCCATACAGCAATCGGCGACGGTCGCGCACAGTCTAACATAAGTTGCAGTCTCCCCGCCAACACACGAAACTAAATTGCACCATCCCCACCGTCTATCGATCCGACCTCCCAAAGAAAAATCGTACACTTTTTCCTCCCAATTTCCGCACGGGAGTCTCTATCTCTATGCAGTCAATCTACGACGGTTTAAGCGGTGGCCTAGGGCTACAAAACCAAGTTCACCGCCGTCGCGCCGCCGGACAAGCATCAGCAAACGTTCACCCCGAGGCACGAGTCCATCACACAAGAACCCCACTCACATCTATGCAGGTACACCACCCACTCGGGCTCGCTCACATACGCGAGCGCGCCGGAGGAACAGGACCACGATCCAACGCAGAACCGACCTCGCGAAGCAAGCGCTCCCCGACATCGCGCCACCACTCCTCCGCCACCTCGTCCGCATCGTGCCCGAACTGCACCCTGCTCTTGCTCTCGTCCGCCCACTGGTTCGCGCTCCCCTCCAGCGCCTGCCCATCCTTCAGCGCCGCGACGCCCCGCAGCTCGTACTCGGCCGCCTTGCGCATGTCCGCGTCGCGCTGCTCCTGCTCGGGCCCGTCGGGGAGGTGGAAGATCGTCTGGTTCAGACGCGACTGGTTCTGTGCGTTCGTCGTGCGTGGGAGACGTAGGTCCTGGTACGCCTGCAGGAGAACGGGGAGCTGCGCGGGGTGCGCGAGGCGGGAAAGGAGGTTCCCGAGGACGGCCGCGTCTTCGATCGCCATTGCGGCGCCCTGCGCGCGGTAGGGCTGTGGTCAGCGGCGGATCAGAGGAGCCGAGGATAGAACGTGAGACGAAGGCGGGAACAACGGCGCGTCAGTTCAACGAGGACAAGCGCCAACGACCAAGGTACTGACCAGCATGGGGTGACAGGCGTCACCGAGGAGTACGACGCGCGAGGAGGGGTGGATCCAGGTCTTGAGAGGCTTCCTGTCCACGAGTCGCCATCTGAGCGTCGATGGCGCCATGGCCATGAGCTTGCGAATCCTATGGAGTAAGAAGGAGCCGCGTTCGTCAACACGTTAAAAGTCGAGGAAGACTACATAGGATGGCACGCACCTTGGTTCGAAGTCCGCGAAGTCCGCGCGCATCTTCTCGACGTCGCCCTCGGCTTTCCACGCCTCGACGGAACCGTCGTCCTCGTGGAAGAGCGCGAGGTAGTACATCTGTTTCGCCCTCTACAGCCGTTAAATGAAAGCTCAGCAGCGAAATCACGCAGATACCGGGGAAGACGCACGATGTTGTACGCCATGATATGGCGCCCCGGACCCATCCAGCCCGTCATCTCCGGAGTCTCCACCAGACTCCTCAGATCCGGGTCCTCCAAAAGCTTGTGCGCCGGTATGGTGATCCGGTACGCCGCGTCCCCCGACAGCTCAGCCGGCTGCGTATACCCCAGCACCACGCGCTGCGTCAAGCTCTTGATGCCGTCCGCCCCGACGACCAAGTCCCCCCTCACGACCTCCCCCGACTCGAGCGTGACGCTCGGCGCCTCCGGGTCCACGTCCACGACGGTCGCCCCCAGGCGGAGCGTCATGAACGGCGCGGCGAGGTCGAGCAGGATCTTGTGCAGGTCCGCGCGGTGCATGTGGAAGTACGGCGCCCCGTACTTCTCCTGCATGTTCGTCAGCGGGGTGTACCCGACGCGCTCGCCCGTGCTGTAGCGGCGGAGGACGATGGCCTGGGAGCGGACGGCGATCGCGTCGAGCGCGGGCCCCGCGCCCCACCGCCGGAGGAGACGCGACGCGTTGGGGGTGAGGTGGATGCCTGCGCCGACTTCGCCGATGGCGGACGCGGCCTCGAAGAGGGTGACTTTGTGTCCGGCCTTGCCGAGGGCGTGCGCGGCGGCGAGCCCGCCCATGCCGCAGCCGACGATGAGGACGTGGAGCTGGTGGGGGGCCTTGCGGCCGTTGTAGAGGGTGGTGCGGAGGGAGGCGCCTTCGGCGTTCGCTGCGGCGTGGGCTGGGGCGAGGGGATGAGGGTTGGATGGTTCGGGGGACGACATGGTGAGAGGACGTCGGGGAAAGGACGAGGAGTCGGGCCTGAGGCGAGGCGGGGTAGAAATATAACATCGGGGGCGGCGACAGCGTTCCGCTGTGCCTTCCTTATACGGTAGCGGTACATCTCCTGGAGAAGAGAAGTAGCCGCACGCCATCGAGCGCGGACGGCGATAGCAGGAGAGATTGCCGTACGTTATGTTTGAGGTATGGGCACTTGGTCTGCCTTAGTCGGGTTCGTCTTCGAGTGCTTCGATCCGTGGCTATCTTCGTTGTAGGCAACCGAGCGCGCGTCGACCGTCAAAGGGAAAGGTGGCGAAGATCCAACGTCGCTTGTCAACCAGGACCGGGACAAATGGGGTAGAGGAGCCCCTCGTGGGGTATGTAGGCTAGTCATGGCAGCCGATGTATGGCTCATCGAGAGAAGCTCGAGGCGGGCTGGGCGCGAGTGGGCCTCCGTAAGGTCGAGCAGGGTACCTCGTTGGTCCTTCAGCGCCTTCCTAATTTCCATGCGGCAGTCACAAGTCTGCCAAGACCTCCCGTTGAACTATAATGTAGGATCAGTTGCCGTTTCGATACTGGTTATGACATGAATGTTGGCCCTACGGGAATGGAGCCGAATGTAACGGTGGCCGGGACGGCCAAGACGACAGACTTCTGGAGATGCGTACGGTCAGTAGATAGTATCGTCAGCGACTTGCGATGTGCACGTACCCACAGTACTAGTAGACCTCCTCGTCAGGCATGCGGGAAGCGGCGAAAATATTCTGACGGTGATTCACAGACAAAGGATCTGCGACTCATGAGAGTCTGGACTATGGATCACCGTCCGCCGGAATCGGTCGGTTTCCACACTAAACAAAGGTATGTTGGAGGGCCATGAAATAGGTAAGGCTATTTCCCTGCCCGTCTCATGACTCCCCGACCGCACAATGCGTTGTCGCTTTCGGATACACTGGCAGCTCGCGACACAATGGTGTAAGCTCACCGTTTCCGAGTCTTTACGTTGCGCCGGCCGGGAGTCCATCAAGCTCCCTGACTGCGAAACGCGCCGGCCTGTCTGTGTTTTTAACTATAGTCTGTATTAGTTACCTAAAAACCCGTGAGCTCACCGCTGTTCCACGCTGGCATCCCTCAGACTTCCTGGCTGCAAAGAGCGCTGACCTATCCAGCTACGGTGTCAGCGCGCGGTCACGCAACCCAGAAACCGACGACGATATACGCCAATCTCCAGTACTTCAGCCAGCATGCAGTTGCTGCCCAATTACCCACCAGCTCTCTTTATGTTTACGCCGACTGTCTGTTGCGCGTGTCAACGCGAGCATGGTTACGCAAAACAATGGCGGCCCACCTTCTTTCTCCGCTGGCCTCCCAGCTCTCTTAACCGTGAAATGCGCTGGCCTGTCCGCATTTCCCGCTACGCCATCAACGCGTGCACGGTAGTGGAAAACAGCGGCGGGCCACCATCTATTTTCGCTGGCCTGTCAGGACTTCTGATAGCATAATGCGCCAGTCTGTCTGCATTCTCCCGGCTCCCCTAGTGTCAGCGCGCACACGGTAACGCAAAACGAAGGTCACTCACCCCCTTCTTCCGCCGGCTGAGTCCCGGCCCCCCTCCAGACCGCGAAATATGTTAGTCTGTCAACTTTTCCCACTATCCCCTCACAGTGCCAGCGTTCCATGCCAACCTAAATGAACGTTAATTTATCCAGGAACACCGCTGGCGTATCTGTGTTTGTAGTTGTCGGTCGTCCCTTCCGCACGCTGACCGAAGATTGACTTACTTGATTGCCCTCCAGGTAAGTACATCTCCGTCATTACACTTTCTCTGCGGGTTTCGGACCAGTGAGGAACACGTTGGGATGTTATTGCGATGAGAGGCACGCACCATGCGAAAGGACGAAGTTAAACCATACTTTGTCCTGCCCAAAGGGCATATGAGGAGGCCTACCACGGGCCAGGCTCTCAGAAACAAACATAAATCGAACAAATAACTTGAATACCCTCGAAAAAGCCCGCTATATGCGCGCTGGACACGATGGATACGGAGACAGAGGGTACGCTGAGAGTAAGGAAGCCGGGAGGACGGACCTGCAGCCAGGAGTGCAGCTAGTTCCCCGACGATAGTCTTGTGGCGAAAATTCAAAAGGGGAAACTGTTGGATGGCATTTGCGGCTAGAAGCATGGTAGCTCTACTCGACAAGTCTGTGAGCTGGCTTCACGAGCTCTCTATCTTCAAGTCAGCCCTACAGACTCGGACACGACATTAGCTTGCTCGTATCATAGCCGAAACTGGCCAGCTTATAAACACATATACAGAGGAATACTCACCGCGCATACACCACCAGACTTGTAAAGCGAGGCTCAGCGAGCGAGTCTGGAGCGAATCGTCGTCAAAGAAGGGGTCCAAGTCGCGAAGCGCCGTATCTTGGTGGCCAGGTGGGGACCAGATTCTCACGCTGACAGGCATGCACGTTGTGCGGAACTCGATCTTGTCCTAGACCACGATCCCAACTATCCACTGCGCTTTACTTCGCCATTCAAGTGATGCTTTTATGGCCAGTTAAAGCGGGTCGCCCATCCCTGCCGCTTTCAGACGACTGCAAAACGCCTTGGTACGAACGGCGGCCAACTGGAACAGCCACCGCGACCTGCGCCGTCACGCGATGGGCGTTACTACCAAAGTTCAAACGTATGATAGATGTCTGTTCGCAATCTAAAGAAAGAACAGTCATGGTGTATAGGTGAGGAGTTCTCATACATGTTCTCATTGGCAGATCACCGGAGTTTAGCAGACACCGGGAGACGACACTCTACGCCCCCCGCATACAGCTGGGCAGAGTCGAGACGCCATCACTCCACTGGACACGAACTGCGAATCCATGCCGCCCAACAGGGTTCAATGGGAGCTGCGTACAGTAGTATACCGGACGCTCTTAAACGCGGGGTCCCTGGGCGGGAAGCTTATATGACTGGGTGAGTTTCATCCTCCTGGACCGCATATACTTAACAGCCTATCCAAGTTTGGTCCCGGACGACTTCACCGTCAGCCTGAGCTCGCCCTCAATCTCGCTCTATATCTGAATCGCGTGCTCCTCCTACGAATTCCTGTCATATGTCGCATACAACGAGCCAGTGTCCCCTTCCGACCATCACACGGACGTTCAGACCTCAGGAATACCACGATCTCTCCCACTCGTCTCGAGTACAATTTGCTATAGTCGGCTTACTCAGTGCTTTATATGGTGCGCTACATTTAAATTTATGATGGGAACTAGATTTGGGTTACTAAAGTTCGAGTACCACTAGGCGTGCTCACCGTCTTGTCCACCATGTCCGTCTACGCCCTTACCACCCAGTGCGTCCTCGAGCCCCGTCTCTTTCCGGCTCGTTTGACAGCAGCTTCAATACTTCCCATCCCAGGCGAAACGGAAGAATCCACCGAGCAACCGTCATACTTTGCCTCACAATCCTCGCCCTTTTCTCCTCCACCACCGTATACACGGTCACCACCATCCTCCGATACCAAGCAGACACCATCGCGTCATTCGTTTATTCCAGCGAAGCGATCTGGTCCTACAGCACGCCCATCGACTCGTCGGGCGTTCCCCCGGAGCTAGCCGACTATGAAGGGCTCTTCGAGGCGCGACGGCTCCATGCTTGCACCAGCGCTACCACACTCGCCGTCAACGTTCGTCCTTCCCATTTCCCATCTTCCTTAATCAATCCCATAGAATTATTCGACAGATCGTGCTCGGCGACGCGATTGTATGCTGGAGGGCGTGCGTGGTGTGGCAGAAAGACCGCTCCGTAACTGCCCTCTGCGGGATATTCCTGTTTGCCACACTCGGTAAGGCTCAATGGGCACTCTCAGGCTAATTAACTGAGACCCGAGTTCCTCGTACTAATAGCCGTCATCGCAGTCATGGGGGGTGCGGACGCGACCGGAAGCTGTGTTCTTGCGGATTCCGATTCCTTGCACGTTCAAGGCGTGCTGTTCGGAGGCGAACACTACGGGAGCGCTGCCTACGCGCTCTCCCTCGCTACGAACCTTCTGGCAACGCTCCTCGTGGCCTGCAAAGCGTGGTAAGTCGTCCCCAATTGAAAGCCCGCCTTCATTAATATTAATACAGCCGATGATGGACTTTATTTGGGTGTTTTGTAGGCAGTCGAGGCGACGTCTCGGGGCGTACCTCGCGGCGAAAATCGGGGGCTCTCAGGTGGAGAAGCTGCTGGCGCTGCTCGTCGAGTCCGGGGTCGTATATTCCGTCCTCTTGGTGAGTACACCGACATTTAAATTTACAGTCTACGCTGCATGCAACTGACCAGCGTCGATGCGTATGCATACAACCAGGCTGTCGTCCTCGCCTACCAGGTCTGCGAATTCCGGTACATATCCCACGACTCCTACAACCCTAGTACTAGTGCCACGTCCTCGGCCGCCGAAGAAGAGTACAGGTTCCTCAGCATCTTTGGGGTCATCGTGACTGGGGCCTTCGTACCCGCGATCGTACGTCCGAGTCCAAGTTCTCAGCCTACCAACGCTCTGCTTGCCTTTCATTGTTCAACGTTCGTTTCCTAGGCCATCTACCCGACCGTCATCATCGTCCTCGTCGCGCTCAACAGGTCGCACGTGGAGCGCGGACTGACGCGCACGCAGCACCTCGAGTCGCTCCCGACGCCCCACCTCGCTCTCACAGTCACAGGCGACACGATCGCGACGAGCCGCGTGCATGGCCATGGGAGGTTCGAGGTTCCGGGCAACTTGAAGGACGCCCACTCGGAAGAGGCGAGGTCTTTGACGGGCTGCGGTGTCCTCGAGGGCGACTCGGAGGCCTCGAGAAGGCACATGAGCGAGGAGGAGACGGCGGAAGGCCTGGGGACGTCGACTGTATGCGGCCATCCCCAGGCTCAGGATGCGTAAGCCGTCTTGCGCCGGCGCATGTACGATGCTCGAGTGTATTCAACATCCACGCAACAATTACACGAATGTCGCCCGGACAGTCACCAAATCTGTCCGTTAACTGATCCCTTCGGCCTTCAACAAAATCTGTTCTTCGCTCGCGGTTATGTGCACGGTCGCGCCACCCAAGTTACCCCCAGATGTGAAGGCTCGCCCGTTGACACCGTCGTGACTATCAGCGGGGATTGCTTCGAGACTAATAGTGCTGAGGTGGGGCGTGGGAATGTCGTCCTGAGAGAGTGCCTTCTCAACGTGGGACCGATGCAGAGCCACGAGCACGATGATCAATGCCGGGTAGATGGCCTCCAATACAGCCCGGCGAGGCATGTCAGATCCGGGTCCCACGACATATATGCGTAGCTGCACGTACAATTATAGGCAACAGTGCACTTTGTACGACCAGACCGAAGATGTCCAGGAAGCGGACCATAGACGGTGACGGCGAGCTCGGCTTGTATTCTCCAGCTTGCCATGCTACGACTACGGCCTGTACGTGTACGTTCAGTGTTAATCCCGGCCTACGGAGTATAGGACACGGAACACCGTCTCACCCAGATGGCAGAGTATACGGCCCCGGACTCAATGAGGAGAGAAAACAGTTTCTCGACCTGGGACGCCCGAGTGCCGGCTACGAAGTATCCTCTGAGTCGTCTCCTCGACTCCCTAGAGACATGCGTTGGACGAAACCCGGTTTCAGACCTCATATTGGTAGCGGTCACGCACCATGCCTTGTATCCGACGAGAAGAGTGGCCAGGGTATTAGTGCTGAGCGAGAGCACGCACGCGGCGATCCCCACCGGGAGCCCTTCGTACATGCTTCCAATCGGGTTTCCGAAGTACGTTATTTGTGAGGGAGAAAATAGTGCCGAGCGGCAGCCCAATGGGGTGTCGATCGCCCCCAAAACTGAGTCACGTTCGTAAACCGAGGGTCAGACCTTTGCTGCGGAACACTTGGTAACTCGGGAAGCTCACCGAGAGTCGCAAGCAAGAAGAGACCGCAGACGAGTCTGACAGCGCGGTTTCCCTGCCAGACGACACACGTTCTCCAGCATACAATCGCATCTCCTAACGCAACCTATGAGAGACAACGGAACGGAGTTAGTCGTAGATTTTGGGAGGTCTAGAATAAATAAATGGAGGCACACATTGATCGTGAGGGCGACAGTGCTAGCGCAAGACTGCATTGGTGCGTAGTTCTTGACAACTACTCCGGTTTCGAAAGGATTGAAGGCGATATTCACGTCGTAGGTCCACAGCGTACTGGATAACAGGATTGCGTCTAGGAAGACGGACTGGTGTGAAAGAAGCGTAGTAACTACATAGGCTGTCGTAGAGGCCCACAGAGTGATAATCGTCAGACACAGGAGTCTCGCTGTGACTAGTGCCGTGGTGTTTTGTCTGAGGATGGCACGGTCAAGGCATGCGCATATGAAGGCGTCCGGATAAATAAGACTCACCGAATCAGAGCATTGAGTGCTAACACGGAAAGAACGGTGAGCACACCTAGTGGCCGATGCGTCAAACCCGACCACGCTCGATTTGAGGATGACACATACCATACAGGCCACCTAGGAGCCCAATCTTCACCCAATCCTCGGAAATTCCCCCAGAGTAGAGTTGGTAACTAGTCGGTTGGAACGTCGCTGACGGAATTGGACACTGATCGTCTGTTGTCGTGGACATGGGATAAGAGAAGACGATCGAGCAGGGGATAAACTCAAGAACGAATGATATCGTACTCGGGGTGCCCGTTATTTATACATCCAGTCGGCATAACGCTCACCCAAGTTTCGGTTTAGGTCTCTGACACTCGAGGCTTCGGTCGGTCGCGGGTAAAACCACTGGCAGTGCAAGTATCGGAACTAAATCACCTTCTCAGGTCCGAGTCTGTCGAAGCGCGTGAGGGTGGTAAACCTAGTCCGAATGATCGCTTTCGCTCGGGATCTGTGGAAAATTTGGCGTCGACGCTGTGTACTAGAGCGTGCTCGCTGGATGCCTACTTTCCGACCCATGCCCGAGAGATAAGGTTGGACAGGACTCAGGCAGTTACATCACCGGGAGGGACATTCTCCGATGTTCCAAGGTCTACGTACCGGCAGTATGAGCGCTATCGAGAGCGTAGGATCACCATGCAGCGGATTAGGGAAACTGAGTGACTGAATATCCCCTCTCTTATCCAATCTGAGGACACGTGAAGTCGGTGACAAGGACTGAGAACTGAGTTGAGAGCACGCAGCCGGCACCATGAGCGCTGGCACCACGAGCATTATAATACACGACGCCACGCGTTTCATTGTGCTTGAGTCTTGCTTGGCGTATTGCCTGTCTGCAAGGTCTGGCGTGCATCTCGCACGACTGAGTGCTCTGTGCAGCCCTATATTGCCTGTCGCTCACTCCCAGCTATGGCTCAGTCGGAGCCAGAATCAAGTTTACCACCCAGGCGGCGCAGAAAAACGGGTATTAAACTTAATACAGGCACCTACAGTCGGCGTATCGGTAACTAAATTTGGTTCAACTCTTCATGCTCCTTGAATGATCCAAAATTTTCATCCTGGTCTGCGCTGACAGGTAATATTCCTCCCTCTCATTAGCATCACCTCCGATAGCTTCCGAGCGATCGTGAGCCTTAGGCTTGAACCCTCGTGCACATCGAGGCGGATACACCATGCTACCGTCGTTTGGTGCTCATATGACACGAGTCAAACTGTATCCTGGGAGCTTAGAGAGCCGTGACACACATCGTGTCTGATACATTAACGGCGTCAGGTAGGAGGCGCTGTTTTGACTCTGTTCAGCTGATGACAGAGGCACCCGACAGGAGACGACCGTAGAAAGCGCGAGCGAACAGCCGTCCTTAAGAACACATGAATCTGTTTTCTGGTACTACCGTACCCCTCCCTCTTCATCAAGGTGGTTTACTCACCGTTGTTTCTATATGTCGCAGACGATAGAGACGCAATGTCCAAACATATCCCCTGTATTTGACGAAGCTCGCTACCATTTTATCGCTCGACGAGTCCAGGTGGACCTCGTCATAATTGGTTTCCTCGGAGCTTCATACGGTATGCAAGAATTATCGGTTTGGAGACTTCGACTTTTACTGAACTTTCCCCCAGGTATATTTGCCGTTATGTCCGTAACAACAATTTACACTATTATACAGTGCGTAATATCCGTTTCAACTGATTATATTTCCCCTGCATTGACATAAAACCCTCGAGTACGTAGACGGAGTATAACGACTCACCCTACCACAATCATATTATGTTTGGTGGTCCTGGGGTTATTTACCTCTACAACAATCCACACCGTCGCCAGCTCTCTCTACTACAAGTCTCGCTATCTATTGGACCTGTTGTGGTCCGGATTCTCGTTCTGGCTCAATGGCACACCACTCAAATTTCAAGACGACCCCATACGAAGACTCAATGATGCGTCCCACCTCTGTTCCTGCGCAAGGTTTTTCACACTTTCCGTGACTGTTCGAATCCTTCTATTTGTAGTGGATTCATACCGTGCTGACTCGGAGGCTTCATTTTTCACAGGCCATCCTCGAGAATGCTATAAACTGTTGGCATGTATGCCGAGTCTGGGGGAAAACCCGTATCCCGAGAATCCTACTCGCGATATCATTACTAGCACTGTCAGGTAGTGCTCTAATCTTTCTCAAGTCTCCATACCAAGATCTCATAATCATTTCTTCGCCGCGTGGTACGAAGTTCTACAAGTTGTCAGCACCTTCCAAGGCTGTCGAAGTACCGACTCCGTCTTGGATTCCAGTCCCTTTGTCGACCCGGCCACCACAACCTACAGTGCCTCCACTATTCAGGGCTCTCCGGTCTCGATCGCTGCCTCCGTCCTATCCCTCAGTATCAACGTTCTGGCCACTCTCATAGCGGGCTTCAGGTTACGGTATGTGACCAGCAGCAGGTTCTATCTCCGCCCTGACGAATCTTTCCAGCGAGCTGAGACGACGCGCTAGCGAATTCCCAGTTAAAAACGGACACCCAATGTCTCAACCGTTCGAGATCCTGGGATTTGGAGCTGTCTATTGCGGTGTATGGGTGAGCCGCTCCGGACTAGATAATCCTACTTCTGGGGCGACCGTTCATGGCATATATCTAGGCTCTCGTCGTAGCCTTTCAGATCTGCGAATATAGACGGAAATTTTCATCCGAACAGCCTGCATCATTGGACGGTTTTATGAACAGCTTTGGTGTCTTTGTAAATGGTGCCTTCGTACCTATTATAGTATGTTCAAATTTGGTCGCAGTTGTTTACCACTCACTCTGCTCCCGATTTCGATTTTTACAGGCAATCTACTCAATGTCCATCATAAGCTCGGATCTGTCGCATAGATTCAAGCCTGCGGACTATGACGAGCGTAGCGGCTACCCAGTTCCGACGGCATGATTGTGATGGCTCTATATGAGAGCAAACGCTCACGGTTGTCAAGAATGTAGATGTTCACGTAGAGCGTACTATAAGGACACAATTGAGCGTCGAATCGGCATACATGAAAGAGGAATTGGGATGAGGACCTCCTCCTCTCCGCCATCTCGCCACCACTTCCGAGTCTCCGCCCCCTCGTCCGTTCTGTGCCCGAACTAAAACCTGCTCCTCTTCTCGTCTTCCCACTAGTATGGACTTCTGCGGACCCATCTCCCGACTCGCTCTTCCCCCCCACGAATACACCGCGGCTCGAACTCTGTCGCTCTCCGCATACCCGAGTCGCACTTCTCCTGCCCCATCCCGTCGTGCGAGTGGAAGAGTGTCCAGTTTAGACGCTACCCTGTCCCCATGTCCGCCGCGCGGGGCACGTCGTGTCCTCCACCTCGATTAGATCCCTAAGCTCCGGGTTCTCCAACAGCAACTCTGCAGGTACGATCGCACGATAAACCGCATCCCCTGCCGGCTCCTCAGCCCTCAGGGCTTGTATAACCCGGGCCCAGCACGGCCCTCTGCACCTAGATATTCACGCCGTCCATCCCAACAACGTCGCCCCTCCGGCGCCACGACGTCCCCGGACCTCAACGTGACGCTCGGCACGTCGCGTCGAGGCGCGGCGCCATGTGCGCCTCCGCGAGGTCGGGCAAGAGCCAGCGCAAGCTCGCGCGGTGGATACGGATAGAAGCACGGCGCGCCATACCTCTCCGCCACGTCCGTCCACCCTGTATATCCCGCACCCGACGCGTAACTCAGGACGGTCGCTTCCGGGCGCACGCCGACCGCCTCGAGCGCGGGCAGGCGCGACATAATCAGGATGCCCTGGATCCCCGCCGCCGCCTCGCCGCCGCCTCGAAGAGGGTTCTCGAGTGCCTGATGTTGGCCAGCCGCCTGATGCGTGCGCGGTGGTGATGCGTGCATGTCGCTTCCGAGGAAGAGGATGTGGAGCTAATGGGAGCTTGAAGCTTGAAGTTGGAATGGGGAGGAAGGTTTACAACCGGCAGGAATTTTCTAACCCGGTTTTGGGAATCGCTGACGAGGAAAACAAGACATAGATCATTTAGACTACAGGCTACAGCACTTACACCAGGTCGCTACTCGAACGAGTCGCTACCGAGGATTCCCGAATCTCGCCGTCGTGTGCGCGCGCATCAAACGCCCCGGACTTGCGATGGAGAGGACCGTTTGCGCCTACCGCGAATGCAGCACGACACAGGTCCACGTTCAAAGTGAGGCTAGATCCCAAGCCGCGCGTTGTGTTCGTCCACAATCGCCTTCACCCCCTGCGCAATCTCGACCGCTCCCTGCGTAACACGTCGCCGTCAGTGCGCTCTGCCACTGGTGACTGCTCCCCGTCCTAGACAAAGGGCACGGAAGCCGTATGTACTCACCGGGGTATCAGAATGACAACAAATAGACACTTCGGAGACGTCCTCGGGAAGCGGCACGAACCCTCCAACGGTCGTGACCTTCCTACTCTTGAGTAAATTGTTTACCCTATCTTTGACCACGTCCAAAGGAACTGGGTCGTGCTTCCTACGCGCGCCCCGTGGGGGTCGCGAGACGCGGCGCTCAGTGGGTACGAGAAGAGAAGCGGGGCGCGGAGAAGGTGGGGTCGCTCTCGGACGCAGACTTACTTCGTGATGAGCAGCTTGCCCTCGGCGCTGTAGTCCAGGTCCGCGAACCACTCTGTAAAGCAGCGGAGGCCCGAGAAGCTTAGGTCGTGAAAGAGTCGAGAAGAAGGAAGACGGACCAGCGATGAACGGGACGCCGAGCTCCTGTGCGGCGGTCTGGTGGCACGTCCCCGCGAGCCCCATGAAGGGCACGTTGTAGAGCTTCGACACCCCCACGACGGCGCGGGCTAGCGCAATGTCCCGCGCCGTCATCCCATACACCGCTCCGTGTGGCTTGATCTATTGTCAGGGCGTGAGTAGAACTCTATACTACTCGCGACGGTCACTTACGTGGTTGAGCTGCACGCCATGGAGCTGGAGAAACCCGGTCAGGGCGCCGACTTGGTAGATGAAGCACGAGGCCAGTTCGTCCTACCGACAGCCGTCAGCGTCGTGACGTGCAGGGTATATGCACGCCGGCTCGACATACCGGCTCCATGACCATCTCGCGGCGCCCCCAGCCCTGCTTGTCCGGGAGCGATGGGTGCGCGCCGACGAGCACGTTGTTCGCCTTTGCTAATTGGACGGTCTCGTTCATAATCGAGAAGTCCCTGGTGTTAATGTGCGATTAGAGGCAGACCGGAATGTTGGACGTGGGAAAGGGCTCACGATACATGGAAACCGCACGCCACGTTCGCGAGGTGGATCGTCTTCATGAGTCCTTGATCGTCGCCCTTCGAACACGAGGTAAGCGTCCGTACCGTGTTCCCGAGTGGCAAATGGGACGTACCATCTTGTAGAGGGCGAATCCCTTTTCAAATGAAAGTCAGATTCACACTAAATGTGTACATGTCGGGAGAATGGGAGGTCTGGCAAGCGATAGCGTGCCTCGTCATCGAGGTACGTGAACAAGTCCGAAGCGCCTGCGAAGCGCCCGCGCGGAAGAACAGTCATATCGCCTGTGGCCCTCATGCCACCCTCTACCAAGCCCGCTGAACTGTCGCGACTATCGCGATGCAAACAGGGTATAGTATCGGGCATGACGCGAAACGACTCACCTCCCCCATATCGCAGTTCACAGTCGCGCGAAGTCCGCCCATCTTCCTGCTGTCCGATAGCCGTGCTCCGGGTGGACGCATCGAAGCTCGCCTCCCCCGCCTCGTCCGACGCTTTTATGCCTGCATGGGAGCGCAAACTCTGATTCGCGGGGGAGTATCGGCCAATCGACGTCGTGTTGGCAAGGTCATGGGGCGGACCCGTGACGGAAAGCGTTCCCTGGCTATCGCGCTCTCGAGCTATAAATATCTGAAGCAACGCTCGAGGTGTATGAAAATGACAGCGCCTTCTTGTCAGTGGTTGCGACGAATCTTGGCGGGAGGTATCGGGTGGGCTGTGATAGGGCGCGAGTCTGCGGAGAGTTCGCATTCGAGCGAGGAGAGGTACGACTCGGAACTCGAAGGGTAGACAGGTGGAAAGCAGGAAAAAAGTATATCGAATATGGCACTCAAAGACGTACAATAAAGTGACCGCAGAGATGCAGTTAGGAGGCCTGAGTCCATACAGCCTACGACGGTCCTGGCGGGCTGCTCAGGCAGTACTCGCCTACGTCAGCACCCAATTATATGAGACGTGGAATAAGACACGCGCCATATCGCTTAGACCAGTCTCCTTGGAAAGACTCTGCCATAGCATACGGATGCTCCTAATCTCAACGCGTCCCAGGCGGCGACATCCTCTTGTCAAGTTAGGTCCCGGAGTGGCGGTACGTGTCGGATGGAGACACCGTACTCCGGGCAGGGGTCTTCAAGGCGGAAGATAGTGAGAAGCATGCGCAGTACGAGGTTGAGCAACAGTCCAAGACCAGCGGGCTCGAAGGACGGAGGTAGAAAAGTCGAAAGGGAGACAGGGAAAGAAAAAGGCCTGTCGACTCGGAATCGTCGGTCGATGCTTGTCTTGCAGATGCCGGCGAGGGTTGAATTTCGATGGCGACAGCAACGCCGAGTTTGTCATAGCCATGAGAAGTGAGATAATAAGGCCAGGAATCGTTCCGAACAGCCTGAGGAGAAGGAAGCTGAAGTTTGTGTCGAGTGGGTGCGAAGTGACTCTACGCTTGATTGGAGGCCGCCAGAGTTGTTTGTCCTTATTTGCATTCAAGCTACTGAAGCGCCGCGAGGCCAGCCTACTCAACGCCTTCGTCTCTCTGTGCCTGCCCTTGTGGCACCTCAGTTCCTCGGCTCTCCAGGGTCTAGCACCCTGCGGAAGGGCCCACGATCTTTGCGACTCTATGGCTTGTCTGGGGTTCTCGGACACCCGCCAACCACTGATCTAAGCGTCGCTCCGGATGGATGGCGGCGGGCCCATCTAGACTTTTGTTTTGTCGAGGTTCCAGGGTGTCCAACGCGGACGGACAAGGACTCAGGCCTGGCGATGGTCCTGAAGGGGCGAACGCGAGCCCACGTACGAGCGAAGAGCAGCACTTCAGAATTCAACCTTCCTCCCATGATCGCTCGTACAATCGAATGTCACTGGATATCGAACACAGTACGTTCTCCGTGCCCATTATCCTCCTGCCCGCGAATTTCATTGTTTAGACGAAACCTCCTGGTATCGAAGGTACGCCTTCGCCTGCACCTGGTTGTAAACCTGTCCCGGCCAAACTCGGTGTCGACACGTTTCCGCTCCCGGAGTAAACTTCTGATCTGGCGAGGCACCTCGAGTTCCTAGGCGACGTTCACAGCATCCCAGATCGCATCCGTCCCAACTCTGTGGCTGTTAAACGTTGAAGCCGCATCCGAACTTTCCAATTCTCAGATTGTGATCTTCTCCATCCTAACTTTCGGATTTCGACGCATGCAGAGCGCAGACCATACGGCGTCCTTGGGAAGTCCTCCAGCTGATATATCGATGACATCCACTGCGGACGTTGGGAGGCCGGAGGTCCGGACCCGCGATCACCCAGCCCCTCGAACGTCGAGTCAGAGGACACTGACCGACTCCTGGGCGTCGAGCCCCGTCCGGCTGGGGTGGGGAGTTTAACGAGCAGTCGCTTGGAATACCCTCTCGCCAACGCGTGAACCTAAGTAAGCTTTGTGTCGATGATCACGTAGTCCTATGGTGCAAGGCGCCTAGTCACCGCTACTTTTGTACAAGGGTAACTGCTCCCCCAGATTTGCCGAAAAGTCCGATGTTTTTTGACCAATCGACTCCATTTGAGGAGAGGAACAAAACTGTCAAGGCGATTTTCGAAATTCGAAAAACTGACGGAGTTAAAAATTTGGCAAGTCGCTAAATTGGCCAGTGATGGGAAATACCTTCCAAATATGGTAAGCGAACCCAAATCGGGTACTATAGACGCCTTCCCCCCGTTGCCTGAGCATAACGGACATTGTCAGAAGGGATAAAAAGAGTCAAGTCTCCACCCCAGCAAGTGAATTGTGCTACACATGCTATTCCTTTGACCAAAAGGTCGGGCATGGGTGACTCGGTGAGGCCCGTCTGGCGGGCGCCTCATAGGCGCTTAAGTTAGGTTGACCTCCGGCCAAATTGGCCACTGTCCAAAAGTAGCGGTGACTAAGCGCCTTGCACCATAGGTATCCTTTGATACCGGGGACGGCGTCACATCATCATCATGATGCTGTCCGAGTCCTTGCTCAAGAGGAATCTGTACTGTCGTTCGTGCCAGACGGAATCTACCATCTGCCCCAATAATGTTGGTATACGTAAACGAAGCCCTGAGCGAGAGTTGGCCAGTGCATCAAGGTTCATGGGGCTGATGGTGGTGCTTGAGAGTTTCTCAGCCTATGTGCCACAATGTTTCTATGCCGTATATAGGCGAGGGGTCGTAAGCTGCCACTCACAAGCTCGCTCTCTTCCTTCGCTAGTCCTTCCTCGTCCGGACCTGCTTGACTTCCTACCATGCCGGTCGCACCCAACATATCATCGTTCAAATCGTCTAAATTCAACATTACGAACAATACATTCACGATCATAATCCCACAGTCGCCCGACACTCTACTAAGCGAGAGCCTCGAAAGGATGCAAGTCCAAATGGTTGCTACGATGTTGTCGACCATCCTTATGGGTGAGTGAATGGCTGCCCATCGACGACTACATCCCCTCACCAATTTTCCGAAGGAGTATACTCTCTGTGCGCTGCGTACGCTGCGCAAATATTATTGTTTGTCCCTTAATATTCTCAGACTCGATCATACTCACACTATTGATTTATTTCTCTCCCAACAGCCGCCGCGGCCTAACCGGTCCTCGAAGAAAACTCCTCTACACCATTGCGGCCATGTACCTTGCAACATTCATCACTTGGATGTTGTTGGTTATTGGGCATTTCTGGACATTTAATATCCTTAAGGGTTTCCTTAAGGGCGACTTGAATAACCAATATGATTCCTCACCGTCGCTGTCAACTTTGCCAGACTGTGGGGGAACAGTGGCTTTAACGTTCAATGTATGATTTTAATATCTCTTCCACGTCTTATATAGATTGAGCTCATTTTTTGAGGCAACAGGTTGTGCTCGGAGATGGTATTGTATGGTGGAGAGTATGGGTGCTCTGGAACAAGAAGCGGTGGATCCTAGTGCCCTGTGGGATCATCTTGCTTGCTACCCTCAGTTCGTAGTCCTTTCATGTCTGATATCTTCCCCCTGTCCACTTATCGCAACAATCAGTGACAGGATCACTTGATTCTGTAGAGTTGTGTGTCAGACCCATATGGCTCACACCTGTAGAAAATGGCGCATTTTTCCAATTTGACATCTCTGGCCTCTTTACCATCTCCCTGTCGCTCTTGTCGAACGCCGTGGCAACTTTACTAGTTGGATACAAAGCTTGGTGAATGTCAAACTCATCCCGGGGGTGCTTGCAACTTAAGTCTTCACACAGGAAGCACAGGTGGACCTTTATGAAAACACAGTTGGCCAGACCTCGAAGAACAACTCGAGTACAGCGTATATTAATGCTACTGATTGAATCCGGCATCGTGTACTGGCTAATTTGGGTAATGTCTCTCCCTATCGCTCACGTTGCGCAGCTCCAAATGACAGCATGGCATTCCAGATCCTTGTCCTCTTGTCCCAAGTATTGTCAGGTACCGCATTTTCTGATGGCATGGTGTACTTCACAGAAGGATGCCTCATTGCTTTAGTCGTGAGTCCGAACCTTGAGTCTCGATGTCTAGTGCTAGACTCCTCATACTGAACACAATCTACAGGGAATACTGTACCAAATCACTCAGTTCGACACCCCCTGTGACCTGTGACACCCCCCAAACTTGGGCGAAATTCGGCAGCCGGCCCCGGGACCTGTGACACACCCCGGATATTGGCCGGTTTGAGGGCGCGCGACAGCGCGCCTCCGCTAAGCGCCCTGTCGTACCTCGCGGCCAGTTCGACGACAGCCTCTGTGACGCGTTACAAGCGCCCAAGATCCGGCGGATCAGCCGGCCTGTGATCCGTGACATGTCGAACTGAGTGATTTGGTACAGTATACCCTACACTCATCATTATCCTTGTCGCCCTTGACAAGTCCGAAATCGAGAAGGAAACGATGGCCCATTCTACCCCTGGCGCTGTCCGAGGCACAGCTGCAGGAGAAGTTGCCACGGTAGCTGTCTCCACTGTAGATTCGACCATGTGGGCCGACATGGTGTCGCGTACACAGCCGGTCATGGTGATTGGGTTGCTGCTACTCCAGTGCCCGTGCTCACCATGCCTTGTATCCAACGAGGAGCGTCGCCAGCGTGTTCGAAAAGAGCGACAAGATGATGGCGACGAGGCCAAACTCATTGCCCCCGAAAAACGTGCCGATCTCGGTGAAGTTGAAAACCGTGCTGTCGGCTGCTGTGTTCTAAACCACCAGGCTGCCAGAGCATGAAGACACCAAGTCGACCATACCACATGCTGGGGAACAAAATGAGCGAGAGAGATCACACAGAAAGCAGGATCACTGACCTAGCGTAGCAAGCAAGATGATACCGCAGGCTGCCAGGATCGGGCGGTTCCTGTTCCACAGGACCCACACCCGCCACCACACGATCGCATCCCCGATGACGACCTGACCAAACAACGTCAGAACCCTTCCGCTTCTTCCACGAACCATCAAATCGCCGGAGACTGGATGTACATTGAACGTCAGGGTCGCCGTCCCGATGCAGTCGCCTTGCGTGATGTCCCATCTGTCTGCCCGATAGCTCACACTCAGCGGGACTTCGACGCTCGTGCAATACTGTAGCGAGTCTTCCAAGGGCGATCCAGGAAAGCATTCTGAAGGCGGTACCAAGGACGTCCCCAGGCTTTGCAGCCACCATAACTCGTTGGACAAATGCCACTGGGCTGCGCGCAGCGTCTGGAACTCGCTGACGACAAACGCGACCCAGTAGACAAGCGTCGCCACATACATTGCGGTGGTGACGCACAGGAGCTTCTTCCGGTTTCCCCTCGTGTCGCGGTGACTGCAATGGCATCATTGTTAGTGTGTAGATTCACTCTATGCTGTTTCCACCTACATAAGGATCTTCACGGCGCAGGCTGCGCAAGCAGTGTATATTCCTTTGTACGAGATCGGATGAGACATCTGATCCCGTCCATGAGCAAATGCTTGATCACTCACCTATTGAGAGGGTCGATAACACCGTTGCGACCATTCTGATTTGCATCCTATCCAGTATCCCGCTGATGGAGGACATCGCCCCCTCGATGTAGAGCAGTGTGTAGAACTGCATGGTGATGTTGTATGGCCCAGCAATGTCCAAAGATGGTGGTTTCGGTATGACTGACATGGTGGCACGGACATATACTGGATAGTATGCACTGAGAAAGAAGGATCGTGGACAGTGTCGAACTCTGACCACATATTTATTAGACCCCCAACGCGCACGACACGGTCCCTGGGACACCGACTAGATCACGGGGCGCAGTGCTGAAATAACAAGGGATCATCATGAATGTCGGAGGTGTGCACTGCATTCACAGCGCGAGGAGGTTAAGTACAGGTTAGATACATAGGCGGTGCTGCAGGGCGTGTCCGACCGGGACCGGGAGTTTCATGACATCGTGCGAGCCTTCTAGCGTCGGCATTCAACTCCCATTGTACCGTACCCAGCCATCTGAGCGGTATACCAAGGGGGGTCATGGTTGGGTACGATGGCGGATTTCGAGTGAAACTCACCGTGCCATGTACGGAAGACTTGCGCCCGCCTCCAAGTTTATCCGCATAAAATCCACCGTCAGCCCACCATTCTCTGAGCATCTCAACCATCACGAACATGGCTGGCAAGCGACAAACCTGTCGGAACAACATTAGCCTCCAATCTCTTGACCCATCACACGCATGGCTCTATATCGCCTGGTGAATGCCGTCGCTTGTCTCTGCAAGCCAACATCGAGCACCAACGCCACGACGAAGCGTCTCCTGACGAACCGAGATCACGAGCAAGGCCATCCAGAGAGCCGAATAGACCCTCCTTCCGACGAGCTGCTCCCGGGACCCGACCGTCCCAAATGGCTGCTCGACGTCCAAAGCCCATGAGTTCTGCGCTCATGGGGGGAACGGGCCCACGCCGACACGCGAGCCGACCTCGCTCCCAGAGAAGACGGAAATATAAGTCCTCGAACCTCGGAGAGGGACACAGCAAGGGGTATCCTGCGCTCTGTGACCATAGAAGGCTGGGAGCTATGCGCACCGGCGTGGGGTCTGTGTCACGTTGACGAGCGTTGTGTATGCGATGGTGGTAACGCAGTTTGACTCGGACACAGAGTGCTAAAGGGCCCAGACTCGGAAAGGTCAAGGTCTGCCAACCGAGGCAGAGTCGTGTCCCGGGCTGGAAAAGGATCTGGGGGGCTAACCAAACCTTGGTGGCGTACACTGCAGCAGGAGGGGTATGGAAATGGGATGCGCATGTTCTGGACCATAGGAGGACTTACGGGAGAGGGTACTCGCGTGGCTTTCAATGTGCTCCTCTTCGCTCCCTGGGTGTAGGTCAACTTGGCCGGCATCGACAGCTTCGTCATAACCCATATCAACGTCAACTGAACTGTGAATGCCGTGCTATCAGATGGCTGACTAAACAACGCTGGTTGCTAAGTGTATCCGAGTGGACATACGCGGAACGTAGACCAGAGACAGGTTCGCGATGAAAGAAAGGAGATCTGCTGGGCTGAGAATAATATATGCGTGTCAGTGCGGTATAGAAGACAATGACATGCGCCGGAAATAAATGGTCGATGATCCTTGGGACATCGGGACAAGGGACATTCGCAGAGACCGAAGTGGGTCTCTCGAAGGGCCAGCTGGAAGGGCGAGCAGCAATCGAGACTCTACGAAGTGGAAAAAACTCACGGCGTGCCCTCCTGGTCCTCTTTTCTCGCCCGTCTCAGACAGAACCTTCTCAAATGCGACCCTGACTACGAAGAACGGCCTTTTCAACGTCCCCAGAACTGCGATTTCGGCAAGGATGCTGAGAAAAAGCGGAAGAGGTTCAAGTGCGACGACCGAGCTGCACCCATGCCAGGACGCATGGAATTGTGGCCGTAGAGGGCCCGGGGTCCTCGCAGAGAATAATAGGAGGATGCCAGCGAGCCAGTGCAGGAGTGAGAGGAGAGACAAGACAAAGACGGAAGGCGACCGTAGTCCGAATATTATTCAAGCTGAAGTGAGAGATGTGTGTTGGCGGTTGGCTGGCGGTGACACTGTTGAAGAGGAGACGGTCTCGGACCGGAGGGCCGACTGTGCTGTTTGGCCTTGTTATGAAGACACGCGTGCGCCGCAGTTCCCCGCGCTCGGCCGACTCAGAGCCGCTACCAGCGTCCTGATCCTCCGTTGAGTTGTTTCACAATATCCAATGACCACGATTCGTATGCCCTGATTTTTCCTTCGAGTTCGTCATCCGACATCCAAGTTATCTCTCCTCTTGCACCGGCTCAAGATCAACGAGTTCAAGTTCACCGTCCTAGTACTACACTGTGCCCCGCCTTATGCTCGCTCACTGTGCGCTGCCCGGCGGGGAGGCCGCTGCTCTACCGCTATGAAACTCCGCGGCACGGTTTTACTTCTCTCCTTCGTCACGGTTATATGCGGCGACGAATATACGGACGTCCGTGCCATTGACAAGCCCGCCAAGAAGAAGCTCGATGATCTCGAAGTCTCGTTCTATGTACGCCCTCGCCTTTCCCACTCCCATCCGTATCATCCTGATTCACTCCGCCACAGCCGTGCTACCTCTGGTGGCGCACCTTTTCCTGCTTGAAGCTTTGCTCGACTTGAGCTACGCTCTCAGCATCCTCGACGGCATGTTTCACCTAGAGCTCACCCGGGCGTTGACATAGCTGTACGTCAATGACAGATAGCCTCCAGTCGACATGGATCTGAACATCTTGCCAGTGGCGCACCTCCTGTGGGCTGATCTTCTCGCAAGTACGTCCCTCTGAGACGGAGCTACGCGCATGCACTTGCACTCACCGTCCGCTCCTCTCCTCCCTGTCCCTGCTCAGGCAATCTCTGCACTCCATCCTCTGCACAGGCTCACGCCTCTCCGCCTCGCCATCAAGCCCAACCTGTGTCCCCGTTACCGTGTGTACCGAGTCTGCCCCGTCGCGCGCTCAGATTTGGAGCACCTGGTTTGGGCGTAAGGCTGAACGTAGGTCAGTGATTTATACAGGTTGACCTGGCTTGAACCTGGATATTTACCTGTAGGTTGTGACCTGTAGGTTACAGGTACCTGTGCTATGAATCATATATGAATCTGAATCAGCCATCTTGGAGAAAGTGACCTGGATTTGTAGGTTTGAATACAGGTAACCTACAGGTTGATTCACATTTTAACAGCCAAAACAGGTATATGTTGAAGGTTTTACTAGGTAATATGTTGTTATATCACTTAATACTGTATCTATCAGCACACTTCTAGCATGGATAATGCTAATAACACTCAATACTAGCCTAGAACCTTCAATAGAAGCTGAAAGACTACTATATTTGGTATCTAAATCAAATCAATGATTTGACCTGTGATTTACAGGTTTACCACCTACAGGTTGCAGGTCAAAAGTTGATTTGATTCATACAGATCCCAATCAGACCTCTGGAAGGGGCCAAACCTACAGGTTTAGATCCCAATCACCTACAGGTCGACCTACGTTCAGCCTTATTTGGGCGGTGCGCAGGGCCTTGTTCGACTTCGCAGAGGCTGCATGTCCGCTCGTCCGCTCGCTCCGCCGAGCCGCGCCTTTGCGATACCGCTTTCTCGCCACTGTCAGGGCACTCTCTACCTGGTGATTCGGGACGACAGCTGTCAAGACGTTTACCGGGAGTGGCATGCTACTCCACGGTTGGTGCGTCACGGACTCACGCGTACTCGAGCTTGGACTCGTCTGGCGCCGACCAAGGCTCGATGCAAGGTGATCAGTGGATACTGGTACAGCTTGCTCTTGTGGTCGTCGAGACTATCGTGTGGCGGGAGGAGTTGTGCACCCAGAACCCAGTTGGCACCGAAGATTCGGTCGATTGTTGGCCACTGTGCCCCCCCCTCCATCTCGATTCTCGTGCTATACACGCATTTGGAGCTCGAGGAACGAACTCGCTCCTGCCACGCTCGGCCGGCGCTCCATGCATCAACAGGCCAGAAAGGGATGTGCTCCCGCCTCCCTCGAACTTGCTTTCCATTAAGTCGGGAGTCGACGAGCTTCGTCACGGTTAACGCGGGGTAAGACCGGTGATATCAAATTCAGACCCGCGTATGCGACGACTAACTACGAACCCGACGTTCCATCATTCGAACTTCAGTGTGCACTCCGGGCCTGTCGTCGACGACTTTCGACTTCGTAGAGCTTTTGCTGACTAGAATCGGGAGGGGTGAAGCTTTCAGGTTCAGTAGCCCTCGAATCGTTAATTGAATCCCTCGACACTCGCTGTGCGACGTGGAAGCCACTCGGCCTTTCCTTTGAGCATGACCGCTCTGCCTATCCGTGGGTGGTAAGCTGTCCGATTTTCAGCTTCGAGAGACGTAACTGTGAGTCTTCGTCGCCTTCGCTTGCTTGCAGTCATAGGAGCTCGGAATCGCGCTGAGGCACACGAGGTGTTGTGGTTTGTGCACAGCCCTCCAACACCACCGCGGGAAGAGGTTGATAACATGCCATAGTTCCCTGTGAGGACTTCGTATGGGGAGGGAAGAAGAAAGGGCTCATCTGGGGCACAGGGATCATCCATGAACGGTAGAGGACCATGCGCCTGCCCAATAGCATCAGTAAAACCTGCACAGCTCTGAGAGGTCTGGACCAGACCCGCCCCAGACTTTTCAGACGGTGTTCAGACGTTTCAGCTCCGATTGGCGCCCAGACGTTCAAGACCCACGTTCACCACCACCACCACCACCACCACCACCACCACCACCTCCTCCTCCTCCTCCTCCTCCTCTACATTTGCCGTCGCAGCTGTTACTGCGATGCCCACCGCTACTGCTACCACTGTTTTACAGTGAGGTTATGCCGCATAGCGAGGATTTTCGCCCGCCATGTTGAAGCTACCACCACCACCACTACGACCACGCCTTGACTCCTATCTATTTGACCGCAGCCCCCGCCCTCTGAATCGTCCGACAGTCACCTATACCACCGAGAACGACTGCCACCGCGGCTGGTCTGTCTTCTCGAGTGCCGCCACTCCTGGTACGCCGCCCCATCTTCCGACCAGTGTCGACAGTGTTCGCCCCTGTCGGCCAGCTCCCAACCCCCCATCGCCCACACACCCCATTCCCCCCTTGAGGGAGCGTCGCAAGTCTCATCGTCTTCCCATACCTTCTCCCTCGACAAGGCGGCCTCGCGCCCGCTTCGGCTTGCGAAGAAGAAGCAGTCGGCGACCCCGTCTACCTCTAGCGCTCTCCGCTGCCCCAAACCTGCGATTGCGTCCCTTCACCCGTTGCTGGAGTGGCGACGTCCCACCGAGCGGACGGCAATGCTCGCGAACATCTGCGTGCGTCGTCTCCTCTCTGTCGCTGCTTGTCGCATTCAGCGGGTGTACGACGCGGCCAAGCGCGCCATCCGTTGTCCGCTTTCTATGCTCTACCATCGTTACGGTGCTTTGCCAGCTCTCAGCACATGTCAAGCTCTGTGTGCTGATCTTGCCTGGTTCCACCCCAAGCGCACCGTCGCATATCCACGTTGTCGCCGCAAGTCCCAGCCCTCTCAAGCTCACCGCCATTACCTCGTGCAGGCGCTTGGAGGGTATTTCATCCTTGCCCTCTGCTGTCTGCTCATCTGTGGTTTTAGCCCTCACTTGCTCTCACCCTCACCCTCGGCTGTTCAACGGGACATGCCGGCTCTGCTCTTTGACCCTGATGTCGTGGATGTTGATGCTTTGCGCGATGCAAATCCAGATTACGAGTTTTTCTTTCTCTCCCTATAGTTCTTACTTCCGCAACCCCCTCCTCACCCCTACATTACTGGACCACCGGTGGTTCTGCTTAGCAGAGTTGCGGAGTGCTAGTCCGGCTAATGTCCCGCTCACAGTATTGTAGTCTCCGTTTTCTAGCATTACTTACGGACCGGCGAGGTATCATTACGTAATGTTACCTGAGCTATTTTCTGTAGCGTAGTCGGTTCAATCCACTCAGTTCTCAGTTTTCAGAACATTGGGCGCTTCACTCTTTCGCCCGCGCTCCAGCTTCCTCCCCTCGCTTTCTGGGCTCTCCCTTCGAGTCTCCCTCCCATATGCCATATATATCTTTCTACTCAAGTCACTGAGCTACTGGGATCGCCTGGAACAAGTTATGGAGGCCGGAACCTCTCTGGTGAGCCAATATTTGTGAGTGTACCGGTGGTTATGCCGCAGCCCTCCGTCCCCATCCTGTCGCCCTGTTTTCTTCGTTTTCGCCTCAAATACACGTCTATTGGGGTCCATTGTACTTATACGTAACATACAAGATGCGTTGAGAAAGACTGTGGCGGTTTATTCCCCTCCCGGGCTGTGGGCTGAGTCCGGAGGTCTGGATGGTCTGGACAGGTGGCTGTCCAGTGCATCCAGATCTTCAGAGGTTGTCGGTTTTACTGATGAGCGCAAGCGCATTGCTCTCCATTGCGACGAGTCTCGTCGTGTATTCTTCGATCCGAGTACATATTCAATACAACAAGTCCCAAGATACAAGAATAGATACGTAGTCCGGCACTCCATCCACTTTGAAGCTAACTACCCAGGTGCGAGCGTACAATCCACAATATATATGTTACATCAGGCGCTCCAGCTTCCACTCCTCCCTCGTGCTCGTGCTTGCGTCGTCCATCATGCTGTCCTCGCAGTCCTGCTGTTGCCGATCGATAAGGAGCACAGAAGACCTCTGCCCTGGCCTGGTCTTGGAATGGGCAGCGGTAGCTGTGTCACCAGTACGAGTCGACATTGGAATGGGCTCAGCACTCGGGGCAAGCCCCTTCTCGACGTGTGACCTGTTCGAGGCTACGAGGACGATGATTAACGTCGGGTAAATAGCCTGGTATAAATGAGGATAGAGAAGCGGATGAAGTTAGCATAAGTTGAGGCCGACGAGATACACGTACAATCACGGGTACAAACATGCCGCTCATAATAACACCAAAGATGCTCAAGAAAGAGACTTCAGACTTGGACTCTGGGGAAAAAGTGTTGTTGGTATAGTATTTAGTGACCTGGTATGCGACGATGACAGTCTTGATTCAAGGTGTATTTGGTTAGTGCTAGTCTATTTCACATACGGTATGGAATATAACTCACCCAGATTGAACAGTAGACTGCCCCGGACTCAATAAGGATAGCAAAAAGTTTCTCCGCCTGTGAACTTCCGGTTTTCGCAACAAAGTATCCTCTGAGGCATCTTCTGGCCATCCTAGATAAAATGATAATTGAGGACTGTACTGCTCATGAAACTAGGTTCTATGGTTCCTACCATGCCTTATAAGTGATAAGAATTGTCGCCACAAGGTTTGTGGTGAGAGAGAGTACACAAGTTGCGACCCCAAAAGAATTATCCTCAAGCAGGGCTCCAGGCTGACTACCGAAAACAAAGTCATCCCCATCGTATAGAAGGCCATAAGGACTCGATGTAACGTCCAAAACTCCTAGGACTGCATATGGGGTGAGAGAAGGTAAGAAACTTGAATTTACCATAAGTGAAGCTTACCAAACGTCACAGACACGAAGAGGGCACAAACCGCTTGGACGACACGATTTCTACCCCAGACGATGCATGCCCTCCAGCAAACAATTGCATCTCCAAGAATGATCTGTTCAAAAGAAAGTTAGAAATTTTACATTTGAGATAAATATATATTGAAGGCAAACATTGACTATGACCGTGGCTGTACCGGTCTGCATGTATAGCCATGTGTAATCCTTTTGAAGGTTCAATGGCAGAGACATCCCCCAACTGATATCCGGGTAGGTCTCCCAGAGGCTTCCCGGGGACCACAGCACATTCTCCAGGTAGAATGCTTCATTGTATATAATGGTGATGACAACATACAGTGTTGTCGACGTAAAAAGAGCGAGGATAGTGAGGGACAGGAAGATTGCTGCTGGCTGTGTCCTCCATGATCTATATTAGCGCCAAAATAGTTGTTAGGGTCAAGATGATGGAAACGGAAAGCAAGAAACAAAGAAGATGCACCGTGTAAGAGCATGGATTGCTTGAATGGAGAGGACTATGAGTACACCTGTGTCCACGCTTCAGTGGAACAGTTCATGGTCTAAACAGATGTCCACGTACCGTAGAGCCCCGTGACCAAACTATTTGTGATATTGCTCACTTGGACCTGTTGCATGAGATCTTGATAAGCAGATTCCCTGAAGATGACTTGTACCGTTGGAGTCGGACACAGGGCACTGCTTGTTTGAGACATGACGAGAAGTGAATGAGGGGAGGCAGTCCAGGTGGAGGTTGCAGCCGGGAATTTATAGCAGAATTAGGCGCCGATACCTGCTGCGTCTCCGGTATACCGTCCATATCTTTTCATGCAGCTCGTCTCAGCACTCGAGAACCTGGCGCTCATCCTAAACCAGGGTCCTCGAGCTCTAGTTGCCGCCAGAATCTGCATGCACAACACATTGCCATCGAAACTCTACTTGAATGGCGTCCTGCCCACGATTATACTGGCATCTGTAAGATTTAGATTCGTACATACCTTTCCGAATGCAAAGAAGTCAGAGAAACGCCAACATGATCAGGGGGCGCTAGGTTCGTACCCTTATCCTGTCTCGACGCCATCTTTGGCCTGCCAAATGCACACCAAGGAGTTACCTGGAAGAAAGAGTCCAAGGCTAGAAACCCACTGCGCTGTCATGTACAGCCCGCAGAGTAATGATCGTGTCAAACAGGGGCATTCCGGAAAAGCAGATCGAGCAGACTTATACCGAGACCTGGTAGCCCGCTCGCTCAATGCCTGGCCCTATCCTAGTAGCGATCCTTCCGAATTCGCCTTTCCGTCTCTCGCCGATGGTAGGTCTCTTCACCTTCTCGACGCTGTCCAGGCTAGAGTCGAAAGAACCCTTACATGCCGCAACATTGATAAATGCAGCGACAAGCACGACGATGGTAGTGGCATAAACTTGAAGCCAAGTCAGCGGCAAACCTTCAAGTGTTGGTCGAGAAGAAATCCAGCCCGACTGACTGAAGCTACGGGTGGCCCATATACAGGGGGCCGTTGAAGGATCCCCGGGCCTGGGTGAGGAAGCCCGAACACCGGATTCGGCCAGCCGAACATGTAAACCCTTGGAAGGCCGCCGCGACGGCGAGTAAAATCTGAGTGGACGCCGTGAGTGTGGACCCTGTACCTTGCTCTTGGAAAGGGTAGTTTAAATGATATAGAGGGTAAAAGATGGACCAGGATTCCGATTCAACTGGCATAACATCGTCTAGAACAGAGCAGGAGTGCACGGATACAAAGCCGCTACCGCTCGTAACACGTTCGAAGCTCCGACACGTCTCTCGCACTAGATCCCAGGCTCTGCCGTACCTCGGCCATGCTCTGAGATGCCAAATTCACTCTCAGCTCGCGCGAGCTCGTCTCGCCAGTCTTCAAACCGTTTGTCGGCAGAGATCATGACGCCCTTCCTCCAGTTTTCATCCTCTCCCACCTCTTACCATGTCTTCCCGTGCCCCAAGCACTCAAATGCCACCTATTGTCCCGACTCGATGAACCCGCGACGCCTCTCCGGACACGGTGGGTCGACATCGAGCCGCCGGCGCGTCGCCCACATCCCGCCGTGTTCTGTCTGCCACAGTCCACTCACGGTGCGAGGCATATGTCCATCGCATGAAGTCTACCGGCCGCCCTTTCGCACAACCCTTCCCCCAGACCGCATAGAAGGCCCCCCCGCGGGTGTGCGATGCGTGCAGCCCGAGGTCGGTACTCTCGCACGCCCAGTCCGACTCGTCCCTCTGAGACCTCTACCCCCGCTCTCACCCTCATGCGTTGCCTCTACCTCCGCCTTCTCTGGCCCACGAAGTCTTCCGAGTTTCCCGAGTCCACGGCAGCCGCCTCTAGCCCCGCATACTTCTCCAAGGGAGACCACCCGCGTCATACCGTTGCGGCGGACCCGTGCCCGGACGTCGGGAAACACGAGGGCAACGGCGGCGGGCTGGGAGATAGTAGGAGATCCGTCCATCGGCCGCCGGTGTGCAAGGCACGCACGTCGTATAGGGTGTCGCTATCAGCGCCATCTCGGAGGATGTACCGACGTGAGTCTCCATCCCGTGCTCTTACCTCATCCCCTCCCGCTCCGCCTCCTTGTGAGCGACGGCGCGAGCATTCCCATCTCTTGGGGATGTGATAACGTCGAGGGTCTCGCTAACTTATCACGCTAGCATTGTGGATCACGAGGGCTGTGCGAACGCGCATTGCATCAGGGAGGAGGGGAAGACGAACTTTCTGCGAACGGAGGAGGACGGCGTGTGGCAGTGGAAGTCACGGTGGTGAGAATACGGACGGAGGACGTACACGCTACAGTGGCGTACTGGTGATTTGCGGGTTTGAACTCGGCAGTAGCACTTGGTTGCGATATATGGTTTGCGTCTTCTTGCAGTCGGAGCGTCGTTCTACCGGTTCCATTTGAAACTTGCTCAATGTCGACCTGGGATTCGCGCAGATAACTCAAAACCATCGGGATGTGACTGTGTGCAGCCAGGTCATATAGTGCCAGAACAGTTCTGTCGAAACTTCAGCATGTTCTTACGTTGGTCTCCATACTATGGAGCTCTCGACGCCACTTAGAGCTGCTCCCGACAGGTATTACTGTCTATATCTGAGTCCCGTCGTTCAGAAAAAGTCAAATTACGACAAGCCGGAAAGGCCAGACTCACAAGCTCCGTACACGAGGACGATGACCCGTTGAGGACCTGAATCTAGCCATGCTGCGTCTGCTGGTGCTCTGTGTTGTGTCGCGCGTAGTCGCTGCTCTCTGAACGTTGTTTTCTAGTTTCGCACAGTCCGGATCGGCCCTTCGGTACGACGATCGTCGGTAGGTTCGGGGACATCGCCTGCATTTGCCTCGGTCCTCCCAGAGGGCCATACAAGAGAAATAGCAGAGAAATTGCCTGTGTTTTGGTCCAACTCTAAATCATCATCGCGCTGGGTTATCTCCATCGGTGCACGGGAAGCTACGCACCGATATATCCTGCAGGGCTACAGGAACAGGAAGCTCCTCATCCGGGATGTCTACCGAGTCAGACACTGGAAACGGATGAGTGCGCGGCATGGAGAACAGCTCGCGGAAGAAAGAAGAGGGAGGAGCCCCCGGCGAGCTTGTATCCACGCGTACGGCAAAGTCGCAGTCACGGGAAAACGAGAGAGAAGGGACGCGCCCACCCTATTGAGATAGACGGACACCAACATGTACGCCGTCGTTGCCCGAAGCGTGTCGACCCTTGAGCGGTGCGAGGTCTTCCGACTTGCGAGCGCACGCAACAGACAGGCGGTCATCGACGCGTGACGTAACGCGTTTCAAACTGCGGCCCGTTACGCTAGGCGCCGTCCGAGCTCGAGTCGCTGGGACGTCCACGCAGGTCGTCTTGGAACGAGCCACTGAGACGGTATCTCCAGTCAATATCGCCACTGGTCGGGCTGTCGCTACTCTGCTGTTCCAGCCATGGCCGGCTCCCTCTGCAGCTTGACTCCACCTATCCGAGTCCACGATGTGCATCGTAATCCTCGAAGTTTCTCGACAGAACTTGAACGGTTTACGACGCTTCACGATCTGTCACCTGTATCCGCACGGTCGAGACCATCAATCCCAGATGTGCCTTTCATGACCAGCAAAGTGGGCTTACCTCGGTACCAAGCCGTCATCGTCCCGCGGAATTGAGAGAACCTTACGACTCATCACGGTCCGCTGACCGGAACCACGTCTGAGACCGGATGAATGAGGAGGGTGTATGGCGACCCGTTCCGTGACTTGTGCCCTGATATACAGGCCGGACGAGAAGCACCGAGTGTATGGCTCATAAAATGGGGGCCAGACGCAGCAACCTCAGTCCGTAGTCCTGAGATTCTATTGAAACAGAGACGGTCAGCCATAGCGTGGCGACAATTTGATACGTTACGGAGTGACTTCAAGATACCTTCAGTGACGCCTCCGAGCTGAAGCTCGCCTTACCGGTGCACGACTCCGACAGATGCTGGCGGAACGCTGGAAGAGAGGTGCCGTTGGCATGGAAAAAACCGAGTTCCATCCACGCTACGTGAAGAAAACACGCACCACTACGATCGTCACGGCAGGGGTCATACTCCATCATGGCGACAGCACTGTCTCGGTCGCCGAGAAAACAGCTTTGTGCGCGCGACTGACCCAAGCCTGCGCCGAAAGGCGTTGAGGACGGAGACCTAGGCGTCTGACATGCTTTTCCGACTACCAAACGCTAGGAGGACACTAAGAGGCAGGTCGAGTTTACTGATTCACTGGCACTGGGCGTGCGGGGTGGCCATGGACCTCGGCCGGGGCACGACAGGTACGACGGCATCCAACAAGGGGATGCCGCCTTTTGTGTAGGACGCATTCATGCCACAGCATGCAGGGAGAGGAGAAGCGACAGGTTGAACATGCGACGAGTGCATGAGCGACCGAACACACAGAATAGCTTCAGTACAGACCGAGCCAGGAGGTAGCACGTCACGTACCTGCGATCATCGTCCACAGACCTGTCGTAGCGAAGTGCTCAACTACGTGGTCGTCCTACTCGCCAGCCTCGACGAATCATGCCCTCGTCTCCGTCCCTCAGCATCCTCGTGTCGCTCGTCTGGAACACGAGCTTGTCCGCAAGAGAAAGGTCTCTGCACCGGTACCCCAATGTGCGTAAACACACTCACCAACACCACACTGTTCTGGCGACATGTGTCTCGAATCGTACTCACGAGCTCCCCACCGTCACGATAATCTCGAGGGTAGGGAACGATTGATGCATGGCGGCCGGAGGTCAAAATGGGGCCGGCCTGTTGCCTTCAAGTTGGAAACATAGGGTCGATCCGACTCGATTCAGGCGAGAGCGTAAGTGAAGATCAGGTGTATCATCGCGCGCGCGAGAGGAAAAGCAAGGCGTCCCTAACGAAGAGCAGAAGTGATCATAGAGCCAGCAGGGGCGGAAGGTCCTCGTCGTCGTCGTCGTCGTCCTCTGCAAGAGAGAGAGCTCGACGATCAGCGCTATGTGAGCGCCCAATAAATCGTGGCCTTCGACGAAGCGCCTGTCCGGTTTCCAGCCAGTGGCATGCCGCATCCTGCTCTGACATGCCGCCGACTGAAGTGCTCTTGACATCGAACTGTGTAAGTCGCTCTCATCCCGCCTCTCCATTGCTATCATTGCATAATGGCTGACATCCAGCTGCAGATGGCTGGTCCAACTCTGAATCCGACTCAGGCAGTGCCGACTTCTTCCTGAGCCCGAAATTCGTACTCGCGCTTCTAAGTATCTCTCCCCGGACGACACCGCTCTCTCACTTGTCACCCTGACTCTCCCTTCCGTGTCCCACACCTTGGACTCGACGGTCACCTCGTCCGAGGAGGACGCCAATGATCCGGTGTGACACGGGAACGACCAGGGAATCCTGCGGGTAGAGGAAGTCAGTATCAGAGAAACGTGAGTTATCACAATTATTCAGCCCTCGCTGAAGACGGAGGATGGGATTGGGATCCAGAGGCGGCACCGTACGGTCCCAGCTCCACGCATATAGGATTGGACGGTTTGGTGCTGCCCTCTGTTGCATGCCCATGGGGTACACCACGCCGCTCGATCCTTTTCGTAGAGGCTAACTGGGAGGACCCGAGATCAATCGAAGGCGTGTGCCAGCCTGAGTTCCGTCAGCTCTCGATAAAAATTTGATAGTGATGGATTCCATACTTAGACTTTTTTACACTTTTCTCAATACTCGCCACGACACAACATATCGAGCCCGGCAGTGGCACGATATAACCGCAACGTCGGTGTGGTTGTGCACACGGATACACCCTTCCATGTGTCGAGCTTCGTGCATGATGAGACACGACTGCTGATTCTCTCGATGCTCGCCGGATGGTCGGAGATACTGCGGCCGAGGACTTCCCATTAGTGTACTTACCAACATTCGTTAGCAGAGATCATATCGTCGTTCCTACCGTTCTCGTCCTCTACAACCTCTTCGCGATGTCTTCCGGGGTCTCCGAGTCAAGCACTCTAATGCCCCTGCTTGTTCCAATTCGATGAACCCGCGAGGCTTGTCCGGACTCCGGACCCGATGGTCGACATCGAACCGCCTCGCCCACATCGCGCCATGATATTCTGTCCGCCGCCACCCACTCACGGTACAAGTCATCCATCCCGTGAAATGGCCAGCTGCCCCTTCCCACCATCACCGCACACAAGGACCCCCAACAGGTGTACGATGTGTCCAGCCCGAGATCGACCATCTCGTACGCCTAGTCCTACTCGTCCTTCGGAGACCTCATGCTCTCACAAGACTCGTGCGCTGCCGTCATATCCCTCTCTCGCGTGCCCCGCCGATGCCAAGCGAAGGAAGCCCCCGAGCCCCCCGAGCACGAGGCCGCAGCCTCCAGCCTCACATACCTTTTCACGAGAGACTGCCCACGCCAGTCTGTCGTGCGCGGACGTCGGGAAGCACGAAGGCAACCGTAGTAGCAGGCCATGATATCCGTTGATCCCCCCACCAGAGCGTACGGACCGTGGTCGTGACTGTGGTCCCCGAAGGTACACCGACGTATGCATCTCCGTCTCTCGTCTCGGTCATGCGCGAACACGGCTCTGGGACCATCCGAAGGATGAGGACGTGGATAGTCTGCGGTGCGGACTCGGGCGGCGGTGGGACCTGCGGGGACACAAACGGAGGTCGTGCACACATCCGCGCTGCCCGAAGTGTGTCGATCCTCTAGCGGTTGTACCCATCGAGATCTCCGCGAGTGCGGCCAGTGGTCACAGACACATGACGTAACGCGTTTCGAACTCCCGCCCCCGACGCCATGCTGCTCACCGGAGTCCGACAGAGCCAGTCTTGCCATGAACGTTGACACTGAGATGCGGAGACTTATCGCCCCAAGCCGGCGCATGAGCGAGGAGAGGATGCGCTGTGGCAATCGCGCTAGGAGAATTCTGGCCGGCGACGGCCACACTAGCGTCGATTTTTGCGTCCTGCCAGAAACACGACACACAGTAAGCCTAGGGTACGCCTGCGCCAACGGACCATGGATGCGGAGTCCCTTACTTCCGTACCTCCGCCTCCGACACGAACTTGAGCTCTTCCGGATCCCCTCACACGATCATCTGCACGACCGTCCACCGCGTCCCCAAGCCTCATCCGCTCTCGCCAGCCGCAGCTCTGCAATTACAAATTACAGCCCTCAGGCTGGTCCGTACGGACAGACTCGGACTTCGAGCTTGGCTCCACGACTCTGACGCACCAGCCTCTTGCCAGTGCATGCCGTCGTTCTGGCTCAGGCACCGGTGCCGACGAACAGGTGCGGATATCGCAAGGACGGGGAACGCGCGGACGAGTGCATTTGCCGCCCCTGCGAAAGCGAAGGCTGCCTTGCGTGGACGAAGTCCTCCGACTATGTGGAGGGCCACCGTATGGGATAGTGGCAGACGGAGTCCGACGGCGAGGTGGAGGACACGTGGGCCTGTGTACAGGTTTAAACAGGGCGATTTTCTGGTCCTGAGTTCACCGGAGGCGCAGACGAGAGTATACTGAGTGAGTGGGTGACGCTGATTCCGGCGCCAGGTCGGACTCTGAAGCGACGTACTACTCGGTACTTGCAAAGAAATTGGCCCACGGGAGGCAATCCAGGTTGTCCAGGTCGACCTCAGCTCTCGGCCAGACGTCATTGGCGTATGCCAGGACGAGCGTGAGGCGCATCAGCGCCCGCACAAGCTGTGGAACAAGCAGGAGCGGGCCGTCGAGGTGGCCATGACCGTGGCTCGGAGCGACGGCTTCAGATAGAGAACGGACTTCTTGCGAAGCACATTAGTGACAGAGCCTCGCATACTAGCGGAGACAGCGTACCATGACGAGGCGGATAGAACAGCACAAGGCGAGGGCGTATAACACAAGCAGATCGCACGCGAGGCGGCCCAGTTTCTTTCATCCTGACTCCAGTGGGCACGAGTGATCCCCGTTGCCCAGCTAGGAGTCGTCTAGTGCGAACTTGTCGGCTGCGTGGATTTCCGGCTAATGGATGGCGTCGAGCTCGAAAGCATTAAAGGTCCAGAATGTACGCGTGCCGCATAGCGCCGGGAAGAGGTGCTGGAGGTGGTCGAGCAGCGCCGGGCCTATGTCGCAGCCCACAGTAAGTGAGCATATGGCACGGAATTGGGTCAGGCTGGAGATCAGAAGTACAGACCAAAACTACATTATGGGCAGGTCAACAGCGAGCCCGTCGACCGTCGGCGCGACATGCGAGAGGACCCGTCCGAGCGGGGAGGGTTCCACGGGTTCCCGTCCAGTTGAAGAGCTCTTATGGGCACACGCTGGTACGACCGGAAGCCACCGTAAAGCATGATCAACAAGGGGTTGGATAGGTTTATTCTTGCGCGACACACCTTCAGGAGTGTCGTCGAGCTGAATCCCGGCCTACAGGTCTCCAACACCGAAGCAGGCTGGCGTAACTCTTGAAGGAAGATGCCGTTGTCATGGTGAAAATTGAGTCGATTCTATGCGCAAGAAAACACGCACCATCACGATCGTCGCGTTGGGTGTCATCCCCGCCGTGGCGACAGCACCATCCCAGGAGTGAGTCGCTACGAAAAAAGGGGCCTTCTATGTGCGCACGACCCAAGCCTGAGGAGAAAAGCGTCGAGAAAGGAGAATCAGACACGATTCCTCCAAGCACTGAACGCGGGATGGACGTGAAGAAGTGGGACGAGCTTACCAATTCACCAGTGCTGGGCGTGCGGAGTGGCCAAGGACGTCCACTAGGACACGACCGAGATATTAACCTCAGCCGAAGGCACTCAATGACGGGCTGCAGCCATTCGTTTAGGACATATTTACGTCATGCCATGAATGGAGAGGAGGAGCACCGGATTGGATGGCGACAGGGTGAGCGACTGAGCACACAAAGTAATGTTAGTACATACCGAACCCAGACTCGGAGGCAGCACGTCACGCACCTGCAACCATATCCCACAAATTTAAACCTGCCGTAGCGAGGGACTCGACTTCGAATTGCCTTTCGCTCCATCATCTATGAATCACGCCTTCGTCACTGTCCCCGAACTCGTCACATTGCCCGCTCAGAGGACTCTTGTCCGCGATTGTAAGGTCTCTGCCCCCCGACGTAAGGATTTGCCCGGTACTCACAGACGTAAATACACTCACCAAAACCGTGAAGTTCCCGCGGCTTGTGTCTCTAATCGTCTCCAGATCGCCATCGCGACTCTGACCTCGAGGGTAAGCAACCATTGTCGCATGACGGTGGGAGGTCGAAATGGGGTGAAGGTGCTGTTTTGAAGTGAGATATCGAGTCGATTCCGAGGAGATCACAAGCCAAGAGCGGATGGTGTATCGCACGCGAGAGAAAAGGCAAGGTGGCCCAGAACGAAGAGCACGGTCAAATCATCATGTATCATGAAGCCAGTTCGGGCATCGTCGTCGTCGTCGTCGTTTGCAAGAGAGCTTGACTATAAACGCCCAACGAAACGTGGCCTTCCCCGAAGCGCCTGTCGTGACTGAGCAGCACGTCGGTGACCGGTTCATTCCCTGCGCTCGCAACTCGGAAGACCTCACACCACGGAACCGGAACCTTGGCAGAACCGCTCGATGGTCGACACGCTTCAGATAATGACGGTGTACGTTTTTGTGTCTCTCGTTCCTCCGGCTTGTCATTCGAATGGCGCTCGGTGCCCTCTCTCATTTCTCCTCGACTTGGTGGATTCAAGCTCAAGCTCCTCGCTCTGCCTCTTCCGCGAGCCATTCTCTACGCTGCACTCGCGTGGTCCCTTATCCACCTAGTTTGATGCGCTGTATGAGCACGCCTGCTGCTGCTGCTGCTCTGGCGTTGTCGAGGACATCGGTATGTAATTGACCTTTGCGGCGCCATGTTCAAGACAACTCGATCCGATGCTGATTCCGACTCGAACCAAAACACAGGTCTTTCCGGCGCTCCGCGTGGACCCTAGTCGTTGCAAGCGAGGAGATAGATACTCACATCGGTACGCCCTCCGGGACCACACTGACAACGAGAACCTCTACGTGTCACCCTTACACTCCGCCAATGGCCGACGGACGGATCTCTTGGCTTCCCAAAGTCCGCGCGTGCGCGTTGGGCATGACAGCAAGGCGCGTGCAATCTCCCATTCCCATGAGAAGGTATGCGAGGCTCGAGGCGGCTGCCGCGGGCTCGGGGGGACTTGGGAGACTTCGAGGGCCTGGTATCGGCGGGGCCGCGAGGCGGTTCGATGTCGACCACCCGGTCTGGACGAGCGCCGTGAGAACATCGAGTCGGGACAATCAGCGGCATGGGAGCGCTTGCGGCTCGGGGAGATATCGCGAAGCGAAGAGGTGGTAGAGGACAAGAACGGTAGAAAGGATGCTACGACCTCTGTCGATGAATGTCGCCGACCGGTACACATTTGCGACGACGCTGGCGGAGCTTCCTCAGTTGCGTCATCCTCGAGCATCCTATGTGCGTAGACGATATCTGACGGCCCGAAAACGCACCATGCTAGGTAGAAGCGTGCATCTAAATGTCGCGTGCTCCTCTATACTCCCGGGCCTACTGCGCTGGCATCCGTCTTCCATCACGCGTGCCCCGCCTCCAGGCTCAGAATCTATCTCACGAAACTGCACCGCTGGTCAGGCCAGTGTGCAATGGCGACGTGAAGGCGAGTATGAGTATCCGGCTGCTCGATCCAGCAGCCAAGAATCCGGGAATGGATGGCGCCATGCAGTCTCTCCTCGATATTCAAGCATTCTCCACCAGAGGTACATCCAAACTGGTCACTCACCGTTTCGAACCCAAGGAAGCTGACCTCTCTGACACACGCAATCTCCCTAGAACATATCGCTCGCCAGTGATGTGGCTCCAGGATACCATGCTTGTGGCTGTCGACGTAGCGAGTCCTGACGTGGAGAGTTTTCTGGCTCTCGCTGTCGTACGACTTGAAGGAAGGTGGGAGTCCCCGCTCATCATACACAGACCTCAAAGGACAAAGGTAGAAGAGAGAAGGATGAGCCGAAGTACGAGGGAGTGCCGAGGGACTGGGAATTGCCACGAACTTGAGGGATGGTTTCGAGTCCGAGTCGGCCACCGTGAAGACTCCCGCTCTCAGGAGTCGGAGCACTGGGGTAGAGCTAGCAGAATTTCGGCCGTTGATCAGGAAAGTAATGAAATGTGTATCAGAGAGCGCCACAGAAAGTTTTAAGATTCGCCAGATGAGCTCATTGTGGTTGGCGTCCCGGAGCATGGCTAGGATCGGAGCAAGCCCTTCGCAGGAGGACGTGCGGAGTACGAAGATGTGAGCGGAGAACGAGACCTCGTCGGAACTGAGGCCACGTTTGGAATCCAGAACAAGTCGGAGCTTTAAATACCCTTTCCAAAACAGCTGGCGGCGCTTCGTATCGACCTATGGATGACGATGTCATGTCCGCCCGCTAACTCAGGCAGCCCATTGAACTCGTCTTTTAAATCTGATACACCTGCGATGTCGAGGCTTTCTTGTGTTAGCATCTTCTGTTGCATCCCACAACCATAGACGCACTGTACACAGGCAGCCGCAACGGCTCCAGTCCGAGTCGAGTCGAAGGCCCTCCAACACACATCCTCTCGCGGATGTAGCCTTCCGACATCAAGACTGGAACTGGTTCCACTCTCTTGCTCAGCCTCTGGCGGGCTTCCGAAACCGTAGTCTTGCCGCCACGAACACCGGTTCATCGGTGAGTTCATTGCATGACTGTTTGCCTTAAGATTGGGCTCATCCACGAACCTCCACTTCGCTTAAGTGAGCGCCTATGTGCGTGACAAACGACTATAAATCTATCTAGAATTCAGGAAGTTCCGATATTGAAAATCGACTTCCTATTTTCTCTAGATATACTCAATGCGAAGAGAAAATAGGTTTGATTTTTTGCATAGAACGAAGCTGTGAAATGTAGATAGATTTACAAGGTCAACGTGCATGCAAGTGGTACTTACCGAGATAAGCGCTCTTTACCCGGAAAACACGCCGTTTGCGCCTGCTGAGGACGGCTACTGAGAGGCGAGATGCTGGGCAGGTCTCTCTGCGCTGTCAACCTTGGAGAACGTCGTGCTCTATGCCCCGCAAGGTTGGAGCATGGCGGACACAGAACCTAGGTCAACATGCGCAGAAGAGGGGAGTCACACAGCTCGACTCGGACCCGCAGGCGGCGCCGGGCAGTGAGGTCACCGCAGGAGTCAGTGTATCGATGCTCCACTGAACAAAATATGACTGACTGATGGTATTCATTTATAGAGCGATTTGACGTCCTCTGAACTCTCCAGCGGGCCATCTAAGAAGCCCCGGATCGAGGATCTAGCCCCACAACTTGCTGCTGCCAGTGACAGCCTTCCCCCGAGCATCTCCCCCCTCTGATCGCCATCTCTGTTTCCGGAATTACCTTATAATATGCATAATCCACCCCCCTTAATGCCTCATGGCTTGAGTGCCCCTGTCCTTTCCCTGCCGCTATCCAATCATCCCGAAATCTCTCCTGGAACCTCGTCGCTCACCAACCTCTGCAATTCACTCAATTTATCAATTGAATTCTTCACTGAGGCTTCTGAAATCGACGGAGATGATCCAGATGAATATCAAGCTGACGATTCTGTCCATTCTGATCCGTTCGAGATGGATGTGGCCCTCGAGGACGGGGTATCAGTCCTTGATGATGCTGTCGAGGATACTTGCCCACCTGAGGACAGCCCTGAGACCCTGACCTCCACGCCACTCTCCCGAGCAAAGCAACACTCTCGCCCCTTCATCCAGCCTCCCTCCCTTGAGGCCGCTCATGCCGCACTTAGTGCAATCAAACTCATCCTGCGTCCCCCTCGTGGCTCTCGAGCAAATGGAAAGAAGAGCGGGATAGGCTACAAGGTCCCTCGCATCAATCCATTTGTCGCAACTCGCATGCAGTGCATACAAAGCTTGCTCGAGGTTTACACCCAGCGGCTTGGATCATCAAAGAACCCCCGTGCGCGGGGTCTCTGGCTCTCTTCCTCAGATACTGTCCGCCTGACGAAGGGGAAGGGTGCTTGGTTTGCTCGTTCGCTCCGAAGGTGGACGCGCTCCTTTATCAACGACCACACAGCGCTCCCAATAAACCCATACGGCAAGTGGACAACTTCGCGCCTGTTTGACGAGGACCTTGTCGATGAGATCCAGCTCCATCTCCAATCTATTGGGAAATACGTCCGGGCTGCCGATATTGTCGAGTACCTCAATCGCGAAGAAGTCCAGTCTCGACTGAAAATCAAGAAATCAATATCTCTTTCAACTGCCAAGCGATGGATGCACAAGATGGGATACCGGTGGACCCGAGAGAAGAGGGGCATGTATGCAGATGGGCACGAGCGTCCTGATGTGGTCTCATACCGACAGAACGTCTTCATTCCGGCCTGGAAGGAGCGGGCCGGACGGCTGCGTTCCTGGTCTTCGGAGAACCCGCTTGAAGAAGAGTTTTATGGCCCCCTTCCACGGGAGATGCCTGAAACAGCATGGTTTCACGACGAATCTATCTTTCAAGGGAATGACCGCCGCATTCTTCGATGGTGGCACGAATCAGAGACTCCCAAACCTTACACAAAGGGCGAGGGACCATCCTTGATGGTTGCCGACTTCTTTTCCCCTGACCATGGCTTCCTTCGTGCTCCCGATGGCTCTTCAAGCTCCCGTGTCCTTTTCAAGCCTGGGAAGGATCGAGATGGGTACTGGGTATCCGAGAATATTATCGCGCATGCTGAGACAGCTATGGACATCATCACCAAACATTTCCCCTCCTCATCCCACACCCTCTACTTCGACAATGCTCCTAACCATGTGAAGCGTCCTGAGGGTTCACTTTCTGCTCGAAAAATGCCCAAGGGTATTCCGAAGGAAGGTACAAACTGGGGAGTGGAGATTCCGCTGCGCGATGCTTCCGGAAATCAAGTGTACGGTGCTAATGGCAAGCCTCTGACAACTAAAGTCAAAATGCACGGTGCGCGACTTCTGAATGGACAACCACAGGACCTCTACTTCCCTGATAACCATCCGGTTCATCCTGGGAAGTTCAAGGGGATGGCGGTCATCCTAGAAGAGCGAGGCTTCAAAGATGCCTCCAAACTTCGTGCTCAGTGCAACAAGCGGTTCAAGTGCCCGCCCGGTGCTACCCACTGCTGTTGCCGCCGGATTCTTTTCAACCAATCTGACTTTGTGCACGTCGAGACGATCCTCGAACGGGTTTGTAAGGCACGCGGTTTCCGAGTAATCTTCCTCCCGAAGTTCCACTGCGAGCTCAACCCTATCGAGCAATGCTGGGGCCATGGCAAGCGAGACTATCGCTGTTGTCCACCATCAGGTGATGAGGCGACCATGCAGAGATATGTTGTCAAATCTCTCGACTCAATTCCCTTGGAATCCATGCGGCGGTGAGTGCTTCTCAGAGTTGCAATTAGGAAACCAGTTGTACTAAATTGATTATTTTAAGGTATGGCATTCGTGCACGCCGCTTTATTGATGCCTACGATAAAGGGCTCAATGGAAAGCAGGCAGCATGGGCTGGGAAGAAATACCATAGCCATCGGGTTCTTCCAGAATCCCTACTGAAGGACCTCGACGACGCTAATGTCCATTAATGCATTAATCTACTCATTCCAAATGACGTACAAACACTGATATAGTGTACCTACATCCTACAGCACATACATTCCTTCACTGCATACGTACAATACTCAGAAACTACCCTAATACCATGTCGCGCGCACAACCGTGCACTCGAGCGGTCCAGCACTTGGATAAGTCCTCGGGTAACAGAGTGTCACCGTGATGTCACAAATCATCACACTTAAGCGAAGTGGAGGGTCGTGGATGAGCCCAATCTTACTAGCTTGGATTGTGGCTGACTGTCACTTCGCTATCCTCTGTATCGGCATCTCCAGGCCATCTACCCGACGTTCATCATCGTTCTCGTAGCCTCGAATGAATCGCCCTTGGAGAAGGGTCTCATTCGGACCAGCCCGACATCGACACACTCTGGTGATGCGAGTACAACTGCCCATTCTAGAAATCAGCAGGCACGGAGGTCGTCTGTGCTGTTGATCAGTCAGGAACACCAGGACTGCGAGAATGGCATGGATGAGGCCACGCACGTGCACATGAGGGAGGAGTGGAAGCCGGAGCCCCTCATATGACGTCTATATCGTGTGCTGCACCCTCAGGATACTTCTTCGAGTGAAAGGCAGTGTCGGACTGCATTTATATGCCTTACAGAGTTGTATTTTGGGTGCTACTATAAAGTTTAACAGACTATAGGACCCAACCGGAGGCCGCGCCCTTCGAGCCTCTTACAGCTGATCCGGAACATGATGAGACACTTGAATTTACGACCTTGTTAACGAACTACAATCATACGGGTGAGCACCCCCGCAAGCTCTTGAGGACGCTGGCCGTAAAAAATCGCCGAGAACACGGCTCAGATCGAGGGAAATTTGCAGGTGTGGATCGGTATTCTTGCATAGTGCATGGGCCACAGAGCATAGTTCCTCCAAGACCGCGACTAAGGATTGCGTTGGTGATCGTGGCGACTCGAAACGGGGACAGTCAGCGCCCACGTCTGGCACCTCGGATCATTGATAGAGACAGCTGGCGGCAGGCCCCTCAAGAACACCGGGAATCGATGTCAACGCCCGCAAGCGGACCCTACTGGACCTGTGGAAACACAGCTCTTGTCAACTTTAGCTGGTTGCGGTCAGATGGTAGAAAGTGTTCCTATTTGTTGAGTCATTTATAGAAGCCGCAGACCGATAAATTTATCCATCCAAGTCAGAGATCTGCAGGTCTAGCGCGCCGAGTGCGCTGATGGTGGCAACCACTGATTTGGATTGAGCGCGGGGTATTCGTATCAGGGAGTTAGTACGAGCCGCTGGGGAAGGCTCACCAAGGATGTGAGCAGAACACCGGAGATGCAGCCTGAGCGGGCATCAAGAACCTTATCGGTTATAAATAATGGGCTATACCACACTGGTGACTCTCTGGCACTCGTACTCCTTCCTCCGAGACTATCTCCTTGTTTTCCCCTTGTCATGTCTCAGACAACAAGCAATTCCCTGTGTCCAACTCCATCTGTGAATCCCGTGTTTAGCAAGGATTACTATCAATATCGCGTCCAGGAGATTCACGAGAGTGATATCACAAATAGTTTGGTCGTGGGATCGTACGGTACGTAGACATTTGTTTGGACCATGAACCTTTTGACTGAAACATTTTACCCAGGTGTGCTTGTAGTCGTTTTTATCCAGGCAGTTTATGCTCTTACTCGGTACGTCCTACATATTTTGTTAAATTGTATATCTCCCCTTGTTTCAAAATTCAACATGGCTCTCGGTGCAGATCCTTGAGGACAAAGCCACCAACAATCTTCCTGTCCATTACGGTCCTGGCTCTTTTCGCCTCCACAACAGCGTATGTGGTCGTCACCATCATAAACAATGAAGTATCCTACTTGGCTCGTTTGCTGGACTCTCCAACAGAGATATGGGCATTAGACCCATTCCTCTTTGGATTTTCATATACATCTACTCTGGTGGAGCAGCTGGAGCTTTACAAGGACTACACGTGGCTGTACCAGCAGGCCAGTACCGCCACAGCCATGGTCAATGTTTGTCTTCCATGTATCTTTGTCTCAAATGGAGTCTGTCTCACGCAATCCCTTCGAGCAGATTATTTTGGGAGATGCCATTGTATGGTGGAGGGCATGCGTGGTGTGGGGTCACAATCGTGTCATCCAAGCTCTTTGTGGTCTTTTCTTGTTGATGACATTCGGTGAGCTCCTGGCGCCGCTAATCATGGTTGATTTATGTGCCTTACCTTCTCCGACTCTGCACACAGTCCTAGGAGTCTTGGATGCTACGCTAGGTAACCGCAACCTTTGGAACTGGCACGGGGGAGTTGTCTTGAGTGCTCAACCGGGAGCCCTATTCGAGAACAACTCGTTTGGGATTGCAACTTGCGTGTTGTCCCTCTCCACAAATCTCGTAGCGACGTGTCTCATTGCCTACAAGGCATGGTATGCACCGTACCACCAACATTTGTCATATATGTTCTCGCTCATTGGTTTTCAGGATGTCTCGGAGGTCCCTGAGGGGCTACATGGTTGCGAAATATGGAGGCTCTCAGATTGAGAAACTGTTTGCCATCCTCATCGAGTCCGGAGCAGTTTATTGCGCCATCTGGGTAAGGGTTCTTGAAGATCATATGGGATATACTAATTAACTTAACATAACCAGTCTGTCGTCGTGGCCTACCAGGTCAGCACCTACCATTACAACCGCACTTTGAAGGCCGGTCCGGGCTCAGAGGTTCGATTCTTGGAGGTCTTTGGTGTTGTAATGAACAGCATTCTCATACCCATGATCGTACGTCCTACCTCGGCCAGCTCAAACTGTTTCTGACTCCCACTTATTTCGCATCTGTATCGCTTATTGCAGGCAATTTATCCAATGTTCATTATAGTCCTCGTGGCCTCAAACAGGTCACATATGGAGATGGGGCTCGCTCAAAGTGCCCAGCCCATTCCGACGTCGACCCACATTGGTGATGCAATTACGACCTCCAGTCCCGAGAACCGGCAAGTGCGGAGGTCGTCCGTGCTGCTGATTTATCGGGAACACCGGGAGTCGGACGAGGAGAGCATGGACTAAACTAGCAGAAGCACGGACACGAGGGAGGTGTGGAAGCTTTAACACCTTATATAACGTATACGTTGTCTATAGTCCTCTCCGGAGACCGCCAGAGCTCGAACTGAGTTTTAGGCTACATTTTTGCTGTTGTATCTGCGAAAATGAATCGAGTAGTACCCAGCGAGACTCATCTGTATCGTGCGAGGCACACGCCCGACTCGACATAGTCATTCCTGTTCCGTTAGGTCCGAGCCTCGCGAAGTAAAGCGCTGACGAGCGCCCGAGGACAGCGTATAAAGTTCTCCGCATGTGTGACTCGCCGGTGCATGAAGTACCAAATGTCGGACTCCAGAAAGCCAAGGGGGAAAGCGTGTGTAGGAGTTGGAGCGTGGATATTGCCTGGCTCCAAATAGGGATGAGAGGGACTCGGATGTTAATTTGATGCAACTGAGTTCGCGTGTGAGTCCGAGAGACATACTTAGGACTCGGAGGTGCGCCAGGGGTTTTGAATGGACATCGACCTAGACCTGGACTTGATGGTCATATGCCCAGACGAACTTGAGAAGTATCAACGGCTCGGCGAGCTCTTGCAGAAGCCAGCTGTGGAGGATGTCGAGACCACTGTGGCTCAGGTCGATCGACGGAGAGCGGCAGACCGGGGATGGCGTTATTTTGCACCAATGAGACCAAGGTCTGCTCAGGAGCATATTGCGTAGCACGCGAGTACTCTCTCCTGTGCGACCAGAGCAAATGCTTTCTGCGCGTCTCCACCTACATCCAGTTGCGGTTCACCCTGGCTATTGTACCCATTGGTGTGCACGTTCCTTTTTCTTTGAGCTTCATCGCGCCCTTCGGACAGGCACGGGGTGTTAGAACGACTCCGAGCCCCTCTTCTCCTCCTGCGACCACGTGTATCAGTCGGAGGACTGGACACCGCCTACAAGCGATGCATTAATGTGCCTAGAAACCACAACCGCACCCATGTCAAGTAGCTGTATCGCAATCCTGAAGACCAGTCCGACCCACGAAAGCCTACTCTCACCTGGATTCTCCTCCCCGCCAGCCCGACTTCCACGATGCACGTTACGTCCTTTTCTATTTCCAGCTCGGGACCCAGGAACTTGGCCTCGGTCGGCGACCTCTCCGGGCCACCGACTTCGCTGCTGCACACACAGCATTCCTCGAGCTCGATGCGCGCAGCTACCCGGGCCGTCATTATCACGATTCACCGATCCTGCCACGATGCTCCCTGCATCCTTCTCCGAGTGTTCCGGGGCCTGGACAAACGACTTCTCTGGTAGTGAGGGTGACTCGCGGCATCGGGGCGGATGTGTGTCCCTCGATGGACGAGAGGCCTTGCAGCGACCGGTCTTGGACGTCGAACAGTCATCTATAACGGTCGCCTCTGCGCTCGCTCACGTCCATGGAAACCGGATCTATTCAGTCCCTTGCTGGCCGTCCTCGTGGCCTCGGTTCGTCAGGAGATGTCTCGTCGTGACATCCGCGCTCAATGTCGGGTGCCTTGGACAGGTGAGCGGCAGACCAGGAGATCCCAAGCCGTGGTGGGTCAAGATATCAGAGGCAAGCATGTCGCTCCGACAGATTCGTCGCCTGCCAGCTGTGCTTCATGACGGTGGAGACGCTGAGACAACGCCCGGTTGACGGTGGACTCCGCACATGTGGAGGGTCACCGGTCTACATGCCGTCCGCCGTCTGACTCCGGGCTGGTTGGGACATCCACACAGTTCGTCTTCCAACGAGCCCGGAGACACTGAGACGGTATATACAGTCAATATCGCCACCGCTAGGGCTGTCATTACTCCCTGCTGTCTCAGCTATGGTCGAGTCCCTCATCAGCGTCCACGGTGAACATCGCGATCCTCGGAGTCACTCGCGAGAACTTGAACAAGACGGTCCGTTATCTGTATCCTCATGGTCGAGACCATCAAAACCAGATATCCCTCCCATATCCAGCAAAGTGTACTTACCTCGATAACAAGACATCATCGTCCGGTGGAACCGATGGAGCCTCACGGCTCGCTGACTTGCACCACGTCCGAGACGGGGCGCAGGAGGAGCAGAAGGAGTGTGCACGCGGACTCGTTCCGTGACTTGTACCCTGATCGACAGGCCGGACGGGAAGCAACGAGTGTACGGCTCATAGAACGGCGGGAGACGCAGCAGCCAGAGTCCGTAGTCTTGAGACGTGCCGCTGACGTTTCGGGGACGGCAAAAGTGCAGTATACGTAGGAAACGAACACGGTAAGTCATAGCATGGAATACATTCGACACGTCGCGGAGTGGCTTCGAATACCCTCAAGGGTGTATCCGCACCGAAGCTCGTCCTACAATCGCACGACACCGGGAGTAACTCTAGAAAAGAGGCTGGCGAAAACCGTACGTCGAAGAACATGCACCACCACAGCAGGTGTTGTCTTCCGTCGTTGCGGCAGCCCGAGCACCGTCTCATCGCCGATAGCACGGCTTTTTGCACGCGCATGACCAAAGCCTGAGGTGAAAATCATTCAGAAAAAAAGAATAAGGCTTCCTGTGACCACATGAATGTTGAAAAGTCGGTCGAGCTTACCGATTCGTTGGCGCTGGGTGTGCGGGGCAGCCCAGGACGTCCGCTAGGACAATGCCAGGTTCTCAACGGTAGGTATTGACCGAGGGGCTACAGGGTTTTGCTTGGGACGGGTTCACGCAACGGAATGCAGGGAGAGGAAGAGCACCAGGGGTTGAACATTCGACAGCATGAGCGACCGAGCACACAAAATGACTTCAGTACAGACGGAGCCAGAAGGGAGCACGTCACGCACCTGCGATCATACCTCACAGACTGGCCTTAGCCAAGTACCCCACTGCGAACTGGTCTTTCTCTCTAGCATCGACGAATCACGCCCTCAAAGCTGGCCCTCAACATCATCGCGTCGCCGTGTCGCCGGTCCGTAGGACGAGCCTGTCTGCAAGTGAGAAGCATCTGCTCCTCAATGTGAGGGCTTACCCAGCCCTGAAAGACGTAAATGAACTCACCAAGACCATGTAGTTCCCGCAACCTGTGTCTCGAATCGTCCTCACGAGCTCGCCATCGTCACTCTGACCTCCGAGTCGAGGGTCAGCAATCGGTCCATGACGGCTGGTGCAGAGTCGGTTCCGACGAGAGCACAAGTTAAAAGCAGGTGGTGTGTCTTGGGAGAGAAAGGCGATGTGAGGCGGCCCCAACGCGGGCGAAGCTCGAGTCGTAGTCTGCAAGAGGGCTTGACGATAAGCGCCCTAAAACGTGGCCCTCCACAAAGCGCCTGTTCTGGGCCGCTCCCGCAATCCTCTTGCCTTGACATGCCGACCAAACCCATCTTGCGATATTATGCTAGTCCAGACATATCATGCTCCGTAAGTGACTGTTAATTCCCCTCCCAGTCACCCTTCTTGCACAATGACTGACATCCAGCTGCTGATGGCCAGTCGTCCGTGTAGTCTCCAAGTCTTGCACAAGTTCCAAATTCGAAACTCGCCTTTGCGCGTCGATCTCCTTCCTACTCATACCGCACTCTAACTCCCGACCCTGACTCTAGTATCTGTGTCCCACAACGTGGACTAGGCATGACACCATGACGTCCAGCTCGTTCTCCCATCGATCGGTCCAGAGGACGCTTGCAATGGTCCGAAGTGGCACGGAAACCGAGGACTCGTAACTCGACTGTGTTGTCGCAGCACGCCGCGCTGGCGAGCAGGAGATCTCGGGGGGTAGTCTGTCGGGGAACGGTGAGTTATCACTATCTTTCGGCCCACGTAGAAGATCGAGGATGCGGCTCGGATTCAGAGACGAACGCATCATGCGGTCCCAGATCCACGCGTATAGAATTCGACGGCGCGGTTCTACCCCTACCCCGGGGTTGCATGTACATGTCATGGAGTGCACTACGCTGCTCAATCTCGTTTCGTGGAGGTGAACTGGGGGAAGCTCGCGATGAACCGAAGACGCGTGCCAGCCTGAGCTCCGTCAGCTCTCGATAAAGCAATAGTGGCGAACTCGATACTTCGACTGTCTGCTCCGATGCACGCCAAGATATATCGAGCCCGGTGGTGGGGTACACCGGCAATGTCGCCGGATGACTTGGCGCCCTAGGTCTACGTATACCGTACGCGCTGCTGGCACACCCTCGTCGGCGTCGTCCCGCATGTAGGCTGGCCGTCTATCTCATGAAACTTAGGGCACCCTTCGATTTATCGGGCAGATCACAGCGTTGATCGTACCAGGTCATCGGTGTCAGCCACCAGCAGCGTGTCTCTTCGTGCGGCGACCGACCCGAGCAGAATGACCCAAGTGGCAGAAGAACCCTCGCGCCATGTTTGGATACAGTGGCTGGCATCGCGCACGTCTCTCCCGATCATATCCCGCCTTCTTCCTGCTGCCATCCAGTCGGAGAGCCCTCGCATGCACATGTGGCTGGCGGGCAGCCCCTTCACACCGGTGCCCACCGCATATTATAAGGTCTGCCCTCGCGCAAACAACGCCCAGAGTTCTGCTCTCTTACACGCCTACTCTCCCATCTCCACTACAGTCTACACCACAATCGTTCTATACTCTACATCCCCCAGACACGCGTAGTCGCCATGCGCATCCCCGTCGCCGCATTCGCCCTCTTCGCCGCGCTCTCTGGCTCTGCTGGTGCCAGTCTCTCGAAGGCCTCCGCTGAGCCCGTCCCGGCGGCGCCCGAGCCCCAATACCTCGCCACCAGAGACTACACGAACGCGGAGGTCCAGAGGCGCGATAACCCCAGCATCGCGAGTGAGTCCCCCCCCGTTTCTTCTTTTTCCTCTCCTCGCCCTCCCTAGTCCAAGTCGGCCGCACCTGTGGGTTTCGTGCAAGCGTTCAGTCATGCTGCCGTTGGGGACCTTTCTTTGGTTTATTAATGTAGAGCTGACGCGAGTTGGGTTCATGCACGTGCTAGACTTGGGACTTTCTTGTGCGTCCTCCTGTGCAGCGAACTGCCTCAAATCCTCCAGTTTTGAGTGTTACAACAAATGTGTGGCCAAGTGTAGCGCAGACTAGTAGCAGTGCATGGTAGAGGTTGCAGGGGTGGAGGGGTAGACAGGACGTGGCGGCGCGCAAGGGCCCAGGAGTCGGTTCGAAGATACTCGGTAGCGAGGCGCAGTTTGTGTGAGTCCAGGGTTGGGTCTACGTACGGCATATGGTGTTCGTGTTCGTGTTCGTGGATACTATGGGACCGCAGCTTGGAGATTTTGGCAAGCAAGTTCTACTTTCACTAGACGCTCCTTCTGAGCTTTAGCTCGAGTGATGGGCCGTTCTGACGCCGACTCGCCACCACCCCCGCGCCTGGTTCTCGAAGTTGTCTATAAAAGTGCTGCTGTGTACTACATTGATATCCCTCATGTTTCTGTGGCTGTGATAGTCGTCTTATCCTCAGGCTGTGTATACCCCAGTACTACTACGTCGTATAAATGCCGCATGACGGTTTGCAGTGTCTGGAGCTCGACGACGATGAACGTGACCCAGCGAACGAAAGTCGTAGCGTGCATAGCAGGCTGAGCGGTACCGACGCAGAGAAGCTTCAAGTTTCGGTGCCCTTCCCCGCCGTGGCGACTACGGGCCATGCGTGTGATCGCGAACAACAGCGAGGCAGCGAGAGTCGGTGATCATAATGACCTGGGTAGTTACGCGGATCTGCGCGGGGTCGGGGGCTGCCGAGCTTGAGGAGTGCAATGCGAACGACGGTGGCAAGCGAGTCCGACTGGAACATAGAGTGCCCAAGCGCAGACTACGGCCCAGGAAGGTATGCCAAACGAGGCTGAATCTGGGCCCGGACTAGAGATGGATCCAGTGCAGAAGCGGGGGTTTTCACGAGTGGAATATGCGAGCTACGTAGATGCAGTGTACCACCAGAGAGCGAAGGAGTCGAGCCAGCGCCCAGGCGCCGTGATCCTGGCGCAAATCCCACCGCGGCGAACGTGCGGATAGCTCCCTGGCAAACAGCGGCACGTTTGGTGAGCAACTCTGTCTCACGTCGTTGCTCCGGCACTCACCTACATGTAGAGGATGGCACTTGTGATCCTACCGTGCTGGGTGTCCGTCCCCGGCCACATCCTGCGTGCTTCTGTACGTGTACGAGGAACACCGCAGATTCGAGAGGAGGCGTCTGTGGAAGTCGAAGGATCTAGCGTACAGACAAATATAGGTGAGTCGTTTCCATTCCTCAGATTGGTGTCCTGGATCGCAGTCGAGCCGATTGACATGAGCATGGCCGAGGTCCTGGGGATGTCGAGCGGTTGTTTGTAGGCAGGGCTGAGTTCTCCGACTGACACGTGTAGTAGAGGGAGTAGGAGTAACCCCAGTGCGGACGGCCACCGTGATTGTCCTCGAGGGCGCGGTGGAGCTTGAAGGAAAGCAGACCAAAGGGTGCAGTGGCGGGGACGATCCTGTCCTTATCGAAAAAACGCGCAGTCCGAGGTGCGTTCCGGACTGCAGGAGGGTGTTCGGGAGAGAATCCTCGCGTGCTTTGCAATATGCTCCTGAGCAGCCAGCGGCGGTATGCCCGGGAAACAGACGAGCATGGGAGAAAAGGGTCGTTCGTGACAGATACCCCGACCTAACGGACAGACGGCACACGATACCGTGAGCGTCGGTGCCCGTTCCCCGGAAGAAGGAGGAAGAGGGTGCAGGGATGGAGAGTGTCCCTATGTGGGGGGAGTGGAAAAGCTCACGGTACACCCTACTTGTTGTCTTTTCTCGCCCGCCTCAGACAGGACCTTCGAAGATGCGACTCGAGGTCCCGAACCGCGAGGATTGAAATTTTCAGTGCACTCTAGGCGCGTCGGACCAGTGCCAGGGCGAAGGAAGAAGAGGACCATAATCTAGGAGCTCGAGCGACCGTTCAAGTTGAGTGCCCAGATGTTGCTCAGTTGATGGCTAAGCACGTCTGTGCGCGGCGACGATGTGGTGGAAAAGCGAAAATGAGGATGGTGCGTGGCTTGTGCGTGGCGCCGCCGTGGGTGCCAGGTGGGCGAAATTACTCGCGCGGACCGGACCGCAGTCCCGTTGTTTGTCCTTGTTATGGCCGGGCGAGCCGGACGAACCCAGTTTCGCCTCTCGAGCTTGTCGACATTCAATCACCTCATGCCCTGTTCTCAAAACCATCGCACTGTTGGTGGACTCCAAGTCTCGGCGCGCATCCTCAAGGTTATCCGCGGCTTGCTCTGAAGCTTCCTCACAAAGCTTGTTATTACTATGGGTGGTCCAAGGAGGCATCTTCGTATCGACGTGGAATCCGTGCGTTTCTCCGAGTCCGCCGTCTCCAGTCCGAAAGCTTTGAGCTGGTTGTGAGTAGACGCATGACGCCTAAATGAAGGTGCTTGGTCTATAGTGCTCACTTACTGTGGTGTGGGTGCGGCCACTGTTCGGCCACTGCCTCCAACACTTTACATTCTGATCCTTTAACGGCTTGAGACTCGACGGCCAACATACGACCTTCCCCACCATCAACAAACCTGCACAAGACGTATGACGAAGATCGCTCGCTCCCAGCAGCATGGATCGGGAAGAACCCCAGAAACCGTCTCAGGCGCGAGCCGTTGACGTCCTGCGCCTTCTCTCTGCACTGTTCTATCCGCCCCGTTACGGTCAACGCGTTCGCAGCGAGTACGCGATGCAATCTCACGGATGCACGTTACCGTCCGAGGCTCTCGCTTGACGTGAGCCGTGGTCTCGGCGTGGTTGCTGGCGTGGTTCCCTTGAGCTCGTGGCGCATGCTGACGAGGGTTCATCCTGGGTGGATGGTGGCAGTACTGTTTATCTTGGAATGATAAGACAGGTGAGGTAGCGGCCAGCTCACGCGAGATCTTGATGCTGACTGAACCTCCAAGCTGCCCGCAACGCCTATACATGTTACCGGAAGCAAACAGAAAGGTTAACATGGGCCGTTCTATTATGGTATGTAGCATGAAAACCTGAGTGTTACGGTGTTGTTCTGAGAGGTAGTCGACACGCCAGCCACGTCTCCCTGCACCGTTTGGCCCAGAGTGGTAAACGCCATTCTCCCTACTGTACTCGCCCTGATAGAATGGTTGTCCATGCCAACCGCCAACTCCGATGGAGTCACGACCATTCTGGAAGTACAACAACTTTATTAGGCCTTCAAGCTATTTATCACACCTGCTGCGCATAAGTTCATGCGAACTGCGAATGCAACTCTCGTTGCAAGTGCTTCAGCGCAGCCTGTTGCGCCAATACATGAACGCTAATTTTACCCCGTTTCCCTAGTTTTCTTTGACACCGTGGAGCTCCTCTGGCACTACGAACTGTCATTGAAATGTTGCAAGCGAGCGACACATCTCTAATTACACCATGATGAAGATTATCAGGGCACGGAAAGGTCAAAGCGACCCCCAACTTCCTCGTATATATGTCCGAGGTGCGTCTGTGTCCGGAGGTCATCACTCACTACTCCCTTGTAGATTATCCCCGGTGGGCAACTACCCCTCCCTCTATCCCTCTTGTTTTTCCGCACCATGGCTCAGGCGACGGGTCGCCAGTGCTCGGCTCCCTCGGCAAACTTCAATGAAGACCTCTATCTCATGTACTTCCAGCGGTTGGAGGAACGTTTTGCATCTGTCGGCTTACTTGGGGGGCTCTATGGTATGGGATCTTTGTGAACCTTGGTCAATGGTTCTTAGCTTACTGATGAATATACCTCAGGCCTGCTCACTATCCTTTCTGTGTGGTCTCTGTACGCTCTTACCCAGTGCGTCTCCATTCTCGACCATGATCCCCTAGCTAATTCATGTCTCCTCACCAACGTCTTGAACGACCCAACTTAAAAAACTCAACTTCAGACGAGGCGGCGGGGTCCAGCCGACTGCCATCGTTCTCTCCCTGACTATCCTGGCTCTGCTTGCGTCCACGACGATATACATGATAATATCCATTCTCTCGTGGCAGACCGACTTCGCGACCATCTTCATGTGGGCGGGACGCCTCCTGTGGAACTATGACGAAGACATCGACTTCCGAATGCCATTCCAGAACTTGATCGGAGGGATCTCCGAGCCGTTGCAAGCCTGTGCTGGCACCGCCGCACTCACAATAAATGTTCGTTCACCGCATTTGACACATTTCTTCCGCTTCCCTGATCGACGTTGTGGTACACAGGTCATACTGAGCGACACCATCGTCTGCTGGCGAGCGTGCGTCGTATGGCAGAACAACCGCATCGTGTGGGCGGTCTGTGGCGTCTTCTTGTTGGCGACATTCGGTGAGTACTCCCCGCCACACTCCGCACTCTCTCGCTGCATCCATCTCATGCAATTTATCGAGTCCTGGGAGTTATCGACACGGCTTTCGGTTGCAACATGAGCCTCCACTGGTCACAACCACTAGCAAACATTCCGATCCCTGGCGCCATGTACAAGGGGTTCTCGGCCGGGATCGCAGCTTGTGTATTGTCGCTCAGCACGAACCTGCTCGCGACACTCCTCGTAGGCTGGAAGGCATGGTGCGTTCCCCGAGCCCTTCCCCTTACACTTACGGTACATGTTCCGCACGTGCAACTGACAGCTCACTTTCACCCCGGGTGTTTTTCATTTTCAGGGAGTCGCGAACGCGCTTGCGTGGATACTTCGTCGGCGGATCCATCACGTCCCAAATCGAAAAGCTCTTCGCACTACTCATCGAGTCTGGGGCTATCTACTGCGCCTTCTGGATACGCATTGTTCCACTCACAATGCACATCCCGCCCAATGCTGATCCCTTATATGCCGCCGAACGGGCACGATCTAACGATGTGCCAACAGGCCATCGTCGTGGCTTTCCAGCTCGGCATGGAACTACCGGGGCGGCGCGCCTCTCAAACTAAAGATACGTTCGTGCGTGTAGTAGGTGTATTCTTGGATGCAGGTCTCGTGCCTCTCATCGTACGTAGCGTTCTCACGGGACCTTGCGTGAATTTATGTGGATGCTCACTGATATTGCATCTCAGGCGATCTATCCGACTATCATCATCGTCTTCGTGGCTCTGCACAGGTCGCACATCGAGGAAGTCCTCACCCACAACCAGTCCATCCCGACGCCTCACCTCTCCCTCGCTCTCCGCACAGAGGCCAGTCGTCACAGCGATGGTGAGGATCAGCCTCAGGAATTTGAATTTGGGGTGTCTGTCATGGATAGACAAGATATCTACAAATATTCGGACAGTCCGGGAGACGTTGACGCACGTACAGGCGAGGAGCTGACTTCGAAGGTCGGGGTTATTATCTAACAAGTCTTTATACACTGTTGGAATCATGGTGTATATGATAAACGGCAGACTAGATATGATTTAGAACGACCGATGTTCATGTTCCCTCTACCAGCGGGGGCCCTGGTGCCATCTACATCCGAGTCGCTTTTTCCCAATATTCTCGGAAAATCGGGGAGTCCCGCAGGCAGATACTGCGTCGGTGGCTCTAACATTTTACAGGCGGAGAAGCGTGTTGCGCTGGTCATCGATTGCTGCCGGATCTAGTGCTGTATGTTCTCGATGAGTCCTCTGTGCTCCCCCGGCGGTCCGGAGTGTCGGATGGCGTAGCTCCCGGAGACTAGTGCGGACGCTGCGATCAAAGCGTCCTCGGGAGTAAAAACAGGGTGCACGTTGCATCAGCCGAACGTTGGCGACGAGGCTTTGAAACTAGTCCAGTTTGCTTCTGTGCGGCCGAGGAGCGCCAGGATATGGCGTCATGGACGGACAGTCTCGCAGGGTCGCGTACAGGTATCTTGACAGGTGGAAAACAGGCAGTGGATCGGATTCGAGTCAAGTCGCTCCCGAATCATGTACCTGGTGCATCCCTACTGTCTACACAAGTCTATCGAGTCTCGCCCTGCCTGCGCTTCTCCTCATACATCATCTGCGGCCCCCTTCGTACTCGTGAGGGCAGAAGCGTCGTCCGAGTCTCTCGATAACCCTATCAACACCGCCGCACGGCGACGCGCATCGCCTTCCACCATCTCGCTTGAATAGGTGCCGATGTCAGCTTCGATAAGGGGCAGTGCCGCTGGTGCGAGTCCGGCAGACGCTACGAAAGACGTCGTGCATTGCTGCTCAATCTTGGACTTGTTGAGAGCGATGACGATGATAATGAGCGTCGGATAGATTCCCTTCGTAGACGTTCAGTAACTCGATTCGGGGGGGGACATTGGAAAGCGACACGTACGACTAGTGCGACTAGGCATCCTTCCACGAAATATTCCATAATGTTCGTCCATAGCCACTTGCTTTGGTCGTTTGGGGTGATTATCCAGACTTCGGACGAGAGAACGAGGGTCTGAAGAGCGTTAAGCGGCTCGATATAATTGGGAGAGGGGATGGTACGCTACCCAGAGGATGCAGTACACGATGTCTGATTCAAAGAGAAGCATGAGCGCACGCTGGACTTGATTTACGCTCGAGACTCGGGTGAAGTGCAAGCTCTTCGCACTCATTCTATGCTTCCTAAGGGCAACAGGTTAGCAGAGCACACGAAATGCAGGGACACGAGACTGAAGACATGGCTCTGTGCTTACCAGCTCTTGTAGCCAACGAGGAGCGTTGAGGCCAGGTTCGAGAAGAGCGACAGCACAATTACGGTCAGGCCAAGGCGACCAGTGAAAAATAATCCTCCTGTCATGCGACGTCGTCACCCCATCCAATAACCAGATAATAGAGCGTACCTCCATTAACGAAATAGCTAGCCACGCCCAAACCTGGCCGCCAGCATGAGCACTAGGTAAAATGAGACCCGAGGACAGCGACGCACCGAGGGTAGCGAATAAAACCAAGAGACTTATTATTAGAATGAGGCGGTTCTTGTTCCACAGCACCCATACCCTCCACCAGACGATGCTATCTCCGATGAAAACCTAGTGAGACGGTCTACGGATGAATATGTGGTGTTTAAGTGTCCACGAGAAGAGATCAACGCACGCTAATCGTCAAAGCTCCTGATCCCACATAGTCCTGTATCGTTATCCACACGGACGCGAATGAATCTTCACCCAAGAGATCGCTCTTGATCGCGATAACCGACTGGAACTGGCCGACGAGCGAAGTCGACCACGCGGCGGCAGTTGCAATATACAGGGCTGCGGTGGCGAAGAGAAGCCATTTGCGAGCGCCCTTCCATCCCCGACGCCTGGCCTGAATTGTGAGATACGAGTACAGGAGGGTGGTGGGGTTCAAGTGTAGAAGCGACGCACATCTGTGTTTGGACCGCGTATACAGCGCAGGCCGTATGTATTGCTTAGTAAAGAAGTAAGTGAATTGGTCGGAAACGTTCCAGATGGCTCACTCACCTATGCAAATAGTCGATAGCAGCGCTACTATCAATTGGGTATGCAACGTATCTAGGTCCTCGATGACGAGGTTTAACCGCCATTCCGGAACACCGTCCGCTGCATTCATAACTGAAGGGAAGCGAAAGCGCGGGAGGGTCAAACGAGGTCGGTCCTGGTCGTCTGGGTGGAGCTCGAGAAGGACGACTGCAGAGATACTGACGGCTATATATACGGGCGTATCGTCGAAGCCTAGTGCTGAGGATCTGCCATGTGCGCTAGAAGAGACTCAAAGGCCGCGCTGCCACGACATAACTTTAAGTCGTACCCCAGCTGAAACGGGCTTCCTGTGCGCTTTCCCGGCTATTTTCGGTGCTCGAACAGATGTTCTTTCCGGCAGCAAGAAGGTCAGTTAGATCCGAAGGTTCCTTGTAGGCGGGAGCTGAACTGACCGGCGTATGGTGAAAAACATCACCTGAAGGTGCGATGGCCAGCGCAAGATGTCCTGTGGATCATGAGAACCCGATTCGGGCTCGAGCCAGAAAGGCGGGGTATATACTGACATGGACGAATGGACAATCCTGCTATACACTCCGAGGGATGTTTCTCCATTAGAAGACGGTTTAAGTAGACTATTTTGGTGGTGTCTTGTACAGAAAGCATGGAGGGTAAGGGACGGATTCGATGCATTGCATGACCCAGGGCGCGGTGGCCCAGCCTCAAGCGGCAAAGTGACAGCGCGCTTAGCCTATTTGAAGCTCCGACATCATGTTGTGCATGGGGGTCCAGACTCCGCCGTGCTCCGAACCATTTCCAGCTCATCTCGTCATGGTATGCGGTCTCTCTCTCATCTCCTCGTCCTCCAGTACGGCTGGCTCACGTTACCTGATATTCTGCTCGCTCTGCTACTAAAGCTCAGCCTTTGACTTGGCATCCTCGTTCTTCAAGCTATCAGCGGATCCCTCTCCGTCGCTACACCTGGGGCTCCAGCTCGTCCTTGCTACTCTCCGTTTCGGGACTCGCATATCGACGACCACAGGGATGGAATTTGGAGCTACGTCGCTGGAGGCAAATAAGTTCCGGGAGGGACGCGGGTATCAGAGCAGTGGGAGGCTTCCGTCTGATACGGTGAGTATGATATGTTTGGTTTGTCTGGGCCTACCTGTGGTGGAGAATCGACGACACTGTTGGGCGTCGTCCCTCTTCCGATTATTTTGCTTGGGATCGGATAGTTCGAAGGCTCGCCTCCGCGTTGCTCTTGGACTCTGGGTGGACGAACGGTCCAGTTTTGCAGCAGACTTGGATACGGGGCACATTCGATGGAAGGCGGGTGCCAGTGCAGTCGACCTCTGATAAAGGATCCCCGCTTCAATGTGTCGTGGTACGCGGCGACCTCAGATACCGTCGATACTTGTCTCCTGGTCGAGGATGTTGCTGCGGAGGGCACCACGTCAACGTCGTCCCTCAATTTACTCACTCGACATACGGCCGCAGAGATCGTCCTGGCATCGCTCCCGCTGTTACCTGCAGCATCCACCTCTTCGCGGCGTCTTCTCGGAGTCACTCCGCAAGCACTTCGACGTAGTTGCTTGTCTCGACTAGGACGGCGTGTCTATCATGTTTCTCCGTATTCTGTCTGCAACCACCGGGTACGAGACATCTATTGCGTGTAACGAGCCAGCGCGTCACCCGCGCGTCTCAGTCTGTGAGCCCACAGTGTCTTCGTACTCGCAATGTTCGGTGAGTGCCCTCCGTGTCGTTCAATCTCGCATACACCCATCTCATCCCGACTGCTTCGGTCCCAGGAGCGGTCAGCCAGCCGCTAAATGCCGCGTAGACCTCCACTGCCCACATGCTCTATCGAACGCTCCCATCTCCCGGGCCACGTACAACGCGTTTCCAGTCAGGATCGCCTCCGCCGTGTTCTCTGTCTTTCCACTTAACCTTTCTGCTACGCTCCCCGCAGGTTGGAAGACACAGAGCACCGTAAACGGTGACCGCTGTCTCTGGATGCTCTCCACTGCCAGTGAACACCTCCTGGTCCCTTCCTTTCTCGGGAAACAGCGAATCACTGGCGTAGCTCGTTCGTGTGTAGCTCCGCTGCTTTCCAAGCAGAGAAGCTCTTGGCACTCCTCATCGAGTCCGGCACCATCTACGCGCTACTGTGCGCTCTGGGTTTGCTCCTGGTCCACCCACCGTCCGTACACGCCCTCGCCATGGTTCCTGTCGGCCGTCATTCTCGTGTCCCAGTTCGCGCCGCCAGAATCGCCAGGGTCGACGTCGCCAGTGAAGGACGCGTTAGGCCCCCTCGACGTGTTTCTGGACACCGTCCTCGTCCCGTTGGTTGTACATGTCGCCTCTCCTCTCCTGGGCTCGGCACAGGTTTCATGTGATCTCTCGCGGCGCCGACATGGTACATGGCAAGCGATCTCTCCGGTGGCCGTCAGCGTCCTCGTTGCATTGCACGGGTCGCATGTCGAGCAGACGCTCGTCCACAGCCTCCTTCTCTGTCCCGATGCCTCGTCTCTGCCTCGCTATTGGTACGGATGCGATCAGTCGTCAGTCATGGGGATGGGAGGTCATCGCAGCGGTCTGGAGCATCGGTCATGTACGGGCAAGATTCCGGGCGCGGAGGGAGTTCAGCCACGGCAGGCATGTTGCGCACTCGCAAGTGCAAGGACGGCTGTCTGCATCATGCTGTCTCGGCGGTGAGTCGGAGACTGTCTGATTACACGTGTAATACCTGCCGCTGTACCTGTGTAGACTTGGACTACATGTCACGCGTCATTATTTCCTACCGTTACTTGGTAGTAGGCGCTGGCCCAGCTTTGTTTGTTTGTGTTTGGTCTATCCCGCTCTATCCCGCTCGTTCTTTCGTCGCTTACCTCCAGATTTACCCTCATCGCGTTTCCTGAGCTGTTCGCTCACCGTGCACAGAACTAGGTAATAATATCTATAGCGTACCATACAAATTGGTTCTAACATGTATTTTACAGTCCATGTCCCGCTAGGCTACTGCCTCGTGTCTTTCGACAGTCTCTTCATGAGAAACCGCGAGAACATTGTTTTTGGAGCGTTAGTGGTGGAACACGGACAACCTGCGGTGCGGGGGGGGCGGCAGGACTGGTGAGGACCTAGACGGAGATCGTACGCGCCGGGATGGTGCACGGGTACTTTGTAGGCTTGAACGTAGAACTTGGTGTAAGTAAGTACTTGATTGAGAGACTTGGACACACTGACGTGTGATGTAACGTGTTTCGAACTCCAGCCTGTCGTGCCATCCTGCTCGCCGGAATGCCACAGAGCCAGTCTCATTGAGATACGGAGATTTACTGCAGTTTGAAAACACAAGCCAGCGCACGAGCGAGGAACAGACAGGCGAAGCGATTGTCTACAAGCGGAAGAAGTATGTGTAGGACGTCGGATTCGGAGCTGGTCGTTCTTCGTATTTCATGTATTGTACACGGATTGGGAGGTAGGGCTGATTACATCGATACAGACGAGAAAACCACGGCCCATGACACCGAAGAATTCGAGCCCGATGCGTGCTCATGACTAGCGCTTCGATAAAGAACTCGAAGTCGCAGGCGTTACAGGAAGCCTCTTCGAGGCTACTGATATCAATTCCTGCGTTCCGCCCAAGACATGACGCACGGTAAGCCTCGACTCCGCATATGCAATGGACCTGGGAGTCGCTTAATGACATACCTCCTCCGCCTCCGACACTACCTTGAGCTCCTCCCCTCACACGATTATCTGCACAACCACGTCTTCGCGCACTCTCACATCCTCAAGCGCTGTCTGCTGAGGCCAGCCGCAGCCCTGCAATTTCATCCCGCCCGCACGCTGGACCGCGCAGGAAAACTCGGTCTTCGAGCTCGGGTCCACAACTGTGACGCGCCAGCCTCTTGCCAGTGCGTGTTGTCGTCGTCCCGCATGACAACTTGGTCCCGTCGGCGGCGGTGAATAAGTACCGATTTTGCAAGGACTGGAGTGTGCGGACGAGGGTACTCGTCACCCTGGCGGACGCGGAGGCCGCCCGGTGCGGATGAAGGACTCCGAGCATCCGGCGGACCAGTGCTATGTTGGATAGTGGCTAACGTCGGACCCGACGGCGAGGCGGGAGTGCATGAACCTGTGCAGAGATGTGGGTAGGGCGATTGTTTAGTCCTGAGTTCAGAGTAGGGGGAGATAACAATGTACACTAAGTACCGCCGAGTCCGAATGCCGGGGACGTCCTTAGTACCTGGGAGAAGCGCGCGAGGGTGTTTGGTCGACATCGGCTGTGGGTGGGACCGTGGACGTCTTGGCATATGCCGGGACGAGCATGAGGTGAGTGAGCATCCCTACAAGCTGTGAGGGAAGCAGACTGTCCAGGAGACCGAGACCGTGGGTGAGGAAGAGCCAGAGCTTCAGACAGAGAACGGATTTCTCGGGTAGCGCATCGGTTACAGAGTGTCGCACATCAACGGAGACGAAGCACATCCTGAGAAAGTGAATGAGACAGCACAGAACGAGGACCTAGAATGTCAGCGGCTCCAACACGAGGCGGTCGGGTTTATTCCAGGTTGGTGCTCGTCGGAGTGGCAGGGTACACCGGCAATGTCGTTCATGACTGGCGAATGGCTGATGTCATTGCACTTGAGGTCGGCTTTACGTACCGGTAGCAGACACTCGTCAGCGTTGTCACACGTGCATACTGGTAGTCGGTCTCTCAAACTTAGTGCATGCTTGGGGACATAGATCTTATTGGGATATGGATTACGACCTGCAACGCTAACATCAATATGTATTATTTCGTGGGTCGGCATGGAGCCCTCATAATCCCCAGGTCCTTCTAACTCTCTAGCTCTCTGTCTTGGCACGTTGATCGTCCTCGGAGGTGACCTCGCTTAGCTGCATCGATGACCTCTTGGGGGGCACTGGCGGGCCAGTTGGGATTGCTGAATGAGAACTTGAACGTGTGCCATGGTCGACCCTTGTATCTCCATCGGAAATGACATTCATGGCGATATGTACTCGAGACGAAGATGGCTGGCAGGCGAGGTCCACAGGAATTGAGCATGCCAGCGATTGCTTCTCAATTTCGGACTTATCGAGGGCGACAAGGATGATGATGAGTGTCGGATAGATGCCCTACAGCCGGGAAAAAGCTAAGTGTACTAAATCTCGGTCGAGAAAGGGAGTTTTAGGGCTTACGACAAATGCAACGAGGCACCCTTCTGTGAAATACAGGATATAAATTGACCATCCCGGATTAAGAGAAGATTCGGGGGCGACCAAGGCGTTGGATGATAGAATAAGTGCCTGGCATATGGGCTGAATTAGTCGAAAAGTAGGAAAACAGACTGGCAAGCGGTACCCAGAGGATGCAGTATGCAATGCCCGATTCAACCAGAAGCATTAGCACGCGCTGTACTTGAGTAACGCCTAGAACTCGAGAAAAATATTTCTTGGTGCGAAGTCTGTGCCTCCTGAAGACTCCAAATGTGAGCGCAGCCCAGATCCCGCTACCAATGACCATGCTCACCAAGCCTTGTACCCAACGAGCGACGTGGCCAGAGTATTCGAAAACAGAGACAACACAATGGCACTAAGGCCGAAGACATTTCCTCCGAAAAATGTGCCAAGCTCGGTGAAGTTGAAATCTGTGCCACCAATGTATGAGTTCCAATAAAAAAATCTGTTGTTGCATGAATATGCGGAATCAGCCACGCTACATGCTGACTCTAGTTGTGAGTACCTGGCTTACAGGCCACGAGTGCGACGACGAACCTAGAGTAGCCAGCAAGATTATGCTGCAGGCCACAAGAATTCCGCGGCTTTTGTTCCACAAGACCCACACCCGCCACCATACAATAGCGTCTCCAATGAACACCTGTTGAGGTAATTTGTGTGAACATCAGCCTGATGGTATGCGAGTAGCGCGCACATTAAATGTCAAGGCAACTGTTCCAGCACAGTCGACCTGCGTAATTGCTGTTCCTTCCGTTGGGGAGGGATCGGGATATTGGAGACTTGTGCAGTATTCCGGCCGGTCTTCTACCGACGATGCAGGAAAACAGTTTGATGGAGAGATTAAAGATTCGCCTATACCACCCAGCTGGGAGGTCACGAAGGATTGAAGGCCTATGGCCGCATGAAGAGCTTGGAACTGGCTGACAACCAACAGGACCCAGTAAATGAAGGTTGCCATATACATGGCGGCTGCGACAACAAAAAGTTTCCTTCCATTGCCTTTTGGGCCCCGGTGACTGCAAAATATCGTAAACAACAGGATACAGTGTGGTAGATACTGACATACATGAGGATTTTGGCTGCATATACAGCGCAGACGGTGTATATCCCTTGAAATTACCGGGAATTTAGTGGACGTAGTCCATGCTCATGAATGGATAGATAATTACTCACCCACACAAGCTGTTGATAACAACGTGGCAACTACTCGTAGTTGCACTCTGTCCAGCAGACCGCCAATATTGAGAACGTCTCCTGAGGCCAAGCCCAGCGTAGCAAGCGGAATCGTGATGTTGCGAGCTAGGTATCCATCGGGAGGCAGTATGGGCATAGTAAATATTGAGACGATGTATGGAGAATTGGACTTCGTGGTACCTGAGGCGAAAGGAGACACATGAATAGCAATGCCAAGGTCGAACCTATATATTAGACCCCTCCAGGGAGTTTCAGGCTGGGAGGCGCGTCGCTGACCCCCGGGGAATTGACAGATAATCAAGCCGAGTACCACACATGCATCGCATTGGCCGGGAAAAATGTTCGAGGCAATGCGCTGTCGGACATCAAGACGGATGACGCCGAAAAGCGCGCGTCCGACCGACGTGATCGGGAACTGTTACTACATCCGAGTATCTCCACATCTTCTCCGTACAAATAAGACTCGAGACCGCCAAGGGCTACGCCAACTACTTGCGTAGCATGGAATAGTCGGGCTGTACTACGAGGGGGCAATATGCGAGCGAGAGGGCTGAATTGCAGACGTACTATGGGCATGATCGGAAGGCAGGAAATGCGCCCAACTGAATGTATCTCGGAGTAAATTCCGGCGTTGACAGGTGGTCGTCTCAACACCCGGAGTGTCATGAGTCATATGCGCATGACAAGAGAGCGGGTAAGCGACAAAATCCAGCAACCGGTTCAGAGACGCACCTCCGGCCTAGGGTCTCATCCACTGCAACACTGCCTCGCGATGCCGGAGGTAGACTTCGTAGAATTCTTCTTCCCCACAGCGTAGATACTAGTACTCATTCTCGTATTGTATGTTTAGATAGTAGAGAGTGTAGATAGAACGAGGAATAGTAGGCCCATGACCACCGTCACAACCTGAGGGCTGGTCATGGATTACGCATCCATTTTCGGTGCTCATGAGGAGCCTAAGTATTGCGGGCAGTTTGTGCCAGTGATCCGAGATGTCGGACGTAGGCATTGGGTTGGTCTTGTTTTTCCCTGTTTCGAATCACCATGCCCACCGCGATTCCCAGCCATCTCTATGTTGTGCCGCCCAACCTGAAGGCTACATTCTCGACTCATGCCTTGAAAATATATCCCTATCAGCGTACCTTGAGACTCCTCCCATCAACGAGGCTCGTCGACCGTCTTCAAACCCTCCGCATATTCTCTGCGTTTGGGTACGGATGCATCCGCATTTTCACGCGAGATCCATCCACCTTTTGAGGTTCTCCAACTCAAACTTGAAGACCTCCAATCTTCCGTTGGACTCCTACTACGATCGAATGCACCCTACTTTGTCTTGCGTGCTCACACAAGCATGGAAGAAGCTCGACCAACCGATGTGTTTATGCCTCGCATTTCATGGTCCGGCCTCCCTCTGCTGCACCACGCCTCTGCAGAGACGCGAAGCATCGAGTCGTCATTGAGGCATGGTGCAATAATTCTATTCCACACGTGCGAGTCTCTCGATTTGGGCCGCATTCCCAGTGTCTTTGACGGCCCGGATTCTCAAGAGCTCCCGGGGATGCTCACTCACCTCAAGCTCGTCTTGCAGTACGCTAACGAGGTATCCCATGTTAGGGATCTGGATCCGTGCCTCCTGATAGTATAGGGCGGTATCAGCGGTCAGACAAGGGGCTCGAAGGTGATGGCTAGGCGCGTTGCACAGGATGGCGACGAGTTCCGCCGAGTCCCATAGCCAGTTAAAATACATATTTACCCCCCAAAACCCGATCGATATCCTACAAGAATACAAATGCAGTCCGACAATGAATTTGACTTGAAGCCGTCTCCGGACGCAGCACACGATATATATGTCATATGAGTCGTTCCAGCTTCCACTCCTCCCTCGTGTCCGTGCTTCTGCTAGCCTCGTCCATGCTATCCTCGCAATCCTGGTGTTCCCGACTGATGAGGAGCACGGACGACCTCCGCGCATGCGGGTTCTCGGAACGGGCGGTGGTACTCGTATCGCCAGAGTATGTGAATGTCGGGATGGAATGGGTACTCCGAATGAGTCCATTCTCCACGTGTGACTTGTTAGAAGCTACGAGAACGATGATGAAGGTCGGGTAAATGGCCTGTAGGATGGATATAAAGGACAGAGGAGTGGAGGTCAGCCATGATTCGAACTGCTAGACCCGGACGTACAATCACGGGTACGAGGCCACCGTTCATGATGACACCGAAGATGTCCAAGAACTGGACTTGCGAGTTCGGCCCTGGGACCAAACTCTGGTTGTACTGATAATTACTGATCTGGTAGGCAACGACGACGGTCTAGTCGATGTTTATCTGATCAGTCCCAGCTTTTTATACTATATAGTCTTCAAATGCTCACCCAGATAGCGCAATATACAGCCCCGGACTCGATGAGGATAGCGAAGAGTTTCTCCGCCTGGGAGCCTCCGGCCTTGGCAACGAAGTATCCCTGGAGACGCCTCCGGGCTTTCCTAGAAAAGATGATAATAAGAGACTACGCATTTAGTGAAGTGTGGTACCACGGTTCGTACCATGCCTTATATGCAATCAGAAGCGTCGCCACAAGATTTGTGGTGAGAGATAGTACACAGGTGGCGATCCCGAACGAGTTGTCCTCAAACAGAGCTCCCGGCTGACCACTCAAAACGACCACGGCGCCCCCATGGTCGAAGAGAGTACGGCTACCCAAAGTAGCATCCAACACTCCTAGGACTGGGTATGAGGCGAAAAGGGGTGAGACATTCGAGTGAATGCTAATATGCAACGCAACTGGGTTTTGAACTTACCAAAAGTCGCAGATACGAAGAGCGCACAAACGGCCTGGACGACACGATTTCTGCCCCAAATGACACATGCCCTCCAGCAGACAATGGCATCTCCTAGGATGATCTATTCAGAACCCCAGAGTCAGTAAGCCTCCACCTACGATGAGAATACGTTGAAGGCAAACATTGATCATGACCGTGGCTGTACCGGCCTTCTGGTATAGCCATGTGTAGTCCTTTTGAAGGCTCCACACAGATGTCTCCGAGTTGAAATCCGGGAAGGGGTAGATCTCCCAGAGGTCTACTGCGGACGACAGCAAGTCATCCAGGTAGAAAGCTTCATTGTATATGATGGTGACAACCACGTAAAGCGTCGTGGATGTGAACAGAGCGAGAACCGTGAGGGATAGGAATATCGCTGCGGGCTGTGTCCTCCAAGACCTGTCAACGTCCACGTTGTTGTGAGAAAGGACAGATAATGAAAGTGACGAAATAAATAAGACGTACTGTGTAAGAGCGTGAAAGGCTTGTATGGAGAGGACTACGAGCACACCTACGTTGACGCTTCAGTAAAGCAGGTCAAGATCTAAACACAGACGCCATCCCAGTACCGTACAGGCCTGCTACCAAACCATTTGTAATATCGCTCTCCTTGACCTGCCGGACGCGAAATTGATAAAAACCTTTGTCAAAGCTGACAAGTACGGATGGCGTCGGACACACAGAACTGCTTGTCGTCTGAGACATAACGAGAAGTAAACGAGGGGTGTCTAGGAGGAGGGAGTACGGATCAGAGTTTGAGCTCATTCCAGCCCATTATTTATAAGTAAATTAGGGTCTCTACACTCCCGCGACTCGGGCGTCCCGCTCATGTCCATGACAAACCTTTCGCAGCAGGGCGTACTGCCATTTTGATACGAGCACCAGCCGCTCGCACTCAATCAGGTTCTTTAAGCTCCAGTAGCCGTCAGACGCACACTCATGATCAGTGCGTTGCGACCCCGAAGCCCTGCGGAGCGCTGCTTTGAATAGATGACTTACCTGGCTCCGAGCTTCTATGAACTGCTTGACGGGTGCAGAATAACCTCCTACCATCTGACCGCGGCATTTTGGCGCCTGATTTGACAGGAGCGGTGCTAGTACCTGGGTGCTACTGTACTGGCACAGTGCTAGAATCCGGCTAGCTAACATTGACCGTGACATTTATATCGTGTGCGTGGACGCACGTTTTGATGTAGCATGGTGAGTCGTCGCGCCCTCCGATATTGTCAACGCACGTAGGATGCTCAAAGATGGTGTGGCTGAGGGCGTCCCGTTAGCGCCTCGCGCGTGTGCATGGTCGCGATCGACTTACCAATATTCATCCTTTCCCTTAGGCAGACCCCTCATCCTAGTATCTTCTTGCACTGAAAGTACTCTGATATCGTCGATTGTCCAGACCAGACGACATCGCGATCCTTGTCCTGTACACGGTCTCCGACATTCAACAACGAACGCGGCTCGCACATACCCCCCGCGCCCCATTCTGTCTGCTACCACCCAGTCGCGGTACGAGACAATTATCTCGTGGGACTGGAAAACTGCCCCTGTACGTCTCCAACCACATATAAGGATCCCCGAAAGGCGGATGAGGAGTCCGGCCTGACATTCGGCCTCTCGTACGCTGCTCGTCCATCCCAACACATCCATCTCTGCTACGCACTCGTAACTTCTCCATCGCGATGGACGCCCCAGCCTTGCCCTCCCCCTCCTCAACGCCGCGCTCTCCAGCTCTGCAGATGTCAGGCTCGAAGTCCCCTTGGTCCTGGGCCTCCAGGACCCTCAGGCCCCAGCGGCCGCCCTGACCTCCGCATACCTCCATGCATATGCATCTGGGGCCGTGAGGACGACGGTAACCTGGCCAGGATAACGTACCCGTCCATCGGCCTCCGGAGCGCAATGTACATGGAGACTCGCCTTTAGTGTAGGGTCCGAGGACCTCCTCTCCTCTCCAGCAGCGATGCGCGCAGCGCTGACTCCGAGCTCTGCTCCGGGTTGTGTTGACAGTGAGGAGGTGCGTGTCTTTGATACCGCGGCCCTGGACCATTTCGGGCTCGTAACAGTGCCATCGTTGCAGCCGAATGCAAGGGCCGGATGTGCAAACGAAGATGCGGTGGCAGCGGTGCACGTCCGGCATCGTGAAGGGCAGGCGAGGGTGGAGGCGGAGGTCACGGCAGTTGGGACCTGGAACCATAGCGGTCGGCCAGGAGCCCACAGGTCACTAAACCGAGAGCGGACATCGCGTAGACTACGGCCACAAAGTCGTAAGAGAACCCCAAACCAAGGCCCCCATCGATGGCACTGACAGTGACGTACATAGGTAAGTCGGTAACGAGGTCCCGATTTCCAGTCTCCCCACGTCGCTGCAGGGAGAGCACGTCTGCTCTTCGAAAGTCAACGGCGTGGGTAAACCGCCAGAGGACATCATCTGCGTTGGACAAAGCGTTCGCTGCGAGCTACCGCGCACGGACAGGGACTGAAGGCCTGTGTTTGGTACAAGTCCAGATCAGCGTCACGCCGAGTGGTCTCGACCGCTGCACGAGGAACTACGCACCAGTGTACCCTGTCCATGCAGCTCGTCTTGCCACGAGCCGCTAAGGTGAGATCTGCCAGGAACATCGCCGCTGGTCAGGTTGTCGCTACTGTCTGCTGCCTCGACCATGCCTTCAACGCAGAGGTTGGTGATCTTCAGAGTTTCTCGCCGGAACTTGAACGACCTATAGCGCTTCATAAAGTCATCTGTATCCTCGCGGCCGAAACCATCAATATTCGATGCACATCCCATGTCCAGCAAAGCGGACTTACTTGGGTACCACACTGCCACCATGCGGGAAGCCTCGTGGCTACCTGACCAGATCCGAGACAGCACGCCGGAGTGGGAAGGCACCAAGGATGCGCCAATCCTCGGCTAATACGACAGGAGATGACACAACCAGCGTGTATACGGACCCGAGCCATGGTGAGACAGAGGGGACGAGAAACAAGGACTCGCCGGAAGATGCGCAAACCAGGGGTCCCACAGACGTTTAGGAGATGCAAAAACAGTCTACGCAGGCAAACACTCACCGCAATTCATGGCATGATATCCGTTGGAGACGACCTGGAGAACATTTCAACGCAGGGATAGAGATGGCCGGACAGGGTGATGGGGCAATTCGTGGACAAGGAACATACAAATAGGTAGGTCTGTGGCGCAAAGCGTTTAACGAGGAGAACCGGACGTCAGACATGCGTCCTGCGACTACCGAATTCCGGATGAACAGCAAAAAGTGGGACGAGCTTACCGATTCACTGGCGCTCGCCGCTGGATGTACCGATGGAAACGGACATCCACTGGGACACGAGAGACACCAACCTCAGCGGAAGGCGTTGAACAAGGAGCTGTAGTTTTCGTGGGGGACGTATTCACGTCACGACATGTGGGGAGAAAAGAAGCAACGCGTTGAACATACGACGGCAGCATGAGCAACTGAGCATACAAATGACTTCAATACAGACCGAGCCAGGAGGCAGAACGTTACGCACCTATGACCATACCCCACAGACGTGCGATACGTGTACTCGTCCTTCTCTCCGGCTTCCACGAGTCAAGCCCCTGTCGCTGGCCCTCCCCATCGCCGTGTCGCCCGTGCGGAGGACGGGCTTGAACTTGGAAGGGCTCTGCACCGCAATGCAAAGGCGTACCGGCTCTGACAGACGTAAAAACACTCCATGAAATCCTGCGGCTTGTCAATTGGATCGTCTTCATGAGCTCGCCGTCGTCGCGCTGACCTCCGAGTCGAAAGTAAGCGATTCTTGGTGCATGGCGACCGGCGGTCAAAACAGGGTGAACGCGTTGCCCTGAGGCGAGACATAGTGTTGGTTCTGGCGAGTAGATTGAGGACAAGGTAGTGTATTATGCGACAGAGAGAACCTTGGGCAGTGGGTCTCGTCTGCAAGAGCGTGGCGATAAGCGCCCTAACCAACGAACGTCGGAAACTGTCGGAAACCATCGGAAACCATCGGAAGCTGGAATCTAGACTCCGCCATGCTCCGCGCGATGCTCTCTCGGTCTCTTTCCCATCGCCTCATCCTCTAGTATGACATTGCCTGATATTCTGCTCCCTTTACCACTAAAGCTCACTCTTCTACTCGGCATCCTCCTTCTTCAAGTATGAACGGATCCTTCTCCCTCGCCACACTTGGGGCTCCAGCTCGCCCTTCGCTCTTCCTTGATGTCTCTGGTTGATGAGCGGGGGCTCTCATCCATCTACTTGACGGCGAGAGCCGGAAAACCCTCCGTTTCAGGACTCGAATATCGGTGACCACAAGAATGGAGTTTGGAGCTACGTCGCTGGGAGCAAATAAGTTCCGGGAAGGGCACGATTATAAGAGCAGTGGGAGGCTTTCGTCTGACATGGTGAGTATGATCTGCTTGGTTTGTCTGGGCCTGCCTGTGGTGGAGAATCGACGACGCTATTGGGCGCCATCCCTCTTCCTATTCTTTCGCTTGGGATTGGACGGTTCGAAGGCTCACCTCCATGCCGCTCTTGGACTCTGGGTGGACGAACGGCCCAGTTTAGTGTGGTAGACTTGGATGCGGGGCACTAGCGCTTGTCCTTCGCGCGCCCGGTCTGTGAATCCAGTGTCTTTGTACTTGCGACGTTCGGTGACGCCCTCCGTGTCGTCTAATCTCGCATATATCCATCTCATCCTGACTGTTTCGGTCCCAGGAGCGGTCAACCTACCACTGAGCGCCACGCAGACCTCCACTACTCGCATGCTCTACCGAATGCGCCCATTTCCTGCATCATGTACGACACGTTTCCGGTCGAGATCGCCGCCGCCGTGTTCTCCGTCTCCCTACTTAATCTTTTTGCGACTCCCCGCAAGCTGGAAGACACGGAGCATCGTAACGGATGACCGCCCTCCCTGGGTGGGCTCCACTGCCAATGAACACCTCCTGATCCCCTCCTTTCTTGGGAACCGGCGAATCACTGGCGTAGCTCGTCCATGTGCAGCTCCGCTCCGCTGCTTGCCATGCAGAGAAGCTCTTGGCACTCCTCATCGAGGTCGGCACCATCTACTCGCTACTGTGTGTTCTGGGTTTGCACCTGGTCCACCCCCGGTCCGTACTCCCCCCTGGTACCCTATACATCGAACACGCCCTCGCCACGGTTCCTGTAGGCCGTCATTCTGGTGTCCCGGCTCGTGCGGCCAGGATCGACAGGGCCGACGTCACAGGTCAAGGTCGCGTTAGGCTCTCTCTACGTGTTTCTGGACGCTGCCCTCATCTCGCTCGTTGTACATGTCGCCTCTTCTCTCTCCTGGTCTCGGCACCGGTTTCATTTGATCGCTGGCGGCGCGGACAAGGCACGTGGCAGGCGACCTCCTGTGGCCGTCGTCGTTCTCGTTGCGGTCCGCCGGACTTGGGTCGAGAAGACACCCATCCACAGCATGCTTGTCTGTCCGGACGCCTCGTCTCTGCCTCGCTATTGGTTCGGATGCGGTCAGTCGTCGGTCATGGGGACGGGATGTCATCGCAGTGGTCTGGAGCATCGGTCATGGACAGGCAAGATTCCGGGCGTGGAGGGAGTTCAGCCACGTCAGGCATGTTGGACCCTCGAAAGTGCAAGAACGGCTTTGATGATTGACGGACTTATATCGTGTTAGTGCATAGACTGTGTCATGCTGTCTCTACGGCGAGTCGGGCACTGTCGGACTATATGCGTATTACCTAAAAAAAGAGCCATCCCCAAATTGATCATAGATTTCCGGCTACAGGACTACTGTACCTGCGGAGACACGGGCAACACGCCAACATGCGTCGTGGTTTCCGAGCACCATGCATCCCTCAAAACATTTAGACACGGTCCTCATCTCGTCCACAGCGCTTGACCGTCAAGCGCGCCGAGAACAATCGCCCAGCGCCCGGGGGTCCAGTTCGACGGCCCTCCAGACAAGTTCCCGCCCGACTGCTCTCAAAGCCCCTGTGGAACCTACAAGCTCTCAGACCCAGAATCTAACACCTTCGGCACGGTTGTTTCGAGAACATACTCACCGGTCGTAGCCCTGTATGCCATGACCGGCTGCGAACCCGAGTCTCAGCCATCCCATCTGCGAGCTGGTGCTCCGGCCTTCGACTGCTTCCAGTGCACCGGGCAGAGGCAAGTGTGGAAACCCACCGTGGACTCAAACATCGATTTCTCGTAGTAAGGCGACACCGTCCCCGACGGGAATCTGCAGGCACAAGCGAAGTGAAAAAAGGAGGGCCGAGTGCGGGTATGAAGTCGAGCGCGATGTGCAATGTGGGTCCTCGTCTGCCAGCGCGTCCGAAGTGGCCATGTTCCGCTGACCTCGCCAGCTCATGAACTGTCCGCACAGGTCATCTCGCACCGGGGATGCATGCGACCAGCATGCGAGGTTCGAAGTCCCAGCGCGTCACGGGCGAGCAAAAAAGTGTTTGTGTCGACGTCAATGGCCATTTTAGCACTCGACCTGCACTGAGTGCCGAATGGGGGGCAGCCGCCAAGCCACACACACCAGCCTTCGTCCATCCGCATGTCTAGCAGTTGTATTTTCGCTAGATATTGCTCGGTTGATGTCGATATTGATATTCACGTACTCCGCTTACGGTCGCAACAGTGCGAACAGGGTCCGATACTCTATTTACCACGCAAATTTCTCCCAGCTGCCGGCGTGTAGTACGTGATCCGCTTGTCGTATATCACGTTACGATTACAGCTTCCACTCCTCCCTTGTGCTTGCGCTCGTATCCTCCGTGGTATCCTGGAAGCCACCTTGCGGTTCTGATTGTGACTGATTACGCAGTACCGACGATCTCTGAGGTGAAAAGCCGTCGAACTGGCTGGTCGAATCAGTCGTATCAACCGTCACAACAGGCGTCTGCACCGACTGGAGTCTGAGGATCCCTTTCTCCACGTGCGACTTGTTGGACGCGACGAGGACTATGATGAAGATGGGATAAATAGCCTATATGAGGACCAAACGAGCAAGAGTCAGTGCAGAGCCTAAGGTAGACTGCTTTAGGCCCGGGCACAGTTGGACGTACGATTATAGGCACCAAGGCACCATTAATAATGACACCGAAGACATCCAAGAAAGCGACCTCCGCGTCGGACGCTGGCCCCAGATTCCGGTTGAAATCGTAGTCGCTAATCTGGTAAGCCACAATGAGGGACTGGTTCTTTCGGGTCAATGCTCGCTCATCTGATAACTGGATGACAGGGACTTGTGGCACTTACCCAGATGGCGCAATATACTGCCCCTGACTCGATGAGGATCGCGAAAAGCTTCGTCATCGGGGATCCTCCTCTCTTCACAACAAGGTATCCCCGAAGGCGCTTCCTCGACACCCTGGAGGAAAATATTTTCAGCAATACTGATGAAAGCCTCGATGCTGCAGTTCGTACCATGCTTTATATGCGATGAGAAGCGTCGCTACAAGATTCGTGGAGAGAGATAGTACGCAGGTCGCAATCCCGAACGAGTTGTCCTCAAATAGAGCTCCCGGCTGGCCACTCAAGACGACGACGGCACCCCCATGGTCGAAGAGAGTACGGCTACCCAAGGTAGCATCCAACACTCCTAGGACTGGGTACGAGGCGAAAAGGGGTGAGACATTCGAGTGAATGCTAATATGCAATGCAACTGGGTTTGGAACTTACCAAAAGTCGCAGATACGAAGAGCGCACAAACGGCCTGGACAACACGATTTCCGCCCCAAATGACGCATGCCCTCCAGCAGACAATGGCATCTCCTAGGACGATCTATTCGGAACCCCGAAGTCAGTAAGTCTCCACCTACGATGAAAATACGTTGAAGGCAAATGTTGATCATGACCGTGGCTGTACCGGCCTTCTGGTATAGCCATGTGTAGTCCTTTTGAAGGGCCCACACAGACGTCTCCGAATTGAAATCCGGGAAAGGGTAGATCTCCCAGAGGTCTACCACGGATGACAGCAAGTCATCCAGGTAAAACGCTTCATTGTATATGATGGTGACGACCACGTAAAGCGTCGTGGACGTGAACAGAGCGAGGACTATGAAAGATAGGAAGATTGCTGCGGGCTGTGTCCTCCAAGATCTACATCAACGTCCACATTGTTGTTAGAAAGTCACGATATTGGAAGATATAAGACTTACCGTGTAAGAGCATGAAAGGCTTGTATAGAGAGGACTACGAGCACACCTACGTTGGCGCTTCAGTAAGCTGGTTAGGGTCTAAGTACGAATGCCGTCCCAGTACCGTACAGGCCTGCTACCAAGCCGTTTGTGATATCGCTCTCCTGGACCTGCTGGACGCGAAATTGATAAAAACCTTTGTCAAAGCTGACAAGTACGGATGGCGTCGGACACACAGAACTGCTTGTCGTCTGAGACATAACGAGAAGTAAACGAGGAGAATCCAAGGGGAGGGAGCACGGATCTGAGCGCGAGCGCACTGCAGCACATTATTTATAAGTGAACTAGGTTCTTTACACTCCCGCGACTCGGGCGTCCCGCTCATGTCCATGACAAACCTTTCGCAGCAGGGCGTACTGCCATTTTGATACGAGCACCAGCCGCTCGCACTCAATCAGGTTCTTTAAGCTCCAGTAGCCGTCAGACGCACACTCAGTGCGTTGCGACCCCGAAGCCCTGCGGAGCGCTGCTTTGAATAGATGACTTACCTGGCTCCGAGCTTCTATGAACTGCTTGACGGGTGCAGAATAACCTCCTACCATCTGACCGCGGCATTTTGGCGCCTGATTTGACAGGAGCGGTGCTACCTGGGTGCCACTGCACTGGTTCAGTGCTAGAATCCGGTTAGTTAACATTGACCGGTGGGTAACGGCGTATGTCATCCTATGAGTCGTGTCAGAGCTCACTAGTAGGCCGACATACCGGTGGCTATATATGTTCCTCAGCCCGGCTTCGCTCTCGCCCTCTTCGCTTCGCTGCCACGCTCTCCGGCCAAGGCTCTTGTACCTCGTTTCCTTGCGAGGCACGGCGTGAGCATCACTCTGGATCGTGTTGATGTCGAGGGAATCGCTGACTCGGTGCACCTGCTGTACAGCCTGAGATCGCGAAGGCTGCATGGACGCGCGTCGCATTCGGGGGACGCGGCCAATCTGTGGTGTGGAAGCGATGTGATGCATGTGCCGTGTTATTGATATTGATTGGTGTGAGTGGCAGAGATGAAGGACGTGGCGGGCACGGTTGCCGGTGCTTTGTGGGTGTTAGTTCGGTGATAGTGGTTGTTTGCATTTGCAAGACATGAAGGTTCTCCTACCCTTCACCGCCTCGCGCTCCTCGAAGCGAAGCAGGCTACAACCACAAGATGCCCCGCCGCAACCACCACGTGTACCGTCGATAATGCCAGAATAGAACCTGTATTCCGGATATGAACTCATTACGCACGTATTCCACACGCCGTGTGCCGGAGAAGTCAGAGGGCGCACCTCCGCCGAGAAAGGCTACCGCCAACTCAGGCTGTCGGGACTGTATTCGAGCACTCCCCAAGCAGGAATTTTTCCTAGGTTCCATCTCTCAGCCAAAGCTAAACCGCGACTCCGTCCTAATGAGCGCGGACGAGACTCGCTTGCGGGCGAGGACCCGTTCAGGTCGAAGACCTGCTAGTGTACGCGGCCGTACCACGCGTGCTGTTGCTCCCTCACGGCATGTCGCGCGGTTTGTTTTCGCGTATTGTCCAGTCCGGACTCGAGTTCGTCGCCTAGCGGTAGCCACAGAGAGCACATCCGGTCTTCCAAGGTCAACGGCGTGGGTCAACTGTCAGAGTATGTCACCCACCTGCATCATCGGGCGAAGTGTTCGCGGCGAGATATCTATAGCGCACGGACAGCCCATGAAGCTTTGAAGACTTGTCTTTAGTACGAATTGGGGCCAGCGTTGTGCCGAGCTTTCTCCATCGCTGCATGAGGAACTACGCACCGGTATACAGTATACCCGACAACGCCAGAGACAGAGACACAGGAGGGCTGCCCATTGCATGCAGCGCGTCGACCGGTTCAGACGCGGAGAAGGAATGTCGCTGCCGCGAGGAGCTCTTGACTTCGTGTCCGTGCACGTGCCTCAGTTAAGGGAGGAAGAGGGCGCCAACGCTATTCAAATGACCAGTCGAAGAGTCGAGAGACATGGACACGTAAGTCCATGCTGCCTGACGTGTGTCGACCCTCGAGCGGTTCCGTGGCGCGACATCTTCTGAGAGGCGACGGTCACTGACGCGTAACGTCAACGCGTTTCAAACATGGGTCTGGCATTATAACGCATAGCCCGTCCGCCTGCACCGAGCTCGTCCGGATGTCTATAGCTCGTCTTGTCACGAGCCGCTAAGGCGAGATTCCTCAGGAACATCGCCACTGGTCAGGCTACTGTCTGCTGCCCCGACCATCCCGTCGACGCAGAGGAAGGTGCTTCTCGAAGTTTCTCGCCAGAACTTGAACGACTCATAACGCTTCACGGTGTCGTTCGTATCCTCGCGGCCAGGGCTTCAGGTGTGCAAAGAGCAAGCTGAGAGCCCTCCTTCGATTGGGAGCGAGTCTCTTGGAGGCAGCTATCACAGCGGGATATTCCGAGAGAGAATAGAGTGGACAGAGCGAGGTCTCTGAGACGACGAAAAGCGTAGACGAAAAGACAAGCTGAGCCCATGTGTCAGGGAGGGAGGAGCAGTCGGACGGGGTGGCCGAGACACGAATAGGTGTACGCGGGGTGATCATCAGAATGTAAATGTAGGAGGCAGTCGGGAGACGCCACAGGCCCAGGACAAGCGGAAATTAGCCTCGGGTTCCTCTGAGATCACGATCCTACTCCAGTGCAGCCAGGACATCGAGGTATGCTGACGCGACTCTTGAAGAGAGGTGCTATTGGTATATGAAAACCGAGTCGATATTGTATGGCAGAAAACACCCACCATCACGGTCCTCGCGGCAAGTGTCATAATGCGTCGTGGCGACCGCACCGTCTGAATCGTCGAGAAATGCGGAACTTGCATACGTGCATGATCAAAGATGCTGCAGTTAGAAAGGAGAATCAGGCGTTGTACATGCCTCCGGATGAAGGATAAGAACTGGGACGATGGCAGCATGAGCAACTGAGCATACAAATGACTTCAGTACAGACCGAGCCAGGAGGCAGCACGTTACGCACCTAAGACCATACCCCACAGACCTGTGATACGTGTACTCGTCCTTCTCTCCGGCTTCCACGAGTCAAGCCCTTGTCCCTGGCCCTCCCCATCGTCGTGTCGCCCGTGCGGAGGAGGCTTGAACTTGAAAGGCCTCTGCGCTGCAATTCAAAGGGGTACCGGCTCTGACACATGTAAAAATACTCACCAAGGCCATGAAATTCTGGGCTTGTATCTCAGATCGTCTTCATGAGCTCGCCGTCGTCGCGCTGACCTCCGAGTCGAAGGTAAGCAATTCTTGGTGCACGGCGGCCGGAGGCCAAAACAGGGTGAACGCGTTGCCCTGAGGCGAGACAAAGAGTTGATTCTGGCGAGTAGATTAAGGGCAAGGTAGTGTATTGTGCAACAGAGAGACAGAGAGAACCTTTGGCAAGCTTCGCGCGAGGGTTTGGCGATAAGCGCCCTGGCCGAAGTCTAGACTCCGCCGTGCTCTGAACCGTTTCCAGCTCATCTCGTCGCGGTGTGCGATGCCTGTGCGATGCTCCCTCGGTATCTCTATTCCATCCCTTCGTCCTCCAGTATGACACTGCCTGATATTCTGCCCTCTTTACTAATAAAGCTCAGTTTTTGACTCGGCATCCTCGTTCTTGAAGCTATCAGCAGATCCCTCTCCCTCGCCACTCTTGGGACTCCAGCTTGCCGTTCGCTCTTCCACCTGGACTCCTTGATGTCTCTGGTTGACGAGCGGGGCTCTCATCCATCTACTTGACAGCGAGAGCCAGAAAACCCTCCGTTTCGGGACTCGAATATCGGTGACCACAAGAATGGAGTTCGGAGCTACGTCGCTGGAGGCAAATGAGCTCAGGGAGAGACACGAGTATCAGAGCCACGGGGGTGAGTGCCCTCCTTGTCGTTTCGCATGTATCCATCTCATCCCGACATTTTCTGTCCTAGGAGCGGTCGACCCACCACTGAGTGCCACGTAGACCTCCGTGCTCGCATGCTCTGTCGGATGCTTCCATCTCCTGCACCACGTACGAAGCGTTTCCGTTCGAGATCACCGCCGCTGTGTTCTCTGTCTTCCCACTTAACTTTTTCGCGACGCTCCCCGCAGGCTGGAAGACATGGAGCCTCGTAACGGATGACCGCCCTCTCTGGATGCTATCCACTCCTATGAACACGTTCGTGGGCGGCTCCGCTGCTTGCTAGCCAGAGAAGCTCTTGGCACTCCTCGTCGAGATCGGCACCATCTATTCGCTACTGTGTGCTCTGGGTTTGCACCTGGTCCACCCCCCGGTCCGTACTCCCCCCCACCTGGTACCCTATACATCGAACACGCTCTCGCCACGGTTCCTCTAGGCCGTCATCCTGGTGTCCCGGCTCGTGCGGCCAGGATCGACAGGGCCGACATCGCAGGTCAAGGTCGCGTTAGGCTCTCTCGACGTGTTTCTGGACGCTGCCCTCATCTCGCTCGTTGTACGTGTCGCCTCTTCTCTCTCCTGGTCTCGGCACCAGTTTCATTCGATCGCTGGCGGCGCCGACAAGGTACGTGGCAGGCAATCTCCGGTGCCCGTCATCGTTCTCGTTGCGGTTGCGGTGCGCAGGACTCGGGTCGAGAAGACACCCGTCCACAACATGCTTGTTTGTCCGGATGCCTCATCCGACTCTCGCTATTGGTACGGCGGCGGTCAACCATCATGGGGGAAGGAAGTTATCACAGAGGTCTGGAGTATCGGTCATAGACGGGCAAGACTCTGGGCGTGGAGAGACTAAGCGGGAGATAGGGCGCGCACTCGGAAGTGCGAGAACGGCTTTGATAATTGAAGGACTTATATCTTTCTGGTGCATGCTCTGTCTCAACGGCGAGCCGGAGACAGTCGGATTATGTGTGTATTACCTGCAAGTAGCCGTCCCCGAATTGAACATAAATTTCCGGCCACGAGAATGCTGTACCTGTGGAGACGTCGACTTGGACTACACGGGTCACAGTTTCCTAGAGCAGTGCCTCCCTCGGAATTTTTGCATGCGCTCGACCGTCGAACCTGTCGAGAACTACCGCCTGTGAGTCCAGCTCGATGATCCTCCCAGCAAGTTCCCGCCCGAGTGCTTTGGGCCCTGGAAGCTCTCGCGCCGGGACTCGAGCAACTCGGGAGCATACCACGACCGACTGCGATCCCGGGTTTCTGCCATCCCATCTGCGAGCTCAGTCGGCCTTCGACCGCTTCCGGCGCGCAGGGTGGAGGCAAGTGTGGAAGTACATGTACACAGAGGACTCAAACGTCGCCCCGCAAGTTAAGGCAGGGGGGGCTGAATGCGATAGCGCAATTGCGTACGACGTCGACTAGTCTCGTGGAGTAGTCCTAGATTCAGGTCCGTGTTACATATGCCCACTGGAGCTACAAGAATCAAAATGCAGTCATCTAGCAGCTGTCGGCAGAGGGTACGGAGACGATAACTGTGTTCCATGCGCCCGCTCAGCTTCTGCTATCCCCGCCAACTTGTGCTTGTGTCATCCATGCTGTCCTCATAGTGGTGCTGTTCCTGGCTAATAAGAGGCACGGAGGACCTTCGTGCTGGCCTGTTCTCAGAACTAGAGCTTGTAATCGTGTTGACAAGGCGCCTAGACGTCGGGATGGACAGTGCACTCCATGTCAGCCCCTTCTCCATGTGTGACCTGTTCGAGGCTACGAGGACGATGATGAATGTCGGGTAAATTGCCTGAAAGAAGCGGTAAACAACTATTAGTCGGTGGTGGCTCAAACTAGTAGAGGCCAACGTACAATTATAGGTACAAGGGCACCGCGCATGATGACACCAAAGATGTCCACAAATTGGTTTTCCGAGTCTGGTAACGAGATCCAACTCCGATTGTAATTGTAGTTGCTGATCTGGTAAGCCACGACGACAACCTAGTGCTTTTAAATTGATCCTAGCGTGCCCTATCCAGTACTCAAGAATACTCACCCAGATTGCGCAATAGACTGTCCCAGACTCGATGAGAATAGCAAACAGTTTTTCCATCTGAGAGCCTCCAGCTTTCGCAAAAATGTATGTCCTTAGGGCCCTCCGAGACTCCCTAGATAAGTCAGTCAGTGGGCTCTCAGATGACCGATATTGGTGAGACAGCACATACCATGCTTTGTATGCAATGAGAAGAGTTGCCACTAGATTTGTTGAGAGGGATAATACACAAGCAGCAATTCCGAATGAGTTGTCCTCAAACAGCTCTCCTGGACTGCTGCTCAAGACAACTTCTCCGTTGCCACCATAGGTGGAAAGGATGCCGCCACCCAACGTAGCATCCAAAACCCCTAATACTGGGCAGAGTGTGGTAAAAAGGTGAGATATTTAATTTACAATGAGCACTTTTAGCAGCTTACCAAACGTCGACAACAGGAAGAGGCCGCAAATAGCCTGTACAACACGATTTTGGCCCCACACAACGCATGCCCTCCACCATACGATAGCATCTCCAAGAAGGATCTATTGAGAAGTATGGAGTTAGCATGGCTGCATATTAGATGAATATATATTGAATGCAAACATTGATCATGACCGTGGCCGTACCGGACCCCTTATATACTAGTAGCCATGCGTAGTCCGTTCGAAACTTGTCCGACACAAAGCTGTCAGAAAAGAAGTCTGGGAATGGTTCGAAATACCAGAGGCCTATCGATGACGACAGCAATCCATACACTTGGGTCCGTTCGCTGTCTATAATGGTGACGACTACATACATCGTTGTCGATGTGAAAAGCGCCAGTACCGTGAGAGACAGGATAATGGAGGCCGGCCGTGCCCTCCCGGATCTATAATTAACACCCACATTGTTGTTGGAGACAAGGGAAATGAAAGCTTCGAAATAAATAGGACATACTGTGTAAGGGCGGAAACGGCTTGTATAGAGAGGACCACGAGCACACCTTAGTGGAGACTTCAGTCAAATGTTCTCAAGAACGTGGATGTCTGCGCACCGTATAGCCCCGCTACTAATCCATTTATGATAGTTTGCTCTTGGATCTGCCGGGCGGAAGATTGATAATAATCTTTTCGGAAGCTTGCATGTACCGATGGAGTCGGACACTGGGAACTGCCCGCTGTCTGAGACATAACAAGAAGTAGACGAGGGCACGGCGTGAAATCTGAAATTGTGGTCCGAAAAAAGGTGGACAAAATGCGAGGGTTGCTTAGAGATTCTTCGCAAGTTCTTCTCGAATCCTCCCCGAGAGAAATGTCGATAAAATCAGGAAATTTCGCTGACATTCCGACGAGGTTTCCCAGAACCCTTCAATTAGACCTTCCATTTCCCCGTTAAGTGTAACGGTCCGCGTCCATAACTCCGAGACAAGTCAAATCACCAATTTCCCAGTTACATATTTGGTTATCTTGCGTCCGACCCCAAGGTGAGCGCTCGAACCACTCTCTTCTCCTCCACCATCTCCAGCTTGACCCGCTGGGTACAGAAGCCATCCACCAGTAAGTCATCCTTGTTCGTTGCATCCGATTCGATATCAATGACGTTCACAATGCCCAGCTTCCTTTCCGGCACGATGGTGAGGCACCGAAGGCAAGGCATCGTCCGGATCACCGCAGTGACGATCACAGGCAGGAAGGTGGTACGTCATGGAAGGGTATATGCGCCTCTTTTGGTACTGATTATTCCGCATACACTTATACGCCAGCCACTACATTACGGCCAGACATGACGGGGCCCCTTTGGTACGTCGAAATGCGTGTTGACGCACTCCCCTTCTCACAGCGATCAGCTTTGCGCCCAGATACATCAATAGGCGGGGTATATGCCGTATGTTCTTGCTGGTTTTTGCCCTCAAGGTGCGTCCACGCCCATTCCTGTTTGCATCGGGTTCACTGACCGTGTTCTAGATGTTGCGATCCTTGTGAGGCAGCCGGGGTTTTTACAGTCTAGTAGTATGTACAGCAATGCATATACGACCTGCAGTGTACTAGTGTAGTGCATATCCAATTCTATTCCGTGATCATAGTACTATTTTTGGCATTGCGGGGGCAATGAAGAGGACGGGCGAGGACGGCGGCGATAATGGCCGTTCTGGATGGATTAACATGATTATAATTTATGTTATTCTTGAATACGGATAACCTGTCGTAACCTTTCCCCGTCCGGCCAAATTTTTCGATAGCGAAATGGGGGCATAACGTGAGACAAACATCTGCAGAATGAGGTGAGAATGTGATACTTCCACAGACCATTCGCCCGCGAGCGAATCTGGAGCAGAACATGGTCGAAATGTGGGAGGAATCCCAACATTTGACGCTCATTTTCTTCTGTCAAAACTTTGCATATTTCCCAGAACCCTTCAATTAGACCTTCCATTTCCCCGTTAAGTGTAACGGTCCGCGTCCATAACTCCGAGACAAGTCAAATCACCAATTTCCCAGTTACATATTTGGTTATCTTGCGTCCGACCCCAAGGTGAGCGCTCGAACCACTCTCTTCTCCTCCACCATCTCCAGCTTGACCCGCTGGGTACAGAAGCCATCCACCAGTAAGTCATCCTTGTTCGTTGCATCCGATTCGATATCAATGACGTTCACAATGCCCAGCTTCCTTTCCGGCACGATGGTGAGGCACCGAAGGCAAGGCATCGTCCGGATCACCGCAGTGACGATCACAGGCAGGAAGGTGGTACGTCATGGAAGGGTATATGCGCCTCTTTTGGTACTGATTATTCCGCATACACTTATACGCCAGCCACTACATTACGGCCAGACATGACGGGGCCCCTTTGGTACGTCGAAATGCGTGTTGACGCACTCCCCTTCTCACAGCGATCAGCTTTGCGCCCAGATACATCAATAGGCGGGGTATATGCCGTATGTTCTTGCTGGTTTTTGCCCTCAAGGTGCGTCCACGCCCATTCCTGTTTGCATCGGGTTCACTGACCGTGTTCTAGATGTTGCGATCCTTGTGAGGCAGCCGGGGTTTTTACAGTCTAGTAGTATGTACAGCAATGCATATACGACCTGCAGTGTACTAGTGTAGTGCATATCCAATTCTATTCCGTGATCATAGTACTATTTTTGGCATTGCGGGGGCAATGAAGAGGACGGGCGAGGACGGCGGCGATAATGGCCGTTCTGGATGGATTAACATGATTATAATTTATGTTATTCTTGAATACGGATAACCTGTCGTAACCTTTCCCTGTCCGGCCAAATTTTTCGATAGCGAAACGGGGGCATAACGTGAGACAAACATCTGCAGAATGAGGTGAGAATGTGATACTTCCACAGCCATTCGCCCGCGAGCGAATCTGGAGCAGAACATGGTCGAAATGTGGGAGGAATCCCAACATTTGACGCTCATTTTCTTCTGTCAAAACTTTGCATTTCACGCGGTGGGGGGCGGGAACAGAGTACGGATCTGACTTCGAACATGCTGCAGCCCGTCGTTTATAAGCGAATAAGGTTTCGACCCTTTCCGCGCCTCCAGTATCCTGTTCCCTAGCGACTTATCCTGACATCATGATATGAGAAGTTGGAACCCTGCGCTCAAAGTGAGTCAGTTTTCTCGAGTTTCGACTGCCTCTAGACGCCATCTCAACATGATGCGATCCCGAAGACCTGCGGAGCGCCGATATAAGTAGAAAAATTTATAGGCCGCCAGCTTCGAGCTTCCATGGACCGCCTGGCCATTATTGGACACTTGCTACCAGGCAGCGGCGACAGAAGACCCTTCCGAATTGACGTCAGGCATCGTAGCACCTGCGCCGCTCAGGAGGGGAGCGATCCACAGCGAAAAACGCGTCCCGGGGAGGAGGCTGCGTTTATGACAGCTGAGCAATGATTCCCGAGAATCAGGTGCCGGACAGTCAAGGATACTGGGGCCTCAACTTGAAACTGAGGTCTCCCGAGATATGGCATCGGATTATCATATGGCACCGTAACGGTGTCTCCATCAGAATTCAACAATCCTACGGAAAACAGCCGTACTCACAGCCCCAACGCAGCGTTCTTCATACTGTTAGTGCCGTTGTTTGGACAACACCGCCGCCGGACCTGGTCGGAAGGACGCAGACCGCACTGCCATCGCCACCGAGCACGGTCGTTGGCGAATTCAGTCGCCGCAAGCGGGGTGTATACGTGCAGACAGCGATCTCCGGCCGGGAAGGTTCCCATCCCCTTCGCCACCACACGCTCCTCAAAGCACCACGGGCCACAACCACAAGATGCTCCGCCGCAAGCACGCGTGCCGTGGATACCTCGTAACGCGCTGGCCACGTCCGAGACAACACGCTTGAGTTGTATTTGGCAAGGACCCGCCAAAGCTCGGTCGATGAGACGGGGCATTACAGAGCGAGTGTGCGTACTAGTATCGACCCGAGCAGTGACTTGACGAGAAGCAGGTGAAAACCATCGGTCCGTAGTCGTAAGATGCTCCACAATCATCTAGGGGACGCAAATGCAGTTTATGCACACGATCGAATACGGGAAGACATAGACTGGCATGGATTCGATACGCTCAGGAGAAGGAGGGGCAGGCAGACGGGGCGGCCAAGGCGTAAACAGGTGTATGCGGGAGGACGATGCAGGCCGCCGCGATTGGAACGTGAAGGCAGAGAGGAGATGCGACAGGTGCAGGGCGACCTGAACGTTGAGTAAACTAGCCGCGGGCTCCCCTGAAATCGCGACCCTGTTCTATAGCGGCACGAAATGGAAAGCATACAGGTACGACCGGAAGACGTAAAGCACGAGCAACAAGATGCCGGATGCGCTTCTCCTTCCACGACACACCTTCAGGAGTGTGTCCGAACTGAAGCGCGTCATGAACGCGGTCGACACTGAGGTATGCTGGCCTACACGTAGAAGAGGAACGCCGTTAGTGTGGTGAAACCGGAGTGAGTTCTATGGGGCGCACGATCACGATCCTCGCAGTAGGTGTCATCCTGCGACATTCGACAGCACTGTCTCAATCGCCAAAAAATCGCAGCCTTGTACGCGCGCATGAAGCCAGATGATGCAATTCGTGGACAGGGAATATACCAATAGGTAGGTCTGCGGCGAAGAGCGGTACTGGTGCCTGACGCGCTTCTTCCCACGGCCGAACTCCGAATGGACGTTAAACAGTGCAACGAACTTAACCAATTGACTTTCGGCGGGCACACGGGATGACCACGGACATCCGCTGGGGCACGAGGGAGATGCGGATACCAGCAGAAGGCATTGAAGGCGAGGCTGCAGCCTTTCGTTTGGGATGCATTCATGTGACGGTATGTAGGGAGGGGTGGAGCACCAGGTTGAATGACGATAGTATCAGCGACCGAGCCAGGAGGTAGCATGTCACGCACCTGCGATCATACCCCACCGATCCGCCATAGCGAATTCGGAGTACTCGGCTGCGAACTCCCCCTTCCCTCTAGCCTCGGCGAACCACCCCTTCGTCGCTGGCCCTCAGCATCGGCGAATCGCCGGTAGAACAACCTTGTGTCCGATTGAAAAGCCATTCTGCGCACGATGTAAGGATTTACCCGATTTGACAGACGTGAATACACTCACTAAAACCAAGCCATGAAGTTCCCGCGCCTTGTATCTTAGACCTTCTTCGCGAGCTTGCAGTCATCATGCTGAATTCGAGGGTAAGCAACCATTGGTGCATTGTGGCCGGAGGTCAAAGTGGGGTGAGCGTCCTGCCTCAAGGAGAGATAGAGTCGACTCTGACTAGGTCACGAGTAGGAGCAAGCAATGCATGTTCTGTGTTTGTGTGTGAGAGAGAGAGATAGCTCCAATGAAGTCTTAGAAGAGCACAAGCCAAGGAGGTCGTCGTCATCTGCAAGAGAAATTGACGGTAAGCGCTCAAGGAAGGTCGGAAGTGCCCGGAAGTGGCCTCCATGAAGCGCCTGCCTGCGAACCGAGCCCCAATGCAGGTCGACGTCGACCACGACCGTCGTGACATTCCTGGTATGTAACTCCCCTCTTACTCCTGAACACTTCCCACAGCTTGCTCAACACAATATGTGGCAAAACAGATGTATGTCGTCAATACAGACCTTCTTGTCCTTCATTCGAGCAACGTATTGGCAGAGCAAGCCCATACTACCCAACCAACTGTTCTACCGGCGACCTGAATTGGCCTATCAAGACAACTCGCCCCATAAGACTCCGTTAATGCCTCTGAAACACGTCCTCGTGTTCCAAACGGCGAAGTGAGCATCACATCTATTCGCCTCATAAACCGCCTGTCTGGATGCGTTCTCACACAACGCCACCCGCCTCTCCCACTATCCTGCCACATTCCCCGAGATCCATGCTACAAGTCGGAAACAAAGAAACAAAGAATGTGATAAATAAGCTTTCAACTCCAAACCGAACCTCTAGCTATTCCTAAGCTCTATCCGGCCGCACAATAAACGTCACGGGAAATCCTGGAGAATACGCCCACCGTGACTGGCACAATCTCAACCCCCGGCGACTCCGCACCTCGTGCTGGGAAGCATCATTATGATCCATTTCGCGCGAAGGATTGTTCTCTGTTACAGATTTATGAAGTCGTTCAGCAGACATAAGTGGTAGTTCGAGAACCCATCTCCGCTCTACCTTTAGTGACGGTGATGAGTCCGGATTAGAGAAGCTTTGGTGCGTGTCATTGGACATCTTCTTGATATCGATGCTGTCGTGGCGGCTGATTTTGGGGCAAATAGCGCACTGCCCCTGATGCACGGCTCCAAGGACAGTTCATATATGTACAATGTCACTCGTCGCCCAGGTCTTGTCCACAACGACTCCCCTCCTAGGCCTCTGTTCGCCAAATTCTCTACACATTTCGCATGGCGAGCTCCCCCTATCTAGCGCCGTCCGCCACCTTTCGCAATGACGTCTATGTCAGCAGCGTCCAGGGCGTTACCCACAGATTCGCGACGTTCGGCTTGCTGAGCGGTCTTTACGGTGCGAAATGGCATTACTAGAAGTTGACTCGGTGTGCTGATAGAGAACACCAGGCGTGCTCACCGTGCTTTCAATCCTGTCGATATGTACTCTCATACAGTGCGTATGCATTTCTACTCTCACATTCGGTCTCTCCGTCTCATCCAGACGCTACCCCTATCGCGAACTCACCAGGAGGGTAAAGACGTCGACGACTGCCATTATCCTTTCTCTAACAATCCTGGCCCTTGTCACGTCGACTACAATATACGTGGTTGCCAGTTTCCTCAACTATCAAACTAGCGAGCTGACAGGCCTCGTGACGTCCGGACAAGAGCTCTGGTCCTACAGCCCCACCGTCATGTTCCCCCCAGACTCCCTGACCCACATCAAAGGCCATACCCAGCTGTACACCTGCGCCTCTTCCGCCGCTCTCACCATAAACGTGGGTGTTTCTTCTTCCCCCTGCGTTCGCAGTACATATATATGCACCTCCCTTGCTGAATCAGTTGTCGATTTTCTGGCCTACCGCAGGTTACTCTAGCAGACGCCATCGTGTGCTGGCGCGCATGCGTCGTCTGGCACAGAACCCGCGCTGTCCACGTCATCTGCGCCATCTTCCTGCTCGGAACGTTCGGTTAGTGCTCACTGCCCCCATCGCCATCGCCACTCCTTCCCGTAGCTATCGGGCACGTATCTCACGACCTTCCTCTTCCATGCATGCCCAGTTCTGGGAGCCCTAGACACCTCTAGGAGCTGTGCGTCCGGGCGGCCCCCCAGATCGCGCGGGAACTTTACCGTCGACAGCTACCCCACTCCCGGTGTCCTCTCGGTCGGGCTCGCAGCATGTGTGCTCTCGCTCAGCACGAATCTCCTCGCCACGCTCCTCGTGGGATACAAGACGTGGTGCGTGCCGCCCCAACTGGTCACTAATACCTATACAGCGGGCCCGGCGGTCTGTTGTCCGCCATTAACATTAACATTAACTTGAATTCGCCTTTTCTTCGGCTAGGCGTCTGAGAAGACGGCTCCGGGGATACCTGGTCGCGAAGGTTGGCGGGTCGCGGACGGGGAAGCTGCTGTCGCTCCTCGTCGAGTCCGGGGCGGTGTACTGTGCCATCTGGGTGCTTATCGTCCCTATTTCAGCTCGAGTACCACACAGTACCGTACCAGGCGGGGGGGGAGGAGGCATGACCGCTGACGACGTCCACCGCCCTCTAGGTCCTCATCGTGGCCTTCCAGGCCGACGTATACCGGTCGATGCTGGTCCCGGGACCACCGAATCCTACAGGAGCCTTCCAAGGCGTCTTCCACCTCTTCGTCGACGGCTGTCTGGTGCCCTTGGTTGTGAGCCTGCCGTTCCTCCTCCTCGCAGCCCGCTGCTGACGCGCGCTCTGCATTTAACCGTTTTTGCACCTTCGTGGTATGCGCACGTCACCCGGCACCGGTCTTGCCGAAGGCCCTCTATCCCACCATCATCATCGTGCTCATCGCGTTCGACAAGTCTCACATCGAAAAGGGGCTCACGCAGCACACCGAGGATGAGCAGCTCAAGCCTGCTCGGATGCTGCACACTGACTTTATCCCAAGGGGTGGCCCGGGCTGTGATAGGCGACCACCCCAGGCCCAGAGTTGGGAGGTGCAGGTGGTTGACCTGGATCGGTTCGACTCTAGACTCTGCAATGGCGTAGCGGATGCAAGCAGGCGCACGGCAGAGGAATGGAAGGCCGCTGGAATCGTCTAACAAGAAGGGGGAAAGCAGCAGTGCCGGGGTAGCGAAGGTACTTAGTCCGTACAATGCCAGTAGACCTAAAACCACGTCTCGTTCGATCAGTGTGTCCCCGAGATTTCGCGACCACGGTCTCCCACGTTAGATTTCTTTTCCTCTAAGATGAAAGGTGACGACGAGGAAGCTGGGCTCACTCGTCGAGACTATACTGCTCCAGAACCCGGCCCGGCGAGGCATAGTGGCCGTGCGCGCAGGTCTTCTCGTCCTCAGACGGTACGACACGGGGTCATGGGTTGCCTGCATGCTTACGTTCTTAAATGCATCCGGCGGCCAATTCTCAGCTTAAGACGTATGTAAGTTGTATTGATATCGGATTTCGAGCCCGATGTGTCCGTAAAATACATGGCGAGGGCCTGAAACTGTTGACGCTGTCAGCGATTGCCCCTCAACGATTCCTACGTTCAGGTCAAAGCCCGCAGTCACTAGTCAGTCTCGACTTGTAGAACAGCACCGAGAGTCCGACTCGCTCACCGCTTCAGCCTCCGACACGAAGCGCTCCTCCCTCCATACAATCGTCTCCATGACCGTGTCCTCAAGCTCCACCAGTACTCGCTGGCAGTCTTGCACTGTCAGGGCCGCGTCCGCGCCAGACATGGACTCGGACTGCGAGTCCGCGACGCGCCAGCCTCTGCTGGCGTGCCACTCCTCATGAACGTCTTCAGCGCTGTCGTCCAGCAAGACGACTTGGCCAGAGACCGTCCCGTCGGTGGCGAGGAACAGATATTGCAAGGACGGAAGAGCGCTGACGAGGGCGCTTCCCGCCCCGGCGAAGTCGAACGCGTCAGCGCGCACTGCGCGCACGAAGGCCTCCGAGCGCTCCGCCGGCCAGTGCGCGAGGCCGTCGCAAACGTCAGACTGCACGGCGAGGCGGAGGTGTGTGAGCCTGTGCAGAGGCTTGAGGATCGAGATCGTCCGGTCCTGAATTCGCGTAGGTGCGGAGAAGAGTACGGTGAGCGAGTGCTGCCCCGGGTCTGACTCCGGAGGAACATACTAGGTACTTACGAGAAGGTCAGCCCACCGGATGCGAGCGAGGGTGTTCGGGCCGGCGTGGGATGCGGGCAGGATGTCGTTGGCGTACTCCAGGACGATTGTCAGATGTGTCAGCGTCCCCGCGAGCTCGGGGGGAAGCAGGCCGTCTAGGATACCGAGACCGTACTTGAGCAAGAGCGAGAGCTTCAGGCGCGGGACAGGGTTCTCGCGCAGTGCCTCCATTACATAGCCTCGAGTATCGGCACTGACGTAGCGCACCATGACGAGGCGGATCGGACAGCGCAGGGCGAGGAGGTAGAACGTCACCGGATCGCACACGAGGCGGTCGAGTTTCTTCCATGTTGGAGCCAGCCGGTGCGAGCGGGCCCAGTCGTCTTCTTGAGCAAGCTTGTTGGCAGCGCGGGTGGAGGTATAATCCCTCAAGTCGAGTGCCGAGCCGTTGAGGGCCCGGAACGCAAGGGTGCCGCAGAGCGCCGGGAAGAGGTGGTGGAGGCGGTCGAGCAGCGGCCGCCCCACAATGCAGCCCACAGTGAGTGAGTGTACAGCGGGGTACTGGACCAGGCCGGTGATGGGTGGTGCGGGCCGTGGCTGCATTCTGGCTGGGTCGACAGTGAACTCGTCGAGCTCGAGCTCCTCGAGGGTCGGCGAGAGATGAGAGAGGACCCGTTCGAGGGGGACAGGGCTCCACGGGACCTTCCCCACCCAGTCGCCCGGCTCGGACTGGAGCGAGATAACTCGGAGGGGCGCACAGATACCGAGTAACAGTGCGGATGCCTCCTCGGACCATCCATAGACGAGGAGTAAACGGAGGCTTTGGAGCGGGGTGCGGAAAGCCTCAAGGATGCGAGGGGGAGGATCCGACTCCATCGATATGGTGATCCTTTCGAGGTTGAAGCATGAGGTCAAGATGTCGACAAGGAGAGTGTAGTCCTCGGGTTGGTCCTGGGGCATGAGTTCGTAGGGGTGTTCCAAGTTCGTCTTCCAGTCGATTTGAACTGCACGAACGTACGGCGCACGAGCGCATGCATCGACAAAAAGGAAGGCATGAAAGTTGCACACTGATGTGCTATCAGTGAAAATAATGGGACGCATAGAAAGCAACCTTCGAATTGCAATACAGCGGAGGGAGGAGCAGGTAAGGGAGAAAGAGAGGACATCTGACGTGTCGGTCAGAAACTGGCTGACAGTAGCCAATACATCCGTATTTAGGTCTGCAGGTGCCATTGCGTCTCTAAACAGCTCATTAGTGCACCAAAATATTCAAAGCAGGCTAAGCGGCTTGCCTTCGATGTCGTAAGAAATATTGATTGATTCACTCCCACCGCACGGGACTAAAGAGGCTACTTCGAATCCTGGAACTGGTCAGTAAGTTGCATCAGTCTAAAAGATCCATGTACAAGAGGACGATCGCGACGAACTCGGTTGATAACCGGTCTTTGAGAGAAAAGTTTGAAGGATTCGAGGAGGGCCAGCGCCGCAGTCTGAATGTGGTTCAAAACAAGGACAAATAAAGGGAGGGCTCCGGCCCGGTGGCACCCGGTGCAATCCGACCCCACGCTTCCGGGAACAGCGGGCGGGCTTGACTGGTCATCGTCACCGCTGTCTCCTCACGCATGGCGATAATCATCTAATTTTTGTTCTTCTCTCCACTATATCGTCATTCAACGCACGCACACCTTGCATGTAAAAACGCCGAATATCCTAGCTTTCCAACTAGTAGTAGATTGTGAGTGTCGTGCGTCGTTCCACAGCGCCGGTGGACACCGCTATTACTTATGTATCGCAGCCGCGGAAGGCCATGCAAGCCGGAGTCTGCTCGCCAGTAGTGTGTACTATACGGGATCAAGCCACGAAGAGACGCCTTCCTCCCTGAGACCGGTGAGACTAGCTTACGGATCGGCGTGCCGATACGTTCACGGCTCACGCTGCACTGCCTCTTGGACCGCAGTGTTGGCGTACGCAGCTGCTTTATCGATTCTTTGACGTTGACACGACGTCGTGAGACCCATTTATTTGTATGTGAGTACCTCATGAAGTAAGTTCGCTGATAGGTGGCTTAATAAAATGCTGCTCCCCCTAGTAGTGCACCGTTTTGACTTTTGGCGGCCGCAATATGCATGGCTGTTCTAAGGATTTCGAAAAAGGAGCAGCCATTCTCTTGCACACCCGCGATGATGCGGAACCGTGACCAAGGCATCAATATCACTTGATTCGCACTGTGCACGTCTGTCCCGGTCCAGCGGGATCAACCTGCAGCGCAGCATTTTATGCGGCGATCCAACGTCATCCTTGAGAACCCGCACTGGAGTAGGAAATGGCTAGGTGAGTATTGAACATATAACCGCGGTATAGCTGCTCTTCCACCCGACATTCCACCCGCATTTTCTCCTAGCCCTCTCACCTTCTCGGTATTCTCGCCACATGTCTCAAAACTCAAACAATTCGCTTTCAACACCGGCGCCTACCTTTGTTCCTGAGATCTATCAAATGTACGCTCGGCGTTTTCGGCTGGAATTTGTCATGCTGGGCTTGCTCGTGGGTCTGTACGGTATGTGTCATCCACCAGCAGGCTTACATGAATATTCGACTCACGAGAGTATGCCGCTCCAAGGTGTGCTTACGACGTTGTCTGGCCTGTCATGCTACGCTCTCCTTACGCAGTAAGCGTCATATCCCGTTCAAGTGCAGGTTTACTGAATTCTCCGGGCGGTGTGCAGGTCCAATAGGAAGTCACGACCTACACTCATCCTGGGCCTGACCGTCTTCTCGCTCTTCGCCTCCACGACTATGTACACGGTCGCCTCCATTCTGGACTGCCAGTCTGACTTTGTTCTCTCGCCACTGGCGGCCTTCTTGTCTGGTCCAGTGGTTATGACTCCCATCTCCTCCGCCCTTACATCAGGAATCTGTCCGGTACTTATTCGGACTTGTCGCCACTGAACGCCTTGATACCACTTGGGGCCAATTGAGCGAACTTATTCTCTGAACTTGTCTGAAATCCTGGGGCATTTCATCAGCGCCTTTTGATACTGGCATCAAAGATGCACCGGCCGGTCAGGCACAGGACCAATCTCTTCTGCGAAGTCTACAACGCCCTGCCCTAAACACTCCCGGCAGTTTCCAGGTCCCGTTTGATGACCTCGGTCCTCGACGACGTTGCCAGCGAAGACCCTCCTTCACTTCTCCCCCATCACTCGATCTTGAACGCTGTCCTCCGCTGCAAACGCACCTCTTCGGCCTCCCCTCGCGTGGCCGCCTCGCCCTTATGTCTAGGCACCCACCCAACGCCGAGATTTTCAGGCCTAGAAGCCTGTGGTAGGTGCGCTCCGACCGTCTCACAACTTCTCGGTACGTCCTGTGGTGTCTACTCACTGATGTATACCGCTATTGTGGTCCTCTCAACGTTTCTGGGCCCGGACAATTGTATTGGTGACGTACGTATGGGTGCTTGGTGAGTCTGCTCGTCAGTTTCAACGTTGGAGCCGCTCTTTGAAGCTGTGATAAGGGAGTGGACACAGCGTGAGTTCTTTTTTCGCATGCTGCATGAGAGTCCATAGCGACCGGCCGTTGGATGGGGTCCGTTGCACAACGACGCGCGGACAGTCATCAAAGAGGTGTGTTTTACTGTCTAATTGGGTCTTCGTTTTGGGTGTAGCGCCTTCTAATAGCTGCGTGAATTATTAGGCCACCTTATGCTATGCGGGCGGTTGGGTACTAGGCGGCCGAGGGAGGCCCACCGTACGAACAGGGAGATGCCGGGGAGAGTAGGGAGGACGGATGCTGGATACTTAAACACGGATGACAGGTAAGCACACGGGGAGAAGCCTGGCGATGTATAGGCACTGCGCGACGGTGGGAGCCGCTGTTTAGGTAGTTTGTATCGTACGGGCATCTGGTGTAGCGGCGTAGCATAGCAAATGAATATTACTTGAGCGCACTTGGGCTGACTTGAATGATCACTTGGCCGACAGGTGAACCTAATTTTCCAGGGCTCTCCAGAGCACTGAATACCACTGGGTGGCACTGGATAAGGCAGAATAAGTGCTATCAGAGTTGTCAAGTGGATCGGACGGATTCCTGATGTAAAACGATGCCAAATTCGACAAAAGACTACACAATCTTCCAAAGCTGCACTAGTTCTACAACGCTTATAATCAACGTCGGCCTTTCTCGTAACGTAGTTGCACCCGTCGAATTTTATTGACTCTGTATTTCTGCAGCTTCTACTTGGGGACGCGATCGTGTGTTGGAGGACGTGCGTCGTATGGCACCAGAACCGTACCGTGGAAGCCCTCTGCGGCGCATTATTGTCGGTCACATTAATTGCGTAAGTTCCTTACCGCAGTTCCGTTCGCATTTAAGCCAATGGTATCGCTCATCCTATCCCTTGTAGTGGTCGGAGTGATCGATAGCACACAGAGCTGTCACCTGTGGAATTTGGATCCAGATCCTGATATATCTGGCGAAATGGGGACTGTATTCGAGGGCGTTGCGATTGGGCTTGCCGCCTGTGTACTGTCTCTCAGCACGAACGCCCTCGCCACGCTTCTGGTGGCGTGCAAAGCGTGGTATGTGTGCCAATGCGAAGAGAATTGTCACCGTAACGCTGAAGAAATTCCTCTCCAGGCAGCTGAGACGACGTCTCAGACGCTACCTGGGCATGGGATCTCGGATTTCCCAGGTGCAAAAGCTGTTGTCGCTCCTCATCGAGTCTGGAGCCGTTTATTGCGCGCTATTAGTAAGTTCCGTCTGCGAGATATTTACCTGACTGCTAATGAGTGTACGTTACTTAACGGTTGCGTTTGGCAGGCCGTGCTTTTGACTTTCCAGGTTGCGAACCTGTACGATCACATGGAGGAGCCTCCAGCCCCCCCGGCGGCGTACTTCCTCGACATCTTCGCGGTCATTGCGAACGGCGTGCTCATTCCCATAATCGTACGTTCCACCTCTCCGAATATGCCCGCCGGAGCGATCACTCATTCACACCATCTTCTGTTCGCCCGGGACGACGTGCCCCCCGACCACCGTGACCTGTTTCAGGCGATTTACCCGACTGTTGTTATCATTTTCGTCGCGCTCAACAAGTCGCACATGGAGAAGGGGTTCACCCAGCACCTCGAGTCCGTGCCGACTCCCCATATTACTTCCACGGCCGACACGATTGCGGCCGGAGGTCTTCCTAGACACGCTAACATAAATGATTTAGAGGACGCAGGTCGGAGGGGAGACGAGGAGCTGAAGGTGGAGGGGATCGCTTAATAGTCCCACCATGGTGCAGGGCAGCTGGATACCACACGTTGACATTACGACATTAGTCGCAATTCTAACTGGCACCGTGCATGCATCTACAAAGAGGCGGAAGACTCCTGCAGGATGATTCGGATTTAGAGGACCCGAGTCGCGGGGAGACGCCGCGTAGTCGCGCGAACTAGGAGAAGTTAAACGGGAAGCTTATTGATTTGTGTGCTGGGTTTTATCAGGTGAGTGGACTCCGGAGACAGTGTCCGTAGATCAAGCACGATCGGCCTCCGCGTAAACCCTACAATCGTGTTGAAAGCTCGGACGACAGGCTATCTTTTCACCGGTAGGCAAGGTCCAGCCTGACACCGATCTCTAGCTCGGACAACGGTGAAGCCCAAACGTCGGTCCAGCAGTCCGCGTGCCACATCACACATTGTCGCCGATAATAGCACAGCCCTTCGATTCGAAGATAAACTTCGGTTTTCCTTCGCGGGACCTCGAGAACGACAGGGTGAAGTTCGTAGATATCCTTCAATGTAAGTCCCACAGCCTTGAACAATATCCCCCTTGATCTCCAGGCCTCATGCACGAGAATCCCCAGTCACCCCTTGAGGTACCAGAGTACTGGGCGGGATCGAAGACCACAGAGAGCTTTACGACTACTTCCCCTGGGGCCCCTTCACTTCCCTTCCCCCCTTGCTTGCCTTCCTCGATGGCCGCTTCCACCACCACAGGGTATCCCAACACATCGAAGCACCCGGGGCGGCGAAGGTAGTGCTTCGAGTTGTCCGTGGTACCGGTGCTGATCATGCCCGGGGTCTAGATAGCGATCAGGGATGTCACTTTCGACGCGGACTTGGAGGAAACCCGCCTGCTTAAGCTGCAGGTAGTTCTGGTCCGGGTACTGTCACTACCAAATGCGAAACGGGGATGGGGGACTCTGGTTTAGTATTTAATCACTCCCCTCGGATTCCTCACCTCCATTCCCCACCGCACAAACGACTTCGACTCACTCAACACCCCACACACAACAATGATCGCGAGCAACAAGACGTACAAGCTCGTCAACGTCGCAGCGGGCAACGTGCTCGACCTCTCCGGGTCGAACAACTCGCTCGTTGTCGGTGGCGACTGGCACGCCGGTGACAACCAGAAGGTGCGCGATCCCCTTGCGTCCCGTCCCTCGCGCCTTCCGCAATGGAGCACTGACCTCATTTCCCATTAACGTTCACGCACAGTGGCACATCGACGAGGTGAACGGCGGCTGGATGCTCCGCAACATCGCCACGGGCCTCTACCTCGGTATCAAGGGCGACGCCAAGGACAGAGAGCCCGCGGCCATGGTCGCCGAGGTCTTCCACTGGCACATTGTACCGTACGAGTCCGACTCGTCTGCCTTCAGGTGCGCCGCTGCGGTCGGGTGCTCTGCGAGCTGCGGAGCCGGGGCTGGCTGATAACTACTGAGCGCTGACCGCCCAGATAGACTGTTTGTTCCGAACACGAGCTACAACCTGGACCTTACTGGTAGCAACCCGGCCCCGGGTACGCCGGTCATCGTCTATACGAAGCACGTCCCCGGCGATAACCAGGCCTGGCGGTTCGAGGAGGGTGTGTACCAGTCCCAGTCGTCCCTCCCGCGACACAAAGACTCATGAATGTACTGACCTTGCTCGCTCCTCGTGGATTGTAGAGTGAGCGCACGTCAGCCGAGGTCGGATTGGAGCAGGTTGGGATGGATTATGGGGGAGATACGTGAATGGATGTCGGGGTACGGGAGATATGGCAGTGAAGTTGTGGATGCTGGTAGATTACGGGTGAACAAAGAAGAAGTAGCTTGAACGTATCTACTATCATTTTCGACAAGAGGAGGGTTGCCAGAAGGTTCGTGCCGAGAAAGAGCACTCGTGCTGCCAGCCTGACCGAGAGCACGGGCGGCGGGTGGTCGCCGATGTCCGAGCCGTCTCCACGAGGGCGCAGCTCATGGCGGTGTCTACATCACTGGCATAGGGCTCCCAGAACTGCCCATGCATGGAAATAAAAGAGAAGGTTTTGGCTACATTGGCAGCTTCCACGAAGCACGCACATCAATAAGCTTCCCATCAAACTTCTCCTCGAAGTATTTCGTTACGTCCTTCACGACGTTGATTATGTTGATCCGTCACAGGAGAATTGGGACATCAAGAAACATTAATATTGCAACAGCAATCTCTACAAGATGGCAACGAGCCTTGCTAAATACACTGGATGATTTATTCTGTTCTCTTCCTGTGCATAGATTCTGAGACTTTTCATTTCAGGGTGTCTCGGATCGTGCGCTCGCTGTCGTAAGACGTCGACCCAGTGCCGTACACCGCAGAGAACAATCCCCGACGGGCGGGGTCGGGACTACCAATTGAGGGCGGGGCGAACTCAGAGTCGTCGAGGCGAGTCGACAGGTCGACTCTGGTGGGGGAAGACGGGGCGCAGGAGAAGCTGCCAGACACGGCCGTCCATGATCCCTGGGAGGTACCGCCGGTTCGGGATAGCGAGAGGTCAGGGATGCGATACGGGAATGGAGACGACAGCCCTGCGGGATAGAGGGGCGACGCGTGAGCCGCACTGGACAAAAGGAGCACACCGAGAGGGAGAGGATTTGGAGCGAGACGAACACTCACGTCCTTCCGTACTGAATTCGCTGCCAGGGGTAGCGATCGAACCCTCCCGAGTGACGGCTGATGCTCGCTTTAGAGAATCCATGGACCCGACTCGAGGTTTACCCGACCACTGACTTCGATTGCTGCGGGCCGCCCTCTTGTGCATTCGCATCCATACGATGGCTGCCAACGCAGCGAGCGATATGAGACCTAAGGCGCCTCCTATGACACCACAAATTAGCGTCCCGCGCGACTGCGACTTGACAGAGATGGCGGCCGTAGTGGTTCCGCCCGAGTTTCCAGTTGGACTAGAGGATGTAGAGGATGGGGCCAGCTGGTTTGGACAGTGCAGCGAGAATGTGTTGTTGTTGTTTGCCGCGTGGCCGAGCTCCATGCTCTCCTTGGTGTACACGCTGTGGGGATCGACACGTATGAGCACGGTGGCAAGCCTGAGGACGGCTTTACAAGCTCACAAACACTTACTAGAACCTGTTGGGTCGTGCAAACCATTAGAAGACGCACATTATACTATTAAAATTTTTTGAAAAATAATGCACCAAGCTCCATCGTCCCAACCGCTGTATAGATAATTGTCAAGTCGAATACCTTCATTACAAACAGCGTGCTGGGTATCACTAGAGAGGCTGTGTCGAAGGGTCAGACACGAACACGGTAAGACATACTCCCGTACATATATTCCTTCCGAGGCCACTCACCTATGGTTGTTCACCGGAGAACAATTATTTCTGTACATGTCAAACGTTCCCTTCGCTAGAGAAGTTGTATGAGATCCCAGACAGTCAGAGAGCGCGGGATGTTTCTTACGTGCGTCAGTACCGTTACTGATGTCCGGGGTCCGCTGGCAACTGAGTGGTCTTAGTATACCTAGAGTAAGTGCTAAGACGGTAAACACCCACTTTAAGCATAACATGCTGAGCTGAAAAGCCACGGTATTGCAACAACAGGCAGCTGGAGGGCGGATTAAGTAAGTACGTGCATTGCTTGCCATCAAGATGATGTAGTTACATACATACTTGATCGTCGCACTGATCTCCCGGAACTGTAGCCTTGAAGCTTCGGACTTGATCTATGACCAGTAATCGAAAATTTAACTTCTTCCGCAGACTCAGATGTATGTAAAGAGAGTGTACATACAGCCATTGTTGCAGATTTGACGAAGACGTTGGTAGGTTACACCTGAGAAGAGCAGCCATTCAGGCGTTGGTGAGCAGGCCAGACGAACCCGATAGGATGACAGCTTACAGGGTGATTCCCCAACGACGCTGGTGTACCAGTCAAGCTGAGTGCTCATGCACGTCGTGTGTTCTGCGTCGGCAGGCTGGACCAACGGGGCAGTGAGGATGAACAATGTTGCCGGTAGGAAGATGCGAAACCGCGAGGACATCTGGGCGACGAGGACAAAAGATGGGATAGAAAAGGAAGACTCCGTACGAGATGGGGAAGACAGGGGACAGGTGGGTCTTGTGCGGCGGACTAAAAGGAACCTTCAAAGAGGTTAGTTGCGGATAAGGCCATGCGTGCCGAGAATTCAAGGGCATGATGAACGTCGCCAAGTGCGAGCGGTCATCAGGAAACGCGGGTTCCTCTGGAGCCGGCGGCGCGAGTCCTGTCCCGAACCATCTGTTGTCCCTTCTGTCAATTGGTTGTGTTTTTCTGGAGCATCTGAGGCGTTAGCTCGAATGGTCACCGCATGCAATTGGCATGCCACCCTTCATGGACTCCAAGGCGTCTCACTCCAGGAAGGATGCAATAGCGGATATTCAAACACGGCCTCATTCAACGAGAGCAACACCCGTAATCTTGTGGTTGATCGTCGCGGTGGCGTCAGAGTCGGTACATTGCATGAGATACTTTTGAAAAGTACGCACTAGGCTCGAATTCTCCATTCACTCTACCGCAGTAAACACGCGCTAGCCCGACAGAGGCATGCGAGCAAACAAATGGTCGGATACTGGCTGTAACAGCATCGATAGACGTTCGGAACACCGCAGCGATAGTTCAAGGCGCCGGCGTCAATATTTACGTGGCAAGTGAGGCTCCACCGCGCATCACGGGTTCCTTCGCCTTGAGTTCGCCCTGGATCTATATCTATGGAGGAAGATGAAGGGTTGGAATGCGGAATTCAGGTGGGCAAGTCGAGTGCGATGAGCTTGAGCCTGAGGAGGGTGCCCGCCAGTTGCCGTAGTAAACGCGCTTGAAGATCCGATATGGCCACATTTGAGTCTCACGCCACAGAACAGCTCTTGCTCACCGGAATACGACCTGCGAAATTCATGATAGATTCTGTAAATTGCTCTATGATCTCCCCCTCCTCCACTGTCCGATGCTTGCACAGTCGCTGACTCCCGGCCGCTACCATTGCATCTTCGGCGAAGACCCTTGGGCCGGGACGCATCATCATGTACACGAGCCGTCTAGTACCATTTCTATAGATTCCGAATCTGTGTTTCTCAGCTATAATGCAAACGACCCTTCGACCCTGACCGCCAGCGGCCCGGAGTATGAGTATGGGCGGAGGGATTGCGGAAGGCGGCGAATTCGTTCGTCGTCACAGCTGAGAACGGGAAGCTACGCATCGTCTGCCCGTCATCGAGGCCCTGCGAGCTCGCAAAATCGAACGTCGAGAGCGATACTGACGCGGCAGCCGCACTAGAGGGCGGACGGGCCTGCCTGGTCGAGCGGTCGCCGTCTTGAGGAGGAGCACCAGTTCCACTGTCGTGCGTCGCAGGGAATGATCGCGGGTCGGGTGGGGCGTCGTCGTCGGGTCGGGGACGCGGCTCGACACGCGCAGGGGACGGCCGTGACGGGGGTCGAGCGGCGGACTTGGCACTGCTCCAGCCTGCTGCCGCGGTCCCGGGGGAAGTCGTGCAGCCCCCGAAGATGGAGAAGTCCGGGTCGCAGTACGAGAATTTCGACGACAGCGCTGTGAGAGTAATCATAAGCATCGGCAGCCACAGCGCACGTAAGAGAGCACAGCGACAGCGTCGGGTATGCAGATACAGATACACGGAGAGGACGAACGAACACTCACGTCCTCCAAGGCTGAACAAGCTTTGGGCGAGCGAGCTCTTAGGTGCGGCAGCGGATGCCTGCGCCGAAGAGTACACGTTCCCGAAATGAGGGTTCTGCGTCCACTGGCTTCCCTTGCTGCGGGTCCGCGTCCTCCGGCGCACTCGCAACCATACGACGGCTAGGACGACGAGCGCCGTCAGGCCTCCGACGCCTCCGACGACTCCACCAATTAGAGTCCCATGCGACTTTGACACGGCAGGGGTCGACGTCGCAGCCACGGCGGTGCCGCCCACGATTCGCGTTGAAGATGATGATGTCGAAGACGCGGATGTCTGGTTCGGGCAGTGCGTGAAGGTGTTGTTGTCGTTCGCGGCATGTTGGAACTCCGCGTTTTCCTTGGTGTACACGCTACAGCGACGGACCTACTAGTGAGAAACCGGGGAGGAAGAGCGCATACGATCATGGACACCTACTAGAACCTAGCGAGGTATCAGCGGGTGCAAGTGACACAAGATCTGGGATCAGAGATGCAAAAAAACGGCGGCGCACCATGAACCATCGTTCCAGCTGTTATAGAGATAATCGTCCAGCCGAATGTTGTTATTGCATACCGCACGCTGAAGGCCGTCGGGGATCCTGTACCGAGTAGTTTGAGCGGGTGAGTCATGCCTGCGCGTGCGGAGGTCTTCCGTGGACCGTGACTACTCACGAGTTGTTGGTCGCCGGGTGACCATTTATGTATATATCAAACGACCCTTTGGCTGAAGACTCTGCGTGAGACGTCACAGAAACGGAAGGGAGGGGGGCGGTGCTTACGTGCATCGATCCCGAGACCACCGGCGTCCTGGCGGTCCTGCTGGCAGCTGAGTGCACTTAGTGTACCGACAGTACTGTGTCAGCGAAGGACACTCACACCATGCATAACATGCTGAGCTGGAATGCGATCGTATTGCTGCAACATGTATCTGCCGGACGTAGCGAGTTAGTTCCGTGCAAGCGTGGCGTTGATACGGATTGGATTGCGTACACATCTGATCGTCGCACTTATCACCAGGGACTGCTGGAGCGAAGCTTGGGACTTGGTCTATTCGCAGCATTCATAAGCACATCTTCTCCTTATGCGCCGATATGTATGAAGCAGTGTTACTCACAGTCGTTGTTGCATATTCGACGAAGACGTTGGTACGTTACACCTAAGGAGAATACGCAGAAGGTAGTGAGCGAGACGGTCGAAGTAGACGAGACACTAATAGCCACTTACAGGGCGATTCTCCGACGACGCTGGTGTACCAGTCAAGCTGTCTGCTCACACAGGTCGTGTTCCCCGCGTCGGCGGGCTGGGCCGACCACGCAACGAGGAGTGCAGCCGGGAGGGAGATGCGAGACCACCAGGTCATCTCGGTGCCAGGATAGCCGACGGGCTGGAAATGGAAGACTACGGACGAGACAGGGATGTGAGAGGGAACGTGAATGTTGCGCATGGGGGGTAAAAAGGAAGTTGGAGGGCCTATGTTGGTCGTGGATCAGGTGGCGTGGGCGGAAAACTCAAAGAAGTAATGAGCATCGCGAGCGGTCATCAGGAAATGCGGCTCGTTCTGGCGTCGGCGCCCGTAGTCCCGTCCAGAAGGGGAGAACCACCTGCCGTGCTTCCCGCTGTCAGATGGATATGGTTGCTTGGAGCATTTGAGGTGTCAGCTCCGATGGACGCGGGGGGTGTGGTTGAAAGCAGTAATGTTCGACATCAGGAAAAACCCCATTCCCTAAAAAGACGTAGATTAGTCTAACGGGAGGCTAATAGTTGTCAGTCAGCGCAAAACCTCATCTAGCGGCTTGTCGCCATCTGTATTGGTGTATGTAACAATGTTTATATATTAACTTGGTTTCCTGAGCTTGGGAAAGTGACGGAAAGAGGATATTTTCATCAAAGGCCATACGGTTGAGCTTTTCAAGTCCACTCAAGCCGGCCCTAAATTTGGGCGTCAATATCGGATGGACTACTGCGCCTGCTTCCGCGCCGCTCCGAACTCGTCCTCTTTTCTTCCTCCCACCATGTCTATGCCTTGTCTCTCCTACACCGGTGTTCCCTCACACCAGTGAGTCTGTTTTTGGCTATGACTCTTTCCAAGACTTAGTTTCATACTTGCTTTTGACTTGTTTCGCTGCTAAGTTCGACTTCAAGTTTGGACTGCAGGGCGCATTTGACGTGGCAGCCCGATCGCCCGTTCAGCTTCTCCCGGCTCTCGTAAGTGGTATAATCAGTCCGATGTTGCTGACTTTACTCACCGCTCCTCTTACTGAGGCTTAGGTTTGGTGTTAACGTTCCTGCTAGGTTGCTCTGCGTAGCCGCTTTCCTGGAGTCTTCCGTCGTAACGCCCCGGGCCGAGCCCCACACGCTCTCGAACATCTAGACAAGGCCTGGCATCATAGGTGAGTGCGTTGTCTCAGCTACCGATACTGTCTCTATCCTCTCGGCGTTCATGAGAGGTGAGTTTCAAGTTATTCGCATTCATGTCCGTGTCCCTCACTGATTTTGCACGGATCCTTGTCCCCTTCTCACATAGCGATGATGCCTCTCTGATCTGACTCTGTAAGCGTTCCCCTTTTTGTTACGACGTGAAAACACTTGGACTGACTGTGTTTTTAAGTTGCAGCTACAATAATTTGGCTCCCAGCTACGCGTAACTTGAATGGGTACTGAGGGGGTATGTCGGAGCGGCTGTAACGTAGTTGCCTACAGTAGTAGTGTAGTCGGAACCGGGAAGGCCTTGTACGTAGTAGCCAGTTGAATATATGTCGTTCGTATCGATCTCGGTGATTGCGCTGTGTGTCAATATGCATGAAGGCCGGTTACAATAGAAGTATTAATATTGCAATCGTTAGCGGAGGATTAGATCTAATCTATTACTCCTTTTCGGCCGGACCTTACCCAATCTGACTAACTAACTAATTCTCCGAATTCAGCTCATTTATGCTTTATTAGCATGAATTAGGATCTGGGGTTTTTCCTGATGGAAGATGCACGACATTGCGCATCCTCGGTGCATCCCCGGCACTTTGGTCCTCTAAATGATTATACTTCAAATCAGCCCCCGCGGAAAGACACTTACGCGCACTGCTGAGGGAACGGACATACTTGAACACTTGCCAATGGCCGGACATCACCATAACCCTGCGTGATGCCCGGACTGACTGATACGGACCTGTACATGTAGAGTACCATTACCATCATCAGTATCATCGCATTCCATTCTAATTTCATGTCAAATATAGACGAACAACTGTGGACAAACTCATCTGCAAGCACCGACTTGGTGGCAAGAACACAGGTCAGTACTGGGCGCCGGGGCCAGAAATTTTCAAGAACACTCAGTATTACGTACATGTTGTGCCACCTTCATGGGCCTTGAGAGACCCCACCCGACAGAAACAAGAGCGTCATGCACGCAAGCACGATGTTCTACCACAACCTGCCAGTTCAATTGAGAACGAAGATGCACATCAGCGAATGTGGACTGCACATCGATATCCGAGGCGCTCAGCGCTCATGCTGGTCGTGATACGACCGGGTACAACACCCGCGAGCTTGCGGGAGATCGTCTAGCGTCACTGGCGGTGTAGATAAGATTCTTTAGCGTCCTCGTCCTTGCAACGAATGCCAGCAGGCTCGCCGTTCCTCACGACGGGCGGCCCGTCTAAAGTTTAAACTTCCCACCGGCACCGTTTCGAAGTCACTTCACGACGTCTGAGTCTCGACCTCAATTCCCCAGTACATTCCCCTTGGTGCCGCGGGTTCCAAGAATATTTTCGGACGCTCCAGTAAGTTCATCGATTCGACCGGACGTAGTGAGCCAGGTATGAATTGTCGATGGGCCCTCTTCGCCCCTCCACCCATTCTGGTACTTCTCGGTGCGGCCTGCGTTCCACATGTAACAGATCATGCATCATGTACCAACGGCCCCACTGTCCAAGTTATAAGCGGCAGGCCAGCGTCCCCACGCAGGCTGCGCGTCTCCCGATACGGCAGCCCAAAGTCATGTCCTCTCGTGTTCGGAGACAGCGAGTCGGCGACCTCAGAGGGCAAAGGGAGGCGAGAGATGCCGATGCGAGATGTGAACTGGAACGTGGGAGGCGCCGGCATCTCCGGGCCGGGCTTCCGCGTGCGAGGATTCGTCGCGCTGCATCGTGTACTGTGTGCGAGCTCCACGTCGAGTTCGATGGTGCGCGGGATTGCCGGGCGGTCGTCCCAACACGAGGCCGTCACACAAGCCTTCCGGTGTGGGCGCGAACCTCAGCAGCGTGACTAGGTCTCTACGGAGTCAAGTCCGAATCCTGCGACGTCGTCCGAGCAGCAACCACGGGCGCGGGCGCGATCAGAGGACTCGACGGCGACTCGGAGCGCGAGCGCGAAGAGGACAGGAGCGACGCGCCGTCGTCGGACGCTATCTCGCTCATCTCCGTAGCCTGAGAAATCGAAGACAAACGACGCGTATGACCGCGGTCGCGCGCCAAATCGAGGTCGGGTGGCGCTACAGGGCGCGAGACAGGGATGGATGGGGACTACGCGAGGGAGTGCTTCGCGATCTCGGACTTGTCGAGCGCGACGAGGACGATGATGAGCGTCGGGTAGATGCCCTGCAGCAGTGAGCACGCGTTCAGCAAAGGGGGCGCGGGATGGAAGGAGAGGGAGACGCACAACGAGGGCGACGATGCAGCCTTCGGCGAAGTAGAGCATGATGTTCGACCATGCTGAGAGGCCCGGGGAGGAGATGACCCAGGACGCGTTGGATGAGAGGACGAGCGCCTGGCGTGGTCCTGAATTCAGTAGGATTTCGACGGGGGACAGAGGGCGGGAGGTACGTTACCCAGAGGAGGCAGTACGCGACGCCGGACTCGACGAGGAGCATGAGGACGCGCTGTGTGCGGCTCACGCTCTCAACGCCGTCGAAGTGCTTCTTCGCGCGAAGCCTGTGCTTCCTACAGACCACGATGTTAACCTGCTAGCGCACTCGCAGACGACACTCGACAGCAAAATACTCACCAGGCTTTGTAGCCGACGAGCAGCGTCGCGGCGGAGTTCGAGAAGAGTGACACGGCGATCGCGCACAGCCCGAAGAAGTTGCCCTCGAAGAAAGCCCCGCCCGCCGCGACTCGGTTCGACACCTTGCCCAGGGGATCGTCGATCAGGCCGCTGGCGCACGACACCGCTGTGTCCAACGCGCCGAACACTGCCGGATTCTGGGGTCAGGTCGAGGGACGGAGACAGCAGAGACGGACGAGTACGAACCGAGCGTGGCGAAGAGGACGAAGCAGCAGGACGCGAGGACGGGCCGGTTCTTGTTCCATAACACCCACACCCTCCACCAGACGACCGCGTCTCCGAGGACAACCTGTGGGATGAGGAGGATTTCAACACGCATATATGCGCTAGAAAGTTGCGTGGCTCACGTTGAACGTCAGAGCTCCCGTCCTGACACATCCCTGCGTCGAGTCCTAGTGACTTGATATGGATGATGCAGCCGGGAGCGAAGTACAGTACCCAGGCAGATTCTCCGCCGACTGCTGCACGAAACAGTCTTCGGGCGGGACCCACGAGTACGTCTCCAGCACGTTGCTTTTGACCTCGGAGAGTGTTCGGAACTGCGAGACGAGCAGGGTGACCCAGGAGACGAAGGTGGCGGCGTACATCGCTGCGGTCACGGCAAGGAGGATTCGTGGATTGCGCCTGACGCCGCGGTCGCTAGCGGGCGTTGTGGGGAACACGTACGAACGTAAGGACGAGACAGGCTCACATTTGTACTTTGGCAGCGTAGGCAGCGCAAGCAGTGTGGATACCTTTGCATTTACTGGTAGATGAGAAGAACGAATTCGAATCGGTGGTAGATGGACGGGGCTCACCTATGAAAATCGACGATAACAGAGCGGACACCATCTGCACCTTCATCCTATCCAGCCCCTCCTTGACGTCCACCAGCTCCGTCGAGATCCCGCGTAGGGTGTTGTACGGGATGGCGAAAGACGAACCCGGGCCGGCAAACGACGAGGCGTTGAAGACAACGGACATTGCGCTGACGTCTGAGAGGGACAACCGTGACGGGGTGGTGTGGAGAGAAGGCTCGTGGATGCCCACGACGAAGGCCACCGAGCCTATATGGGGCGTCATTCGCATCAAGTTGGCGGAATTGGTCATTGCAGCGACGTACCTTGGGCCTTGGCCGCGTCTTGAGGAAGATTAATATTGTCGTCAAAAGCGGACGAGGCTGTCCGCCATCAGACAAGTCGTGCTGCGGAGAGACCAGTGCCAGCCAGTGCGGCTTCAAGATCCCATGGATGATCCAGATTACACTGCCCGGTTTCCCAGCGGCTTAAAACGACCATGATCTGCCCCTGACAGACAGGTTCTCGAGAATGGGAGACTGGATGTATATGAAGAGAGACGGGGCTGCGCAAGAGTACTAAGGTCCGTCATTCGGTGCCAGCTCACAGTGAGGGAAGGTGTGTCTGGGGTGCTCATGCATCATGAGCAGCAAGAGCGGGGCGTCTGGTGAGAGACGTGGACGATTGGGACTCGAGAGCGACTGGGTGCAGGACGATCAGAGTCAAAGTTGGTGTTCGCGGCGCTCATCGATGGTTACATCACAGACGCGTTACGTAACGCGTTTTAAGCTCCGATCTGTCACGCTCTGACCAAGTTGCTTCGCGTCGGATGAGGGACCGCGTCTTTCCCCTACTTTCCACTATGTCGACGGCCGGATCGCTGATATATGCTCAGCACTGTGACCTAGTATCAGTATCATCCAACCGCCCTCGTCCTCGTCTCGACGCACTTTACTGGACAGCGTCTTGCGCGGAACTCCTGCTACGACTCGGACTGACCGACTCGATGTTGATGACGTCGCCGAGCTGAAGGTTCTAGGACACTTCCAATAAGCTTAGCCCCGTCTTCCTCGAGTACCCACCGTGAAAGCTCTGTGAAGTGATGATCGGAAACAGGTAAGCAGCTCCACATGTTGAGTTTCTGTGCATGTTCCCCGCGCGAAGTTCGAGGGCTGGTTGCGTCGTCTGACCGAAGGCGATTTCGATCCGGTCTTCTGTGCGGAGGCGGGTCAGATCGATCGTCGCTTGAGAGCTCCAGCGTCACCTCTCCATGGAGGACTACTGAATGACCTGTTCGAGCCGACACCTGCACGCTTCTACGAGTCGCGGGCGACGTTGTTGTGCGCGTCGACTCGCAATGTACATCAGGGATATCCGATGTGGAGGTCCCGCATATATGGATCGACTTCCCACCACAAGAGTGCTGCCGATCCCTGCGACCATGCGCACGTACCAGCATAACTGAACATATGTCACGGCGGCTGACACTGTCGATCACACAACCCTAGGCCTTCGATTCAAGTTGTCTCTGCCGATGCACGCCACGATGTATCGAGTCTGGCGGCGGGCTCGGTGTCCAACGTGAACCGCGATATCGGTAATGCTCGTGAGAGGACTGAGGGGGTTGTGACTAAGGTCAGCCGTAGGACGTGCTGCAGCGTTTCAAACACACTCGTCGGCGTCGTCAGACGTGTCTACTAGCCGGTCTCGCGAACCTTCCTTTTCCTTCAGAAGGATCCCCAACGTCGATCCTATACGTTGTCCGCTTCCGCCACTACCTCTTCACCCATCTTCTCCCGCCGGAAGCACTCCGATGGCAGCGATCTCCCCCCAATGGACGAAGCCCCACCCCATGTTCGGAAGCGATGGCTAACATCCAACACGACCCGCTCGATATCCCGCCTCCCTCCGCCCGCCCCTTCCCAGCCCTCGAATTCACATGCGGCTGGCCCTTGCGCGCATATAAGAACCCCCGCGAAGCCCAGCAGAGGGTCCCCCCAGCTCATCCCAGCACACGTCTACTCCCACATCGCTACACCACATCGTCTTATACCTATACTCTACAACACACCCACACCCACAGTCGCCATGCGCATCCCCACCATCACCCTCGCTCTCGTCGCCGCCGCGCTCTCGGGCTCCGCCCTCGCCAGGCTCGCCAAGTCCCCCAAGGCCGCCGCCGGCCCCGCGTACCTCGCCGGGGACTCCGCGGGGCACGCCGTCGCCCCCGACGCGCGCGCGGACGTCGAGAAGCGCCAACTTACAATACCCGACGTAGTCAGCACTGTGACGGATGCTCTGGCCGCAGCTGAGGACTGTGAGTGTCTGTCTGACTCTCTTGCATTGTCCCCTCTCGAACGGCGTCGTAAGCGCGCTCTCTTGTGAGGGCTGCTTTGGGCAGTGCTGCCGTCGTGGTCCGGTTCGCTTTTGGTAGTACTGCAGCGCTGACGCATTTTTTTCTTGCTAGCGGTAGACAGCGCGGTTGCGCCGCTGCTGCCGCCGCCGGCCACCGGTTCGGACCAGGACTCAGGGAATGCGTGAACGCGCATCAGCTTGAGGAGCACGCCGACGGTCCGGGGCACGGGGAAGGTGTGCACGCCCCGGATGAAGGGGGGGGGGTGGAGTATCGCGGCCGTGGACGGGGAGGATGGGCAGCGGTTTGGTACTAGTACTCGGTCGCGAGACGCGGTGTGCATGAGCGTTGGGTTTGGATGGTCTGCATATGGCATTTGTGTTCGTCTGTGGGATACTTCGAGCGTGGATTACGCTGAGTGATTCCTAGACGAAGGCGACATTGCGATTGGGTCCGCGGAGGCAGTTTTTGATGGACATGGGTCGAGCTTGCTGCGTAGTACACCGTGACGTGCGATGCCGTCGGCGCTCATGGGATCGTCGATGTAAGGTATCGGCGCCTGATGTGGCGTCTCGTATCGCCGTCGGCGTCTCCGCTTCCTTATCGGGCGATCGGGGGCCCGGGGCCTCCGCATGCTCTCCCTCCTCTCGGTCTCTCTCTAGGTGCCCAGTTTTCTTATTGTTCCCTTTCCTCCCCTGTTCCTTTCACCACTGTTTCCCTCGGGGCTTCGACGCTCCCGCTCTCATTTCCAATCTATTCCCTCTATTGTTCTGTCTAGGTAGTACTTAAGCTGCACTCGTACGCCGGGGAACGCTCCCCAGTTCTTGCGATACGACGACACTATCCATTCACCTCTCCCGCGTGTTGCAAAGCTCTAACCTCATGTTTCCGGCCCCTTCCGAACCCTTGGGCGTTGGGCTCAACGCCCAAGTCTCGGAGGACCGGTTTATCACAGTCGAGAACGTTGTGGTTAAGACGGTCGGAGTCGGCGCCCCGTCTGCGCGCGTCACGAGTGTGATTGTCTATATGTGACTCAACGTATGTTGGAAGGAATAACAGCCTCGATCCTGTAGTTCGGGTTCGCCACGGCCTCGTTACGCTGTCTTCTCCCGCCGCCACAACCTCCCTGGTGGGGTCCGACCCTGCCGCCCCCGCTCCTCCAATCAGTGACCCATGTTCGGATACGACGGTACGACGGCTAACCGTGTTTCATGCGGCCCGCCCAATATCTCGCCGCGTCTTTCCCGCCGCCCTCTGAACACGACAGCGGCTGACCAGTTGCCTCTTCACTCCGCCCACGCATATAAAAACCCTCACCCCCCGGAAGCGGCCCGGGAGGGTTCCCCCGCCCCGTCCGCGGACCCCTCTGCTCTCCCATCGCTACTCCACATCGGTTCGCACTCTACAACCCACGCATACCCACAATCGCCATGCGCGTGCCCACCGTCGCCGTGGCCCTCCTCGCCGCCGCGCTCTCCGGCACCGCCGGCGCCACACTCGTCAAGTCCGAGTCCCCCGAGGCAGCCGCAGCCAGCCCCGACTCCGACCGTACATACCTCGCTCCCGGGCATAAGGACTACGCGGGCCATGCAGACTCGGATGCCCCCGTCGAGTTGAAGCGTCAGCTAGACGATGCTTACGACACCGTAACCTCGGCCACGAGTGAGTCTCCGTCTCCTGCCAGTGCATTGTCTCCCCGCCGCGCGATGGGAAGCGCTCCCTAGCCTTCCTCAGAGGTCTGCTTTGGCCCTTGGTACTGAGTGATGCCGTCGGGGAGATGGGCTCTTTTTGTCATGCAGGGCTGAGTTCGAGGTTCGTCCCAGGTGCGAGCGCGCCGACGCCGACGATTGTTTCGAGTTCGTCCGCCGAGTCGGCGCCGAGCACCAGCTGCGCTCCTGCGCATCCACGTTAAGGGTTGAACGCGCTCCATCATGATTCGGGACATAGGAGAGGGGCGCATGGTGGGCGAGTGGCATGGGTGCAGGTCGGGGTTGGAGAGCTGGAGGATTAGCGGGGGTTTGGTGCTAGTAGGAGTCGTTTGCGGGACGCGGTTTGCGTGGGTGTCGGATCTGGTTTGGTTCGCATATGGCATTTATGTTCGTGCGTAGGATGCGAGCGTGACTTGGTGGGTACGCCGAACGATTACTAGACGAGGCCTTCGAGCCCCAGCGTGGTAGACCGTCGATTGGGGGGGATGCGATATTTCGATTGGGTGCACGGCCCGGGATGCGGTCTTCGATGCGTCGAGAAGTTGCTTCCTTCCCGGTGCGCCGCGGCCCGCGATGCTATCGACGTTCATGGGATGGTCGAGAATGTTGTGTGGTTAAGACGGTGCTCGGAATGACGGCCTCAATCAGGTCGTTCGGTTCCGCCATGGCCTCTTCACCCTAGCGTCTGCTCCCGCGAGCGCTCGGAAGCACCAGCAATGGCAAACCTGCTTCGAACTCGCTCGACGTTCGATATCCCGGCAGGCCCTCGAACAGCGCGCCGTCCACCGACACGCTGCGCCGGCGGCGGCTGTCGCGTCCGAGGGGAGAGCGAGCGAGCGAGCGGCTGGCCCGCGTCGCGTCGAGCACGCTGAGCGCTGCAGGGTTCGAGGACCGGAGCGGCAGGTCAAGAGAGAGGCGAGATTTTCGGAGTTGTACTTGCCGCACATCGCGCGAGGACGAGGAGGGTTGCATGCCACACGTACGACGCGGTTGTTGTACCAAACCACACAGGCACGCCAGCATACTATGGCGTCGCCCAGCGTGATCTGCCCGGGACGGTGAACCCGAGCCTATCAGCACATACGGAAGGGTGATACGTCGAGATCGCAAGGAAGGACAAGCACTGACGTTGAGCGCGAGCGAGCCGGTGCTGGGGCAGGACTGGAGTAATGAGTAGTAGGCATTGTCGACGAGGCGGAGGGGCGAGGTCGGAGAGATCCAGGATACATTTCCGACATCAGCAAAAATGGAAAAGTATCCTGCCAGATTGCACCGTAAGACAACGCTGACAAGACAATGCCCTATCTGAGGTTTGACACCCGGGCGTGCAAACCAGAAAAGGACCATACCCCACCTCAAAATCCCGTGCAATTCTCACAATATCTTGCAGGGATCGCGAGGATCGCAAGAATTGTGCGGATTGCACTGCCGTGCAATCGTTCACATTCCCACGCCTTAATCCATACATCAGGCAATTCCGGCACGCCCGGAGGATACTTTTCCACTTTTGCTGATGGAACCGCCAGAGGAGAGGATGAGCGTCCTGAGGAGGGTGATTCGGTGCGCGAGGATGTTGGTCACCATTGACACCGTCGAGGAGACGGGGAGCGCAATGATCGTCAGGCAGACGATGATCATGGTGGGGTGGGTCCTCCGGCTGCCGCTGCCAGTCGAGCCTCGGTGATGGTATGACATGAAACTTGAAGACGAAGACGCAGTACGTACTGCATAAACTGACAGCACCGAGAGGATCGCCAGAACACCTAGGTTCCCCAGGTTAGACTGGTCAGTTTGATACAATGAGGGCAGCGGTCCGAGAATGACTCGCGAACGACATACCATACAGACCGCACAGCAAGCCGACTGTCGCTAAGCACACCCGCAGCTGGCGGACACGATAGTTGAAGAATCTTAGGCCCCGTTCGGCACGTCGGATAAGAGTAGGGTAGGGTTGGGTTAGCTGAAAGAGCGCCGGTGTTGATAGTCAGGTGGCGCAACGGGGGCTGAGTAGGATAGAGCAGTCACGACAATGTCACGTCCGTGAGCCTCCCACACCCTGGTACCTCCCGCAAGGGTCTGAACTCACTCGCGCCCCGCCAACCAGAGAAAATCTTGGGATGATTCAGTCGCGGATAATTGGTGCCAGGTATTTCCCCCCAGTCTGATCGAAAAAGGAGTGCCGCGCGAAGATGTACACATGCGAAGGCTCTTCGTTCGATGCGCGACCTGAGATACCTGAATTAGGACACCGCGAAACACTTTTAGAAAACATAGGACACTTCATATATTTACAACCAGATTCAAATTTAGGTCTCGCGGCCAACCAAAATGTTGCGCATCTGACAGAAGGGAGACCACATCTCGGTCGTGCCCCTCGCGCGAGTCCTCCAGCCTGTGACAGTACTGGGAGGTCACACGCGTAACTCCCTGTTCCAAATCCCATCAAACCGAGCTCCAAGTTTCCGACGGTCGCTCCGGTTTAGGGCCTCGCCCTCTGTCTGAGGTCTCTCGGCGACGGACTAATTTTCGCAGGTAACCCTAGTCCTATCCGACGTGCCGAACGGGACCTAACGAGTCGAACGAAGCGACTACTATGATAGGATATCTATTATCCCGGATTGTGGACCGAGCCATAGGGAACCTCAGCTAGTCGAATGGGGAGAGTTTCCAACTTTCAGTCAGTGACGTACTAGATGTCAGCCGCCCTGTCAGATACAAAGTACCTGGATGTGCAATACCTACTGCAGCCTGTGTACGCACTGCGTCCGTCGTCAACCTGAGAGGTCTTCCCCCGTCCAATCTCCGATAGATATGCCTTCTGTGATAGATCCAGTCGTCGGAGGCATCGCCTTCTGTCGCAAATAGTTCCCAGCCCGACATAATCTATGCTAACTCAGCTCGGGCTAAGACAGAAAACTCTCGAGAAGCTGTTTGAAGGCGCGGCTCGATCACAGTCTCACGCCGTCTGTCCGACTCGCAGGTACAGGGAATCCGATGCCATAGAATGCACCGTAACCGTCCTATCGAGACAGTACCCGTCCGGGAATCTCTCCTCCAATGGGCTGTCCAGAAGTGTAGGAGTCACGGTCGTTACAAGTCGATGAGCATGATAGGGGAAAAGGCAAGACGCTGGAATTCCAGAATTCAGAGATCCAGTTGCGAGCCATAGTAGAGAGAGAGATATTTGAATGTCGTCGATCCTAGAGTCGACGTCTTGCTGCCTCGACAAACCAGAGGATTTCATGCTCGGCGCGAGCAGGGGCGGGGAACCAAAGACACGGAGAGGCGTCGAGAGGTAGCCGCTGAGCGCCGAGTACTTGACGAAGTACGTCGTCGCAGCCGTGTTTTCAGAAATTCTTTCCGTAAAGAGAGCGCGATCGTTCGTCTTGATAGTTGCAGAGGATGCGCGAGCTCAAGAGGGAAACGACCCTGAGAAGGTTTAAAGCACAGAGAACCCAGCTCGTATTCGCTTTCCACAGCTGATCAATAGTGCTGCACAACATCTTCAGCGCGATGAGGAGACTACGTATACACGATAACAAAAGCAAACCCTGATACAAATGTGACAGAACGGAAAAGAGGCGTGGATGATAGCTGATCAAATGTTGCCTTGGACGGTGACATCCAAGGAGGTCGTGCAGGTCGTTACGATGGCTCCTTGTAAGCAGGATGTGAGGTTGATGAAGGATGTTTACTCGTAGATCTTGAGCCAAGCGATATCGAAGTACGCGTTAGAGAACGCCGAGGGGTTCTGGTCAACGTAGGCTAGTGGAAGGTGGACGTCAGTACGAAGGACAGGTGACTTTCCCAAACTAGGTACGCACTGGTGCAGTCCCCAGGGCAGCCGTCCGAGCTGTAGACAGCTCCGGCCCAGTCCCCGCAGAACGTGAGGTTGATGATGAGGTTGTGTGCGCCAAAGTGCTCCGTGATGTCGCAGTCCGTATTCGGGAAGTCCGCGAAAGGTTCGCCCTAAGTACGAGGACCAGGAACAATTCATTCAGCAACGGGCGTCGCGCGTTTGGTCCGCGTCCCGCGCAAACGGAACGCCGGGCCGTGGAAGTAAAGTGGTAGGGTCTTTAGGACGAACTTACCCAGTTGCTGGTGTTGATGGTGGCTGCGCCGTTAAGTACGTCGGAGGGGACGTTACCGGCGTTGCGGAGCCAGTACCAAACATTGATAGAGGTGTCGGTACGCTCCATCGCGTACCAGCCTCCGCCGGCCGAGTTGAACGGTGGGCCGTAGCTCGCCGATTGCGGGGCTTGGACGCCACAACCCGCGTTGTTCGTTGCAGCCGAGTCGCAGTTCGTGCCGGTGGAGGTTCTGTCAGCAGAAGAGCGGCAGTAAGCACCGCATCGCAGAATGTGCGGAGACGTATGACGCGAGTGTATGGTGGGGACGCGATATAGAAGCGGATGTAAGGAGTCTAAAGAGGATAACGCACCCTGTTTGAGTGCGCGACGAGGGCATCGAACAACCTAGCAAGCAGGCGCAGTCGCATTAGCAGGAGATTAGAGGGAGATAGCGTTAAGGCATGACGTACCTGCGTTAGTGTGCAGCGTGGACTGGTTCGGGGTCTGGTCGTTGACGCCCTCGACGATGTCGATCTCGCCTGCAGGCGGAGATGAGTGACGACATGCGGGAGGCTACTGAACGCTCTCACCGTCATTTGGCCAGTCGGAGCCGACTTCCCACACTGCCGGCCATGTGCTACAGTGGGCGTATACGTCACATAAGGTTCCACTTCAGGGCCGATGTCAACTATCACTGCTCACCCGCATCCCTGTGGCATGTGACGGATATTCCATCTACGTCCACACAACATGATCAGCGACGCCAGCACGAGAGTGGGGAGATACGGAAACGGAATACGCACATTGTGACGTGCTCCGTGTAAGTCTTCTTACTCTGTAGCCTGACCGAGTTACGCCCAGCGTCGCTCGCGCTCAGCACCGTTGTGTCGTCCGCACGCAGGATGAGCGTGTCTCCGCTGGCAAACGTCAAGTTGTTCGCGAGTGCAGTCGACTGCGACACATAGTTCCTACAAAGCCGAAAACGGATACGTGAGTGACGCGTCACAAGGCGACCGTCGGCCCGCAGTGCCGTAGAGCTGGATCGCGGGATCGGCGGACGGAAATGGGATACGTACACTCGTCCATGGGTTGGGTCAGAGATCGCCTGGTGAGTAAATGCCGAGAGGAAATCCTTGCCTACGTGGCTGTCCGAGATCGAGTAGGTAGCGCCAAAGACGCTGACGGCAAGACTAGCCAGAACAAGCAACGGTCTCGCAGCGAACATCGTGCTTCAGACGGACCGGGAGAAGGAGGGTAAGGAACGGGGGCGGAGTGGCGGGTGGGTGAAGAGGTGTGAGCTGGCGAGAGCTCGGGAGTGTTGTAGGGAGGGGATGCGGCTGGCAGCGAAGAAGGTGAGCTGGTCGGTAGTCCCATTTATAGAGCACGTCGCGCCTGTGGTCATGCTCCCGAAAACGAGTCCGAGAGGCGGAAGGTGGGAGAGTGACGCCGGGGTTTCGAAAGCAGTGCCGCCGATGTGAACTGAATGTGCGCATAAAGAGCGGGCCTGGGCGCGTACATAGGCGAGCGAGCATGGACGCGGTCGCCGCCGGTACGGCGTCCACAAACAAAGCAGGGCAACAGCAGTTTTCACGAAGGCTCGCGGTGTTTGACATCACGAGGCACGCGAGCGCACCGATGGCCCGATCGTGGGCGCAAATCAGGGTGGAATACAGCAGAAGTCTCCATAAACGTCCACGGCAGAGGGTGTGACGGAATCCACCCCACACGGCGGAGAGATGTAGCGGGGGTATGGACGGAAGAGCTTCTTCCGGGAGATGGCACGTCCACACGGACGGTCTTCGGGAGATGTGTACCTACGCTGTTGGGAGACGCTGCGGGGTGGCACCAGATGTTCGGAGGCAAGGGCGGACCCTAGTTCTTCGCATGACCACATGTTGATTCCAGTGGCAGATCGTCCTGCAAGGAGCCCAGGATACAAGTCATCTGAGGGTGTCCGCGGAGCGAGAGCTGCGGGTGCGCGTAAGGAGATAATCGCCTGGGAGAGTCCGTCTTCTTTTTGCCTCGTTTCACGCGCAGCAGCTGTACGCAGGTGCGAGGAGAGTTCCCTCGCTACGTGCACTGCGAAGTACGTTATCCATAAGGCTTTCTTTCCAGAAGCTGCGGAAGCCGAGATCGCCATCATCGCTTTCGCCCGCCACAAAGGAGAAAATGCGGGAGGATGACGAAGGGAGGCCCCAGGTGCGACCACCGACGCGAAAGCATGCCTGCGCCGCGGACCCATTATTCCTGCAGAAAACGCGACTCACACGTGACTCCTTGACTACAGGGTAAGAACTCCGCGTGGGTACGAAAAAGTAAGACCGAGTGGCAACGCCGCAGAGAAGTTTGAGCGCGTACCTTGGGGCCTATATTCTCCGGGGGTGGACATTCTGCGAGGCGCATGGCTGGAACTCCGACGGGACGCAAGCTACGGGACACCATGACCACCGCTGACGTGGGCAGCTGAGGAACACGCCATATGTTCCTGCGTCCTGCCCGGCCCACAACAGGCAGAACCTCGTTCCAGACTGAGTCAGGTGGACCCTGTACTGGGACTCCGGTACAGATCACGACGACAGCACATGTGGTGGGGCGGGGATGTCGACGAAGCTCGAGTTCCAGGGCCGCTATCTGAACCTTAGACTTGAGTGGGAACCAAAGGCTCCGAGCTTCGCGGGGCTTGAAACTCCAGTAATACAGGCTCAGGCGGGCGAACAAAGCGTCGGTTAAATCCTCCGTAGGAAAATGTGGTTCCAAACCGGCGCCCCGACGTCGCTGAGAACTGCGCGCGACCATCGCGTGTGCAGAATATGCTTTGATTACCGCAGACGACACCCCACGGGTCAGGATTATATGGCTGCAGGCAACCGTCGTCGAGGCCCAGCGATGACGTAATTCTGGGGAAAAGAACTCCGGGTCAGCATTGTGGGGAACAAGGACAGGTACTAACGAATTCATAGACCAGCAGACTCCGAACCCACGGCTAGCAGTTTGCCTGCCTCGAAAATAACTTATAGATGTATTGCGTGTCAATACCGCGAGACGCGATAAGCTGTTGGGGCCAAAGGACGGAACATAAAGTCTCTAGTGCTATGATGAGTCCAACAAAGCCCCAACGAACACGACCGTCCCACGCCGCCCCATAAGCATGCACGTCCGTGGACAGGAGCCTCGCTGACACGTACACCTCTCACAGTCCGACATGACCGAGAGGCATGGCCTACGCGATTCCGTGCATCCTCAACAACGTTGGTCGGCTCGCCAAAACGGTGACGAAAAACGCCGATCGACAACGACACGCGCGAAGCATTCTCCCTACGAGGCGGCACTCCGTCAACCTCGGTTCTAGGACTCGAGGTGCGGTGAGGGAATCGCGCCGGCGATGACGACGCCCATTTACACACGACGATCGACGAAGAAGCGAGGTTTACAGCATCGTACGGCGGGCGATCGCACTGCCGCGCCAGGTACGAGCAGTACGACTGCGAAAACGAGTCGCTTGGCAAGACTCACCAAGTAATGCCCGAAGGCTCTTCGCGCGGCGGGCCGACATCTACTCGGGTTTGCTGGCTGGTAGGAGCCCGCCATACGATGCGGAAGCGTGTTCGCGAGCTCGCGTACTCCGAAAGTTTTACTGAATTAACCGCGGGGTTCTTGTCGAGCAAGCATGAGGACATGAAGGCTACTACGCCACACGGTCTGCCCAGAGACATGCGGCTGCGTGTTCTATCTGTAGGCGACTGCCGTGAGCAGTGCAACCAAATGTCGAAAAACCAAGACATTACACATACAGGCATGCGGTACGCGTTCGAGCGAGCGAGCAGGACGAACAGGCTCGGGCTCGAGACGGGCTCTTGATTAAGGCACGGCGAGGCCTTTAAGCGGGGTCGATGGGTGAGTTGCCGGGGTCCATTCACTGTATGATCCATAAACATAAGCTCGCGCGGGACCGGTGACGAAGATCTTGCCTTACCGGCTGACCGAGAACTCGGGACGTCGATTAATCTACCGATATAGATCCCATGCCAAGGCGGGCGACGGCGATTCAGGCCACGAGAGAGCGACCAAGGTTAGAACGAGCCTAGGCTGTAGCATCGACGAAGCAATTGGGCACATGGTACGCCATATAGTCTGCCTTTCACGGCGTTCATCGAGCCGAGAGACGATGGCGTCGTCTTCGAGCTATTCTTCAATCAGTACCTGCCGCCCATCGCTTTTTATGGCGAGAAGTGCGTCGATGTCCCTCTCCTCTCCAGGGCTAAGAGGGCGAAGCCCACCCTGAACGTCACGATGGGCAGCAGTCATGGACGATCGACTTTGACAAACTGCGGGAAGTGAGGTAGCGAGCTCTGAATCGGGTTCGACCGGCCTTGAAGATACTCATCATGCCCTCTACACCGCACCCAGATTCGAGTGCTCGATCAGCCATGCGCTATGCACCTATCTTCTCGCCGTCCTACATGGATGGGGGGCATGCGAGGCTAAACTGCTTCAGTATGCCTGCTAGCGCAAGTAGTGTTTCAACGTACGTACTCGTACTTTCCAATCCACGAAACAGTCCGGCTTTGTGTCAGAGCTGGCGACGAAGTCGTTGCAGAGCGAGGAGACGCTAAAGGCGGCAATTCCTGATGAGCATGGTCCAGATGTGTGCTCAGTGACATTGAAGGGTCATCGATCATCGCCGAAGACGAATGGTAGACGAGTGCTCCCGTTCACATGCAACCTGTCTGTGTCGATACCTGGATAGTCTGCGTCGGATTTGGGGAGACACGGATGAAGCGGCCGACGAACGTACCTGATTTTCCCCCAGGGCGAAACGATGTTTTAGATCTCCACAGGTGCTATCGCCGTAGTGTGTATCGTCGGGACGCACAGGCGTGCCCGCAATCCTCTGCGCATGCTGCAGTCAGCGCATATAGCCGGGCAGAGTCTGAGAGTCAATAACACGAACCATAGATGAAGACTGTCGATATCCTCTAGCATCCTTCGTAGGACGGGCCGGTCAAGGATGTATCAGAGAGAGACGAGAGGGGAGAGCGTCAACCCCCTCCATGGTGGGAAAGACTAAGAAAACAGTGGAGAGAAGGCAAGATCGTCGGGGACGACGAATCGGACGACGACGAGAGGCTTGAGCACGCTTGACGCCCACAGGCCGGGCTCCCACGAGCCTTGCCGGCATTTCCCGCTCCCCAACCCTTGGTGCCGTATGCCTGGACCGGGCCCGTGAGTCGGACTGGGGTGGTTACTGCTACTTGCCTCTGCACTACCAGTTGACGGAGGCTCTAACTTATATCTACTTACAACTTTTTTACACAGGGGATTCGAAAGTGAAACAGATCAGAGGGAATATTAATTTTGTACGGATGCGGCGTCTGCTACTTACTTAGAACGTCGCCTCGGCGTACCACTCGCTGTCGTCCTCATGTCCGACGGGGCACCGCAACATCAGGACACGGAACCTATGTAGGTCACCTTCATATCCACCCGGGGCACAATCCACAAGTACGGAGAACATAGTCTTATGCAAACAAGAAATGTGCTATGATACAGATTATGCGCGGGACTCCCATCGAGTACTGTCAGGACCCCGTCTTGATCGACCATCCCAACCCCAACCGTCCCTCGTTCATACCCGCGGCCGCTGCCTCAACTCGCACTCGCAGAACTCGAGGACCAGCGACTTAGTTCGAGCCGCCAGCGGACTTTCGCCTGTCACCGTCGCCCTGTATCAGTGTTCCGGAGTTCTGGGAGCCGCCCCCACGCACGACCGCACGGAGGGCACTCACAGCTGGTAGCCCGCCGCGATGAAGGGCACGAGGAAGGCCGTGCCGAGGCCCAGCCCCATCTTCATGCCGAACGTGCGCTTGTTGGCGTATTTGAAGGGGAAGTTCTGTGGCGATGGGCACAACATGACGATGGGGATGAGACAGGGCGCAGGAGAGAGAAGAGAAGAGAAGAGATGGGAGGAGAGAGGACGTACGTCGTGCGCAACATGGCCTTTGGTCGTGTAGATCGTCCGCGCCTGGCTCCTGGAGGCGGCGCGGAGAGAGGACTGGCAGACGCGTGCGAGGGGCGACATAGCGATGGCGATGGTGGGCGAAATCGAGAGGACGTTACTGGCCGGGGCCCGTCAAAGTCAAAATCAAATAGAGTTGGCTGGTGGTTGTGGGGCCGCGGTGACGCACAGTCCAAACACAGACAGGAGTTGGAGTTAGAGAGGAGCCCGAGAGCGACCGGTGGTTGGATCGAGGATCGAGGACGGAACGAACGTAGCAGCAGCAGCAGTCGCGGTCCCGGAGGGGATTATGTATGGCCGCGCGAAATAGCCTCTCCCCAGCGTCGGCCCACCGAAGCGCATGTCGAAATCGACAGATGCCGGGACGGGCGCAGGCCTCAGGACCCCTCTGGAGCTGGACTAGAATACATCCCGCGGTCTGGCCTGGGAAAGCCGGGCGCCAAGCGATCCGGCGCAGACGAGTGTGGTCATACGGGCCACTGGGGACCGTTGGGAGTCGCGGTGTGCGGGGTGGGGGCAGCTGATCATTTGTATTAGCCACCGGTCTAGGAAGGGCGAGAGCGTGGTGGCATGCTCCAGGTTTGACAATCGGTGAATTCTAACACGCACCGGATGCTCGCGAGATCGCGGAATCGTGGTCTATTGCGAGGGTACCCCATGGAGGATGTCGACGAACCCCGCGCCTCCGAAGCTTTCTCGCATGATTCGCATTAGTGACCGCTGACGAATGGTGTTCTCAAGGTGTGTAATGCCTACCTTCGTCTAGTAAGTTCCCAAGGGATACGGCGCTGCGGCTGAGGGCTCCTGAGGACTAATGTCAGGATCATCTGCATGATGGTTGAGGTAAGATGGAGAGTCCGGATGGGTCGGGAAGCCTCCAGCCAGATGCGGCCGATCTCCACGTGCTTATGTTAGCATCAACAAGCTTGCAGACAACTGCCGCATTGGCGTAGTGGTATGCGCGCCCCACTTGTACCAACAAGGTCATGGGGAGGTCACTCGTTCGACCCGGGTATGTGGCAAGTTGCATGTCTTTTTTGAATGTATTTCTTCAAGACTGAAGCCGGTGACTGCCAGGCTCCAGCTGGTAAACATAAGTTCTCGAGTTCCCAGAGCACTTAGGGTATGTAGCATCTCCACTCCTGGATGCGCCGCTACCTTAGTATCATACATCCCCGATCCACACAGCATCCTAGAAATATCCACAATGCATTCGCAGTCCTCAACGCGCCGTACTGCAGTCCGTAACAGTAGACAGTAGTAACACGAGAAAGGTTTTACCGGGTCTAAATAGTAACGATGACGGAACGGCCCCCATCTAAGTGCATCTCCGCTCGCTCATACGCTCTCGCTTGCTCCCCCCCTCGATGGAGTCATCGCAATCCGGTCGCTCCTGCGCGCACTTCACCCCAAGAACATGCCACATCAACAAGCCCCTCAACGCGCTTGCACATCCCTAACGCTTCGGCCCTCGCTCGAGTCGCCCCGACCTCCGCAGCGCCCTCACCTACCCCACACCATCTTCCCTTCGATCTCGTGCGTCCTTCCCTTCCTCGCGCATCTTCGTATGCTCTGCGTTGCGCCCGGGCGTCATCGACTCGGAGGCGACGGATCGGATCGTCCCCATCGTCGTCGTATCATGACGCCAGAGAGGGGAACGCATGCCGTTAGGCGACGACCTGCCGCGTCTCTGGCGGGGGCGGCGCCGGCTGAGGCTGAGGCATAGGCATAGGCTGAGGCGGGGGTTGCGGTTCCCACTTTTCCTGTGGCTGCGGTTGCGGCTGCTGAGGCTGGGGCTGGGGCTGCACCTTTTCCTGTGGTTGCGGTTGCTGGGGCTGGGGCTGGGGCTGGGGTTGAGGCTGAGGTTGGGCCTGAGCCTGCGACGTGGGCTGCGCTGCGGCGTTTCGACGCGAACGTTTCTCTTTAGACGTGAGGATGATGTACAGGGCGTGGATGATCCCCGGGCTGGTGCCACACACATACACGCACACGGTACAACGCGTCAGCTTCGGCCGGGTAGGGACTGCGAGGGGCGCGACGTACATGTCACCCAGCATGGTCTGCAGACGTGGAGTGGCGTGGCCGATGTGCGGATGAGTGCAGAGCGAGGGAGGGGACGGGAACGCGAGGCTCACCAGGAGGAGGTTGATCACGAAATCCGCCCCGCATCCACGCTCAAGGAGGACCGCGAGCGGCGGGATGAAGAAGGCGAGGCTAGGGGTCCCAGGTGAGTGCGCGTTCCCTTCCAAGCGACGACGAAAACGTACATGATCTATCGGGGAGTCAGTACCACGACAAAACGTTCGAGAGGAAGAAGGAAAACGGACCTTGCAGACGTCTGATCCACTGACAGGCATGATGAGATTGAGATGAGAAGGGAACGAGCAGGGACATGATACGACGCGCGAAGGGAGGATTGTCGTTTACGATGTGTCCGTGCCAGGGGAAATGACGTCAAGCGAGGATACGTCAGGAACGACGACGACGGTGGAGAAGACACTTAATCGATTTTGCGCATGCGCAGCGGGAGTGAATAGGGGCTGGGATACTAAAACTGTCAAGAATGGACGATCTCAGAAGGAGTGCAAGTATCGGGATGGGGTGTGCGCACCGGCAGGTCGAACGTCTCCGCAGATAATCCAACTCGCCTGACACGGCGGTCCGTCATTGGAAGGTCTCGAGAAAGCGGGAAAGAGCGCGGGCAAATTTACATTACTGGAGAAGTTGAGTACCATGTTGAGCTTCCCGATAGACTCTCCAGAACAAGGGTCATGGTATGCTTGTAAGGACGCAAGCGACGATCGACTCTATAAAGGGGAGGGACTCGGAGACAGTCGAAGGGCGGGCGAACGGTCGTGCGTGCGCAATGAAGGAGCAAGGAGTATTTCTTACTACCTCCCTGGGGATGCAGGTGCAGGTGGCCAATACTGGACTGGCCAATGGACAAGATATCTATCCCAAGATTTGCGCGTACGAGTCGTCACCGGTCTGAGTTGGGTCTGAGTAACTCGAAACAAGCACTGGTGGGCATCAGTTCGAATGCCTGCGAAGCAACTTACATGAGACGGGTTGAACTTACCTCTACGCATAGTAGCTCGATGTCGAAAATATCCCAAGTGAGACCGTGGCGACTTGCTGGAACTTGAAATTTTGAAAGGCGAGGAGGGGAGACACAAGCCTGAATGGCAAGCGCCAAGCAGGCCTGGGTTTCGGGTTGGTTTCGGGGACGAACGGGATCGGAGCGTGATGCCGTGACATTAGTGACGACGGCGATAACTCGTTACGCTACGTCACGCACTTCAATTTTGCGGTACGGCTCTCTGGACCTAGCGTACTCCCGTCTCGGATGTCCTGCCCAGTGCCCACAACTCCAGGTCACGGTTTCTCTATCCAGACTGCAACACTAGTGCTTCTTCGAGCTACCATTTTCCACGCATATTTCCGTCTGAGGACTCCTACGACCATGGGAGTACTAGAGATCGCGCTCCGAGTCTCGGACTGCCAGTCGACTTGAATAACTCGGGATTGCAGACTTCCACTAGGGGAACGGTTGCTCGTTCGCCACAGGAGTATTCATGGCGTCTCTCGGAATTCTGGCACACTGTGAGTAGGTGAGTGATACATTGATGCACAGATATGATCGCGGAGTCCTGCCTGAGCCCGATTGTCCACCGTGTGCAGGACTGTGTGGCGATTGGCGGTTGGCATACTCAGGGGTTTATAGCATGGTGTATGCCATCCATCTGCCTCTCTCCTATGACCCGGGATCGAATTTTACGGGCAACTAACAGGACTCGTGGATGGAAGCGCGGATTCCTTCGTAAATGGCCGCATGTTTAGGGTAGCTGGAATATGTCCCGCTCCTCTGTCAAGCGTAACACCTTTGAGCTTGTTCCCGCCACCGTTGGGACATTTCAGCCTGCAAGGGCGACTAAATGTCGCATTCATCGCGGGTAGCGACGGGACTGCTCCTCCCGATCGACGTTCCTCATGCAAGCGCCCTCATAGTCGTTTTCCTCTGAACCGTAATCTACAACCAGATCCAATTATTCGAAGCCCACCTTTGCTAACGCCGCATGCGCCGGTCTTCCTAAGGCCCTTTGTTGGTCGTCGTGCTTCGCAGTTGGCGCATTTTGGCATGGGAATAGATCGACGGGATGGTGCGATGTGCGCCACGCCGCAGAAAGTACGTGTCACCCAGTACGTCGTTCGAGAGTACTTACGGAGGAGAGTGTGCTTGGGGTACAGCTCAATTCAGCTAGAGGTCTTGCTGTGCATGCTGTCCCGTCATCGCCATCGTCCGAGTACAGCCTGACGTTGCGATCCGTATAGAGGCGTACGAGAGTCGAGGACGAGCATTTCTCTGGAGCGCTGATTTGCAATTCTGCCAATCTCTTTGACAGTACTAGTATCCGAGCGCAACCTCATTCTGGTCTGTCGGAGTATGATCGAGGGACATGTCAAAGAACTTGGACGTCCGAGGTTGCCGCGTGGGGCCGCTGCCCGCACTAATAACTCACCCGGACTGCCACAATTCAAATATTCAGGAACATTCACAGCCGTGATCCATGACGCCCACGGAAGGTGCTTGTTCTTGAGAAGTTGATCGTAAGTCTGTCTAAAGATCGTTTCTAAGTGGCAGGTACATGGGAAGAGTCAAGGGTGCTCCACACGCGACTGGAGATTGGCGGTCGTCGATCGATATTAGGGAAACAGTGTTGCTATCGGAGTGTTTAGCTCGCATCTCGCCCCGAGTACAGCTTGTACGCCACGAGGTCTGCTGTGGTCTATCAAATGCACTGGTCGCCACATAGACACATCGTTACTTGCTAGGCAGACTTCGGCGAGCGTCCTGCCAGTGGGGTGAATACATAACATTCGTCAGTCAGCGCGGGCCTCGTACTCAGATCGCTTCTTCTCGACTTCCCAACCTACAACATGTCTCAAACAGTCAACGACACCTGTCCAGTTCTGAATCCCGTATTTAATCCTTATGCATATCAAGAATATTCCGCCCAGTATCGAAAGCAGTATGTCACAGTCGGCTTACTTGGTGGTCTATACGGTACGCGACATCATCCAGGGTCGTAAATCTATAACAGTCACTAAAATATATCACTAGGTGTGCTCACCATCCTGTCGATAATATCAATTTATGCTCTTCTTCATCAGTGCGTCCTCTGTCGAGATCGATCCATATACTTTTATCCCCTTTGACAGCGGTGTCTACAGGCGAACCGGGAGGATACAGCTGACTGCAGTCCTCCTCTGTCTGACGATCCTCTCCCTTTTCACCTCAACGACGATATACGTCGCCACTTCTATTATCTACTATCACACGAAGCTGATGGACGACTTCACCACCGCTGCGTATACGTTTTGGGCGTATAGGATGCCTCCCGGGTGCTCTCTCTCATGGCCAGGCCGGCCTGATGTTGTGGAAATACTAGTACGAGACATATTGGCGCTCGGATGCTCTAGTGCTGGCTCACTTACCGTCAATGTTTGCCTTCCCCAAACATTGCTTATATATACCTGATTTGACGTGTTTCTTTGTACAGGTCGCACTCGGAGATGCTATTGTGTGCTGGAGGGCATGTGTTGTTTGGCACAAAAACCACTTCGTAAAAGCTCTCTGTGGCGCCTTCGTGGTGACGACATTCGGTGAGCTCCTCCGCCACGCACTTTCTTATATATCATACTTCTTACTGTAAGAGTCAGTTTTAGGCGTCATTGATACCCACCAGAGCTGTCAATTTCCGAGGAATTATGAGTCCTCGAGCATCGGGATCGATTTACCTGGAGGTCTCTTTGAGGGTCTCCCTATCGGGATTGCTACTTGTGCCTTGTCGCTCGCCACAAATATTTTGGCGACTATTCTTGTGGCCTGCAAGGCGTGGTACGTATTCTATATTAAGATTATCGTGTCTATGCCGAATAACGATTTTTCTAGGCAGTCGCGAAGGCGTCTCAAGGGATACCTCGCGGCGAACGTTGGCGGCTCCCAGGTCGAAAAGCTCTTGACTCTCCTCATCGAGTCCGGAGCTATATATTCTGGCATCTGGGTAAGTGTTCCTTATCATTCAGGCTAATTGTCGTGCACTACGTGGTCGCCGAACATTGACATCTTAGCTTAAATCAGGGAGTGGTCGTGGCTTACCAAGTCGATCACTACTTGGAAGTAAATCTTTTGAATACTCCCTCGCTAGAAACCGCGAACTTCATCAACTACTTCGTCGTCATTATGAACGGGGGCCTCATCCCTTTAATCGTACGTTGAATATCCCTACGTCTAATAATGGTGCCTAACCGTTGCCAACCGGTGCTCTTGCCTTCGACGCACGTTGTTCTAGGCCATCTATCCCACCGTTATAATAGTACTGGTGACCCTCAACAGGTCGCTCGTGGAGAGAGGGATCTCACAGAACCTTGAATCCGTCCCCACTCCCCATCTTGCCACCATCGATGTCAGCATAACTAATCCTAGCCTGCGTCAGAGCCAAGCGCGTCGGACGGCAGAGATCCTCGTCATTGGTAGTCGAGAGTCATTATGTGGAGGTGCCCTGGAGCTTGAGGACGAGAGGATGCGGACATCTGAGGAATGGGGAGCCCAAGATCGACTGACATCGGATTTCCCCTAGACCCATAGAGGCCCCGAGAGGTCAAGGCCAATGCCGTTGGTGGAGTAAAGTACGGGATAAGAGAGAGCTGGCTCCCATCGTCCAATTCCACGGTCACTGTACGTATAGATATCTCAACCTATCTCGCAGCACGGATTTCCGCTTTCCAGTACGAACTGTAATATCCGAGCACTACGCAGACAACGAGGCCCTATATCCAATGCTCGTCCGACTGGCCGTTCTTCATTTCATCCTTCGGCACACACGGCTGTCTCAGAAATTCGGCCGCTCTTCGACCATCTCTACTTTACTCGCTGTGAACGAACATGCGCATATTCTGAATGGGTATTTCGGAGCTCCATGACGAGCCTCAGCCTGGTACGAAGCTGTGCTTCCCACCTTTGTGCCACACAGAGGAGCCGGCACCATACACGCGCGCTAGAACGGGTCGTCGAGGACGCGGGGGCTTCGGGCAGTCACCATCGGCGCACCGCGGTTCGTGGTCGCTGGCCCTAAGGTTCTTCCCTGAGCATCCCGATGCGTGGTTCTCTGTCGTCCTTGGGGTCGACTCAACGATCCGGACAGCCTGAGGCCCAGAGCGACTCGGGGCTGGTGAAAAGCCTCTCGCCACTGCTGGTGCTGCAGAGTTTCGTCGTACCGAAGCCCACGTAGTCAACTAATTTCGCGAAGATGTGGTCATAGCCGTGGCAAGGTGTGCTTCCGTCATGTGCGTACAAGATTGGTAGCACGCTGGCGGCCGAGTCGGAGTCACGGGAGCCCCAGGGGAGCCTGAGAGTCCCAATTACTCGGAGTTTGACAAATATATATGGACACTTTGATGTAGTCCCGATGGGGTGGATAACTAGTCGGATAGCGCTTGATCAGTGTGCATTTTAACTGAGCTGAGACTGCGCCTTGTGAGCCAAGTGGACATGTCGGCTGGCGAAGTGTAGTGGGCCTCTGGACTCGCAATTTGTCTCTTCCGATAATACTATCACTGGGTACAACTGGGGGCCACGGGTTTTAGTCTCCGTTGACCCCAAGTAATATATATAACTGGAGCTTCAACTTACAACTCGGCTTGTTAGTCGTCTTCGGAGTTATACTTGATGGCGCCCTCGTACCCGCAATCGTAGTATCCGACTGTGCTGGGATGAATATATCGTTGACACTTACTGCACCCTTGCCCGGGCACACGCGGTGTTGGCGATCTACCTCACCGTTAGCATGATTCTCACCGTCGTGCCCAACACGTCCCACGTCCGAGTCGGAAGCCGCCCGGGAAGGGCCCACGACGCTCCTGCAGTATTGCCGGCTGCCTGCATCGCAGTCACGGTCAACACGATAATGACGGCGGTTGACGAGCAGTCAAATATTGACAGGGCGGATCGGTGTTGGAGAGACATCTAGCGCCGCCATTGTATTGAACCGGCTCCAGAGCGTTTAGAAGCCGATTGAGTTTGGCAGTTCCACTGGTATGAGCACAGCTTCTGATGTACGGAGTCTGTTTGCAACTGTCAAACGCAATCACCAGCGCGCTGTAAAGATACAATGACTTCGTGAGCGGTCCGCTCTTTGAGTGTATAAAGTACTCCCATCGTCCAGGCCGTCTTCCCCTAGTGCACTGGCACGCACCCTGCACCAATATGTCCTTGACTCCTCCGAGCGAATGTCCAGTAACTACGACCGCCACGCTTCTGTCTGATCAGTATCAAATCCTGTGCAACACGTATCGAGACGAATTTGTCACAATCGGCTTGCTTGGTGGCATGTACGGTATGTAATCTATATGATTGCAATACGATTTCATTTACTGAAGAACAGCAACGCTAGGCGTGCTTGCCATTCTGTCGATGATATCAATTTATGCTCTTCTTACACGGTGCGCATTCTATCGAGCTCGCTACATGAAGCTTGAAGCTTCGACTCCGTCCCTTTTGACATTTTCGTTGCGATACAGACACAGTGGAAAGATGCAGCTTACCTCGGTTCTTCTCGGCCTAACCATCTTGGCCCTGTTCACCTCAACAACAGTATACGTTGTTATCTGCATGCTCTACTATTACTCCAATTTGATGAGCGACCTCCTCTATGCCGGATCGAGCCTGTGGTCCTTTGAACCGTGCTTGCCCTCCTTCGACCCGACACCTCCGAGTTACCCCCACTCATTCATATTGACACAAGCCTGCGCTAGCTCTGCCTCACTCACTATCAATGTTTGTCTTCCTCGGGTGCTTTGTGTGAGTCAGATCTATTGACTTCAAAACTATTGTTCCAGGTCATTCTTGGAGATGCCATTGTATGCTGGAGGGCTTGCGTTGTCTGGCACAAAAACCACGTCGTGAAAGCCATCTGTGGTGCCTTCCTGGTGGTTACATTTGGTAAGCTCTCATGCTATTTACATATTTCGATGTCCACCTTCCACCTCTCATGCTTTGAGAGTCAGTTTTAGGAGTCATGGATACACGGCAGAGCTGTAGTAGCCGCCCAATATTTTACTTGGGGAGTATTGGGACGAATGGCCGGGTCAGCGGAGGCCTGTTCGAGGGCATTCCTATTGGACTTGCTGCCTGTGTCCTATCTCTCAGCACGAACATTATGGCCACTCTTCTCGTAGCCACCAAAGCGTGGTATGCATATTAAATTATGATGGTTAGCTCCCATATGGCTGTTAACGTTTTTTCCAGGCAGTCCCGAAGGCGTTTTAAGGGATACCTGGTGGCGAAGGTTGGAGGCTCCCAAGTTGAGAAGCTCTTGACTCTCCTCATTGAGTCCGGAGCCATATATTCCGCCATCTGGGTGAGCTTTCATTATTTATCATCGTAGTTTAGTATGTGGTAGCTGAACCTTGAGCTTTTACCACTAGTTGGTGATCGTTATCTTCCAAATTAGTGAATATCAATATTGGGATATTACGACCTCCCTCCTGCCAAACCAGCGCTTCATGGACTACTTCGGCATCTTTCTGAATGGCGTCCTCGTCCCGGGAATTGTATGTAGCTTTCTGATGTTTATGTACATGAATTTTATACTAATACACACACATGATCTTAGGCTATCTATCCCACCATCATAATAGTCCTGGTCGCTCTTAACAAGTCGCACATAGAGAGAGGAATCTCTCAGCACCTTGACGCCGTGCCAACTCCTTGTCTCGCTACAGAGGTCCACACAGTTGATACCAACCTTTATGAGGACCAAGCCCCCACGCGGTCTGAAGTTCTAGTTATCGGTCGACCAAAATCAGTATGTGGAAGCAGTGCCTTGGAACTCGAGGACGAGAGGAGATGCATGGACGAGGAATGGAAGCCCGAAGGGATCACCTATGCCGGTCAACTTCAACTAAAGCCGTAGGGATCGAATAGTATAGGACGAAGAATACTTAGCTTCCTGCCATGGTCACATCATGCCGTTTCCGAGTTACTCTTCGTATGTATAGCACTTTGAAAGCGTGTCAATATTAGGGTGCAGCTGGACGTATCTTCATTTATTTCGCACCGCAAAGCCACCACCATGTACGACGTTACTGTGGCTGCAACCATAGGGGTGTTCGTGAACACGTCCGACGCCTCTCGCTCCGCAGAAACGGAGGCGGCATATGACGAACTTCGGGCGACGGAACAGACTGTCGTGAGCGAGTCGCCGCCGGCCGCGCCATGATAAGCCCGTTAAGGCCTTGGTACCCTGGACATACATTTGAGTACGTGAATGAACCGACGTTGTGATTCATGCCAGCCTAAGTACTCGCGCCCAGCCATCCGCACCCAACTCCCAATCCGGCGGCGCGTCAAGCATCCCCACATCGCTCCCCCTCGGCGTCTCTCCCATGGGTCTCCACCGCGAACTCGCTGCGAGCCAATACGTCCGCAGGCCGGACGGGCGTTCCGGAGCTCCACGACCGTCGACGAGCCGTAGTTCGGCGCGAAACCGTGCTTCCCGCCCTTGGACGGCACGGACGAGTCGCACTAGACGCGCTCGCGACGCTGCAGCTGCAACGCCGGGTCGCTCACGACGTACACAGGCTGCGTCGGGCAGTGTACTCAGCGCACCGCAGCTCGCGATCGTTGACTCTAGGATTGTTCTGCACGCGTACACGAGGGTTTCTGCCATCCTGAGGCTTGAGTGCCAGTGTCGACCTTGTGTTAATGGCGCGTCGACGGGCAGGCCGGAACGAAGGGGCACAAGCTCCTAGCCCTCCCAGTCGACACTACTGCCAGTGGTACCGCGGAGTTTCGTCGTGCTGGAGCCCATGCGCGTAGTCGACGAATGAGTCACTGGCGGAAAGGAAGCTCAATTGCGCGCGGCCGTATTCCCGGAGCCGTGAACGGACGACGCCGACCTCGACGTCAACGCCGCACCCAATAAAGCGCCCCTTGGCCTTCGAAAGTAGAACTTAAAGACCATCCGAAAATCCGAGTCGAACCGTGTCACCGAGCCACCACCGGCACGAAATATCACATATGTATGGCACCTAGATTGTCGAACCCAACTCGAACGCATGCAAACGATCCGTCCCGCCAAACAAACGAGCGAACTCCCCCCCAGCCCCCTTCAAGTTCTCGCCAACCCCGCGCCGTGCACCCAACTCCGACTCCGACTCCAACTCTGGAGTTGTACTGGTACTCGAGCTCGAGCTCACGCGGTGCCGCGGCCACGGCCACGGCCACGGCCACCACGGCCACCACGGCCGCCACGGCCCTCGCGGTCGCCGCGGGCCTTCACCGTCGGCGGCGGAGCGACCGTAGTCGTCGCTGTCCAAAGCCCAAGCGAGTACGTCAGCGTCTGTGCGTGCCACACCCAACCAGCCAAAACCCAACGGCCGCACGAGCAGGCAAGCGGCGGCGAGACCAAGGAAGAGACCAAGGAAGAGAACGAGCACCAGAGTGACGGAACTGGGACTCACACTGAGGGGTGCCGGGGACGGCGGGCGCGGCGTCGAGGACCATGGGAGTGTCCTCCGCCTCCTCCGCGACGGGCGCGGCCTCATCGAAGACCTCAGTCGCGTCCACGAGGTCGGTGGCGGGGTCAGCCTCGACAGCGGGGACGGCGTCGGGTGCGTCCGCGGTGGGCGCGTCGGCGATGGGGTCGGCGGGCGTGGGGTCCGTCGTGGCGGCCTGGCGCTTGCGCATGTCCTCGACGGGGGCGCGGAGGCTGGCGGCGTCGCGCGAGAGCACCTGGGGGGCGGCGTCGGCGGTGTTGGCCTTGTGGGCCATGGCGCCGGCTGAGAGGGCGGCGGCGAGGATGGAGAGGGCGATGGTTGGACTGCGCATGGTGATTATGATTATGTGGGGTGTGCTGTAGGGTATAGAGCTAGAGTAGTGTAGAGGTGTGCGTAGGAGATGTGAGGAAGACCTGGGGAGACGAGCTTACGACCGGGGCGTTTATATAGAGAAACGGTGCCGTCTGTCGGCATGGTGGTTCGCCGCTGGGCTGGCAGAGGAGGGCATGGTATCGAGGGAGGCAAGTCTAATGTTAGCCATGCGTCCGAACATGGCTCGTGGGTTGCTGGATTTGGGAGCGATAGTTAGCACTTGGGTGGCTGCAGAACAGAAGGCTGGAGAGAAGGTCTCGGCGGAGGCGAACAGAGTGATCGACGTTGTGAGCCGCCTTGATGTATATTTAGATATCCTGGTAAGTGTATGTAGCACGCATTAACGGTATTCCCTGTGATTGAAACCATCGGATATAGGCAGAGTCTCCACATCCCTGGCATATATTGCGAGTCGACGTGCACCACATCGTCGCTCGCGACTCAGACGCGTTCAGACGCGTCGGAATGAGTCATTCAGAGGTTCTCTATCGAGAATTGACACTGGAGCATTTAATCGACGATCGACCGGACCCGCCTCCATAGAAGACCGAATCAAAGGTGCCTCATGCAGCCAGCCCTCGAACTTCACGCGGGGATCATGCACAGAAAGTCAACATATGAAGCCACGCACCTGTTTCCGATCATAACCTCACAGAGCTTTCACAGTGGGTACGCCAGGAAGGCGGTGTTAATTTATTGGAAGTATCCTAGAATCTTCAGTTCGGCGACGTCGTCAACATCGAGTCGGCCAGTCACCCGAGTCCTAGTAGGAGTTGCCAGGCGCAAGAGGCTGTCCAGAGAAGTGCGCCGAGGTCAGGATGAGGATGGCTAGATGATACTCGGTCACATTACTAGTACTGAGCGCTGAGCATATATCAGCGATCCGGTCGACATAGTGGAAAGCAGGGGAAAGACGCGGTCTCTAAATGGTCCGCGAGACAAGTCAGAGCGTGACAAATCGGAGCTTAAAACGCGTTACGTAACGCGTCTATCGATGAGCGACCTGGGTCAACGAACGCCGACTTCTCTCGCACCTTCCACCCTCGCACGGCGCTATCTGATCATCCAAGGGAGGATGTACTTCGTGGGGAAACACCTGCGTACTGTTGAGGGAACGGACAGTTGCCACTAGTGAGCCGTCGTCGTAACCCTGATCATGCCCGTGTTGTCTGATACGGACCTGTAAAGCATAATCATCATCAACAATATAATCACATTCCAATGTCATGTTAAACATAGACGAACAGTGACTGCTGGAGAGCTCATCCGCAAGTACTGCCGTGGCGACAATTCGACCACCACTGCTTACCTCCTGACGCACGATTCGCATCTACCCTTTCCTTTCCCAGCCCCGTCTCGTCCGTAGCCTCCCATTTTCAGCTCAATAGTCCATCCTCGGCATCGAGATGGCCTGGTGGTCTCGCATCTCCCTCCTCACAATGCTCCTTGCTGCGCTGGCGAGCCTGCCTGCCGAAGCGTGGAACACGACCTGTGTGAGTAGAGTAAGTGGTATTCACTACTATATCGCCTACTTCGCCCATCTCGCTAACCAACCTCTACCTGTTCTCCTTAGGTACGACGCGTCTTCGTCAAATATGCAACGACGACTGTGTGTACCACTGCTTAGTAAATATCGGTGGATAGGGAGCAGACGGGTTGACGAATCACCGCGAGTAGATCAAGTCCCAAGTTTCGCTCCGACAGTCCCTGGTGATCGGTGCGACGATCAAGATGATGTATGTAGTCCGAGTCGGTCATTTTCAAGACCATGGAATGCACGTCCCTGCTCACTGCCTTCGCCGGATGCGTGTTGCAGGATCATTATCATTATCGCTTTCCATCTCAGCATATTATGCATGATGTGAGTGCCATCCGCCGCGCTGTATTACCGACACGCTAAGTGCAACGTGTACTCAGTTGCCAGCAGGACCGCCAGGACACGGGTGGTCTCAGGAGCGATGCACGTGAGCACGGGTCCCGCATTCCGTCTTTATGCGACCTCACGCAGTTTCTTCAGCAGTAGGATCGTTCGATCTGTACACAAACCGCCAGCCTCCGGCGAACAACCATACGTGAGCCTCAATCATGCACGGCCTTCGTGCACACGGCGTACGTGCCTCACCTCATCTGACCACTTACGTGTTGCAGGCTCCCGGCGGACGATCTACAGCACGCGGTATGCAACAACAACATTCGGCTTGACGATTTTCTCTACGGCGGCTGGGACGACGGCTCACGATTCTGTTCCCGTTCTGCATTCGTGGCTCTGGCCCCTCGTGCCGTTCGATTCGCGCCGGGCAGCCTGTGCTGACAGCCCGTGCGCGGCGATGCACCACTGGCAGGTTCTAGTAGGTGTCTGCGATCGTGTGCGCTCTTCCACAGCCGCTCATATGCGCGTACGTCGCCATAGTGTGTACACTAAGGAATACACGGAGTTCCAACACGCCGCGAACAACAACAAAACTTTCACCCATTGCGCGAATCAGACAATCCCGTTGGCCTCAATATCCGAGTCGACAGGAAACACGGCCGCTGGCGGTGCCGCCGGGGCTGCGACGCCTATCCTTTCTATCGCCGCGTCGAGGTCGCGTGGGCATGGGGCACAGATCGAAGGCGTCGTAGGCTTCGCGGCGCTCATCGTCCTGGCCGTGGCGTGGATGCGAGTGCGCCGGACGACTCGGACCGGCAGCCAGAGAGGTCAGTGGTCACAGAACCCTCAATTCGGGTACATGTTCTCGTCAGCGCAAGCATCCGCTGCTGCCCCTGGCAAGGGCTCGCTCGCCCAAAGCATGTTCAGCCTCGGAGGACGTGAATGTTCGTCCGTCCTCTCCGTGTATCTGCATACTCGACGCTCTCGCTGTGCTCTGTTACCTGTGCTGTAGCTGACCATGCTTTTTATCATCACACTCGCAGCGCTGTCGTCGAAATTCTTCTACCTTGACACGGTTGTCATTCTATAGAACTGGTACTAGTAGACATCTGGCTCAGACGACGGTGATGTCCAACCATCGATCTAGTAGTCCCAGTGCTTCCCACCCTGTCGTCGATGAGCGTATATCCCTTCGAGATCAAATTCGGCTTCCCTGCCAGCGGCGGGACCTCAGGAACGACCGGTGAAGCTCGTACCTTTGAACTTAAGTTCCACAGCCCCGAAAAATACCCCCCTCGATCATCAGGCCTCATGCCCAAGAACCCTAGTCCATCCTTGCACAAACCTGAGTACCGGGTGAGATCGAAATACCCCCAGAACTTTACAGCTACGTCTCCCTTCGAGCCCCTTAAAGTTCCCTTCCCTTCCCACCTTGCTTCCCTACCTCAACGACTGCTTCCACCACCGCAGGGCATCCCAGCACACCGAAGCACCCGTGGCAAAGACAATAGTGCTCAGAGATGTCCACGGGACCGGTGCTGCTCATGACCGGGGTCTTGACAGTAGTGGGGGATGTGACAGTAGGCCCGAGCTTGCAGAAGCGCACCTGACGCTACAGATAGCTTAGGCCCGTGTCCCGCCGCTTCCGCGCCAAGCACAAAAGCTCTGGTTCATTAGTATTTAACCGCTTCCCTCGGATCCCCCACCTCTATCATCTCCAACCGCACAAACCACTTCGACACCACTTGAACAATGATCGCGAGCAACAGGACGTACAAGCTCGTCAACGTCGCAGCGGGCAACGTGCTCGACCTCTCCGGGTCGAACAATTCCCTCGTCGTCGGCGGCGACTGGCACGCCGGCGACAACCAGAAGGTGGGCGGCGGTCCCCCTCACGTCCCCTCCCCTGCCAGTGGTCCGTTGAGCGTTTTACGCAACGCGACGCTGACCAAGTCCTTTCCCGCTCTGGCACCTCACGCACAGTGGCACGTCGACGAGGTGAACGGCGGCTGGATGCTCCGCAACATCGCGACGGGCCTCTACCTCGGCATCAACGGCGACGCCAAGGACCTAGCGCCCGCGGCCATGGTCGCCGAGGTCTTCCACTGGAACATTGTGCCGTACGAGTCCGACTCGTCTGCCTTCAGGTGCGCCGCGGCGGCCGGGTACCTGCTCTGCGGGACCGGGGCTGGTTGGGTTGATAGGCGCTGACCGGTGGCCGCCTGGACAGGCTGTTTGTTCCGAACACGAGCTACAACCTGGATCTTTACGGCGGCGAGGCGAAGCCGGGCACGCCGGTCATCATCTATACGAAGCACGTCCCCGGCGATAACCAGGCCTGGCGATTCGAGGAGGGCGAGTACCAGTCCCAGTTGGCCCTCCCACGACACAGAGACGCATGAGTGTACTGACCTTGTTCGCTCCTCATGGATTGTAGAGTGAGCGGACGCCAGCCGAGTTCGGATTGGAGCAGCCTGATGTCGGGATGGATTACGAGTCCGAAATACGTGAAAGGATGTCCGGGTATGGCAGATATGGCAGTGACTGTGGATACGGATAGATTACGGGTGAACAAAGGAGTTGCAACGTACCTGCTATCATTTTTTCCTCGAGGAGCATGGCCTGAAGTTTTGTGCAGAGAAACGGTACGCATACTCATGTTGCAAGCCCGACCGGGAGGACGCCGGAGGCGGGCGGCGCGTACTAGCCGTCGACGTCCCAGTCATTTCGCGCGGCGCACGTCAGGGCGATGTCTAGAAATGCGAGAGCTGTACATGTGCATGCACGGAAGCAGAAGGCCATGAGCTACATTGGCAACTTCTATAAATCCTGTAAATTTCGCGAGAAGGCTGCAACACGTGTGAGGTTTGGTAGTGTCTACGACTCCCAAAACTGTATGAAACGGCGCAGTGTGACCATCAGACAATCTCCGCTTTCCGCTCCTCATCCCAGCTCCGACCTGCGCCTTCCGAAGTATGTATGTCGGCGTGCCTGACGGCTCCATCGTCGATCACCGAGAGCTCCGCGGGGCTCCTTTCCCCGTCGCGGCTGCTAGACGTCCTGTCCGCCATACAAGTGATGTTGGGAGTTGGTAGGGATTCAAGGTGCTGGGTGAGCCCCTTCTCCATGTGCGACTTGTTGAGCGCGACGAAAATGATGACGACAGTAGGGTAGATTGCCTGGAACGCGCGGCCGGGGTGCGCATCGCCCGGAGCGAACGCGAGACGGAAGGTGGCGGGCCGGGTAAGTACTCGCCGGAGCGTACATGGAGACGGTGTAGAACGTACAATCATGGGAATGAGCGCGCCGTTTGTGATGACCGCGAAGATGTCCAAAACATACACCGCCGGAGGCTCATCCACTGCGCGATTATACAGGTTCGCAACCTGGAAAGTCAAAAGGACAGCCTGCCAAATGCAACCATTAAGTAACGCACGTTCACTAGAAGTTATTCAGGTATAGATCTCGAAGATGGGACTTACCAATAGGGCGCAATAAATAGCCCCAGACTCGATGAGGAGCAACAACAGCTTCTGCACCTGAGAAGTCCGAGATCCCATCCCCAAGTAGCGTCTGAGACGTCTCCTCAACTGCCTGGAGAGCAGTTAAGCGTGATTGCGGCGATCCCTTCCAGATTGGCGCACTTACCACGCTTTGCATGCCGCCAGAAGGGTGGCGAGGGCGTTCGTGCTCAGAGACAGGATACAGGCGGAAAGCCCAATCGCGATTCCCTCGAATACAGTTCCCATTTTTCCAGATATGTCGGGATCGGGATCCAATTTCCATAGCTGACAGCTCTGTGTGCTGTCGACGGCCCCGACGACTGTGTGGGGACGGATGAGCGATGTAGTTGTGGTTCATAGTAAATGTAAACGGAACTGCGGTCAGGAACTTACGCAATGTGACCGACAATAATGCGCCGCAGAGGGCTTTCACGGTACGGCTTTGGTGCCATACGACGCACGTCCTCCAGCACACGATCGCGTCCCCAAGTAGAAGCTGCGGAAATACAGGGTCAATAAAAATGGACGGGTGTATATACGTTGTGAGAAATGCCCACGTTGATTATAAGCGTGGTAGAGCTAGAGCAGCTTTGGAAGATTGTGTAATCTTTTGTCAAATTTGGTACCGTTTTGAGGGCGGAGTCGATGGCGTGCGAGTAGTAACCATTGTACGAGACAGAAAGGCCGCTGGTCGCGAAAGAACTGATCAAGTAAGACTGGCAGTCCAGAATGGAGGCGACCGTGTACATAGTCGTGGAGGCGAAAAGCGAGAAGACCGTCAGACCCAGGATGATTGTAGCTCGTGACCTCCTATTGGACCTGCACGCCGCCGGGTTAATTCGGTAACGTTGCACTTGAACTGGATATGATACTTACTGCGTAAGGAGGGCATAGTACGATAGGCCACACAAAATCGTAAGCACACCTAGAAGCGGCATACTTTAGTGAGCCGAATGTAAGTAATACAAGCCCGCTCGGCGTGAGCGTCACATACCGTACAGACCCACGAGCAAGCCCAGCATGACGAATCCCAGCTGAAAACGCCGAGCGTACATTTGATAGATCTCAGGAACAAAGGTCGGCGTCGGTGTTGAAAGCGAATTGTTTGAGCTTTGAGACATGTGGCGAGAATACCGAGAAGACGAGAGGGCAAGGAGAAAAGGCGGGTGGAATGTCGGGTGGGAGAGCAGTTACTATACCGCCATTATATGTTCAATACTCACCGAACTGTTTCGTACTCGAGTGCCTGTTCCCAAGGACGACGTTGGATAGCCGCATAAAATGCTGCGCGGCAGGTTAATCCCGCTAGACGGGGACGGACGTGCACAGTGCGAAGCAAGTGATGTTGGTGCCTGGTTCAGCATGGCCGCTGCGCGAGCGACTAACTCCTCTTGTTTGAAATCGTTAGAATCGCCGCCCCTATTACGGCCCCCAAACCGGTGCACTAGTACTAGAGCGAGCAGCACTTTAGTACTATCAGCGAGCTTACTCCATGATGTACTCACGGGGAAAATAAAAGAAATGGGTACTTCAAGTTGGTGCGAGTCAACAGAGGCTAAAGGCCGTGTCAATATCGAATATAAAGCTGCTGCGTACGCCAACACTGCGGTCCAAGAGGCAGTGTGAGCCGTGAACGTACTCCGTACGCCGATCCGTAAGCTAGTTTGACCGATCTCGGGGAGGAAGCTGTCTCTTGGCGGCTTAATTTCCGTATAGCGCACACTACGAGTCTGCCTTGCATGGCCTTCCGTGGCTATGATACATAATTTTAGCGGTGTTCCCCGCTGTGGAACGACGCAGACTCACAATCTACTACAGTAGTTGGAAAGCTAGGCCGTTCGGCGTGCTGAAATTCAAGGTGTTGGTGCGTTAAATTCCGATATAGTGGAGAGGAGAACAAGAATTAGATGATTATTGCCATGAGGGAGGAGACACAGCCAGCGACAACAAACCCACTCGAGTAGACCGGGTGGCACCGGGCCGGAGCGCTGCCTTTGTTTGTCCTTATTTTGAACCGTATCTGCGCTGGCACTCCTCGAACGTTTGAACGTTTGAACCCTTCCAAATTTTCTCTCCGAAAAGACTGGTTATTAACCGAGTTCGTCGTCCTCTTATCCATGGATCTTTCAGACTGACGCTACCTACTGACCAGTTCCGGGATTCCAAGTAGCCTCAGCAGTCCCGTGTCAAGTGGGGTGGCGTAAAACTTTGTCCGAGGCCTCCTGACTCAATATTTCTTCCGACATCGAAGGCAAGTCACTGAGCCTGCTTTGAATATTTTGGTGCACTAACGAGCTGTTTAGAGATGCTATGGCACCTGCAGACCTGAATCCGGACGTACTGCTGCTGTCAGCCTGACACGTCAGATGTCCTCGCTTTCTCCCTTACCTGCTCCTCCCTCCGCCGTATTGCAACTCGGAGGTTGCTCTCCATGCATCCCATCATTCTCACCGATAGCGCATCGGCGCGCAACTTTCACGCCTTCCTCTCTTTCGATCCGTCCGCTCGTGCGCCGTATGTACGTGGAGTTCAAATCGACTGGAAGGTGAAGGACCACCCTCGCGAACTCATGCCCCAGGGCCAACCCGAAGACTACACTCTTGTTGTTGACATTCTGACCTCATGCTTCAACCTCGAAAAGATTGCCATATCGATAGCGTCGAATCCTCCCCACCCGCGTCCTCGAGGCTTTCCGCACCCCGCTCCAAAGCCTCCGTTTACTCCTAATCTATGGATGGTCCTCGGAGGCATCCGCGCTGTTAAGCTATATCCGTGCGCCCATCCGAGTTCTCTTGCTCCAGTCCGAGCCGTACGACTGGATAGGGGAGGTCCCGTGGTACCCCGCTCCCCTCGGACGGGACCTCTCTCATCTTGCGCCGACCCTCGACGAGCTCACCGTCAATCCAGCCAGAATGCAGTCGGGGCCCATACCGCCGATCTCCAGCCTGGTTCAGTACCCGGCTGTACACTCACTCACTGTAGGCTGCATTGTGGGGCGGCCGCTGCTCGATTGGCTCCACCACCTCTTCCCGGCCCTCTGCAGCGCGCTTATATTTCGGGCCTTCAACGGCTTTGCACTCGACTGGAGCGACTATACCTCCACACGTGCTGCAAACGAGCTCACACAAGTCGACCACAGGGATGGCTCGGGTCTGCCGCCACCAGCACCAGCATGGAAGAAACTCGACCGCTTCGTGGGCGATCCGGTGACGTTCTACGTCCTCGCCCTGCGCTGTCCGATCCGCCTCGTCATGGTGCGCTACGTCAATGCCGATACTCGAGGCTATGTAACGGAAGCGCTGCGCGGGAACCCTGTTCCGCGCCTGAAGCTCTCGCTCTTGCTCAAGTACGGTCTCGGCATCCTAGACAGCCTGCTTCCCCCCGAGCTCGCGGGGACGCTGACACAGTGCACACTTGACAATCGTCCTGGAGTACGCCAACGACGTCCCGCCTGCATCCGACGTCGACCCGAACACCCTCGCTCGCGCTGATCTTCTCGTAAGTACCTAGTATGTCCCTTCAGAGTCCGACCCGGGCCTGAACTCGGCAGCACTCACTCACTGTACTCTTCTCCGCACCTACGCGAATTCAGGACCGGACAATCTCGATCCTCAAGCCTCTGCACAGGCTCACGCACCTCCGCCTCGCCGTCCGGTCTAACGTCTGCCACCACCCTACACACTGGCCGGCGGAGCGCTCGGAGGCTTTCGTGCGCACAGTGCGCGGGGCTGCGTTTGGCTTCGCCGGGGTAGGAAGTGCCCTCATCAGCGCTCTTCTGTCCTTACAATACCTATTCCTTGCTACCGACTGGAGCGTCTCTGTCGTGCGGGATGACAGCGCTGAAGATGTCCGTGAGGAGTGGCACGCCAGGAGAGGCTGGCGCGTCGACGTCGTGGACTCGCGATCGGAATCCGTGTCCGGCACGGACGCGGTCCTGAAAGTACAAGACTGCCAACGGGTACTGGTGGAGCTAGAGGACGTGGTCATGGAGACGAGCTTTTCGTGTCGGAGGCGGAGGCTGTGAGTGACTCGGACCTTTGGTGTTGTTTTACGAGTTGAGACTGACCGGTGGCCATCGGGTTTGGCCTGAACATAGGAATCATTTAGGGAAGATCGCTGAAAGCGTCAACAGTTTCCGGTGCTCACCATGTATTTCACGGACGCATCGGGCTCGAATTCCGACTCGACACTATCAATGCCGCGCTGAGCTTTTGAGGTCCTGGTGTGGCTGTTCAATATTCTGTTTAGCCGAGACTGGCACTGGGGTGGCGAGCTTGGACCCGAGGATCCCTGGAATTCGTACAGGACGAGTCACGGCGGGGCACTCGGCCTCAACAGGTTGTGTATAATGACCTCACAACGCGCGGCACGGATCAAAAGTCAGATCACTAGGACGCGACATCAGTGCTCGGATTTCGCGGCGGGCAGAGCCTTTGTACTACAGTGGTGAGCGCCAGCTTGCTCAGGAAGCCTCTCTGGTATGGTGGCGGACCATGACCACGTTCCAGAACTCCGGCGCGCCCTACCTCTCTCTCTAAGAGGCTATGTTTGGTCAAAACAGCGATCAACCTCGTGAGATGTAACCGATGATCTTGGAACCGGGAGAAGTGCACTGGATTGCGCGGCCTGGGTATGCACCGTGCGCACCGCCGCTTGATGCAAACACATACGTCAATGCTCCTCCGGATATACCCTAGCTCGATTCCCCTTCTCCATTCGCTCGCTTCGCCACGCACTTCTCATGGCGAGCATTCCTTATCCCGCCCCGTCCGCTACCTTCCGCAGTGACGTCTATAACAACAGTGTCCAGGGCGTAACGCATAGACTCATGACCTTCGGGTTGCTCAGCGGTCTCTACGGTACTGGTCGAATGTAACTACTAGACGTTTATAGGCTATGCTGACAGAGTCCACTAGGCGTCCTCACCGTGCTCTCGGTCCTGTCCATGTGTACTCTTCTACAGTGCGTACACATCTCCCTCTCACGTTGCGTAGTCTCCGTTTTATCCAGATATTAACCCCATCACAAACTCGCTAGGAGGGTAAAGACGTCGGCGACCGCCGTCGTCCTCTCTCTGACAATTCTGGCTCTTCTCACGTCCACCACAATATACGTAGTCACCAGCTTCCTCAACTATCAAACCAGCGAGCTCACGAGTCTCGTAACATCCGCACAAGAATTTTGGTCCTACAGCACGACCGTCACATTTCCGAAGCACCCCCCGACGCACGTCAAAAATTACACCCAGCTTGTGAGGCCCTCGGCGCTCGTCCGTGGTCGCGTAGGTCGAGAAGTCGATGAGCGAGTCGGTAGAGCGGGGAGAGAGGGCACACGAGAGCGTCGAGACGCGAGATGAGTAGGGTAGGTCTCGATATCTCGAAAGCTGGGGCGTCCGAGCCCTAGGGTACAAGTCTATATACACAGAGGTCACCTAAGTCACGAGAGTGGGTGTCTAAGTGGAGCTAGAGTGAGATAGACTGTGTATGTAAGCAGAGAATAAACGGGGTGAAAGGAAAGGGGAAGAAGGGGAAAGAAGGTGAGAGAAAGAGAGGCGGACGAGTGTCCGCAGCAATACCAAAGAGGGAAGTCGGCACGGCCGTGCCGACGGACGGAAAAGGAAGGGGAACTGCCGGATCCGGGAGGAGGAAGCGCTGGCCCCCTTACAGTCGCCCTCCAGGGCTCGACAATCTACATGCGGCCTTCATCTTCAAAGCTCAGGATCTCCTTGCAAAAGCCCACGACCTCGGGAGAAACGGACCGCTGACGGCCGCTAGGTCCCTCGCCCAGGTCGACAGGCTCTGCACCGACGCCAGCAAGTGGCGCATCGACGGCCATCGGGTCGTCGGCCTCGTCCCGACGACGGTTCTCAAGTCCTGCCTCTCCAAAGAGGTCAGCAAGACGATCAAGCAGGCGGTGCATGGAGCCGTCATCAGAAGGCTCACCGGCGTTACCACCGTGGGGGCCACCGTCACGGTCATGGCGATCCTGGCCACCGCGCCTGCCCCGTGAGTGACTCCCTCCACCTCGTCCTCCACGCGGAGCCTGGACGTTCAGGCCGTGTCGTCCCATGCGGGCCAAGAGCCCGCCACCACGAGGGGGGGAGGGGCATGCATACGGCCGCGACCGCCATTGAATCCGCCACGGCCATGGTGGCCACCGCGCTGGCCATAGCCGCGGCCCCGTCCCGCGAGGTGAGCACGAGGTGCGACGGGGGCCTGGGGGGCTGGAGCGATGACGGTGATTGGGCGTGCCGGGGGAGGGCGTCGCATATTCTCGGCGAGACGGGTGATCTGGTTCGCCCAGGTGTTGCTTTGCTGAAGGAGCGCGGCGAAGGCGTCCTCGGACATAGCGACGCCCCGCATGCCTTGGAAAGGAGGAGCGCCTGGCGCAACCGGGGCAGGCGGGCCTCTAGGAGGACGAGGGCGGTGCTCGGGGAGCGGCGCATGACGGTGGTGCAGGCGGTAGAGCTCGCGGTATCCTTCCGGGGGCTCACCCGGGTGATCACCTTGGCCAGTGAAGCACGCCTCGAGGCGGTCGGCGTACCGCTCCCAGCTGACCCAAGCCTCGGCGTTGTAGTCGTTCGGGTTCGAGGAAGCCATACCGGTGTTCGAGGTCTGGGGGGGATGATGGTGGAATGTCGGATGGGCAGCGTTCGAGCATCCCGAACTTATAACTGACCAGTTGTCCACTAGGTCCCGCCCTCGATCACCCACGTCAAAATTTTCCAGCTCGGCATCCTCCCAGAGGTGCACCCTCATAGCGTGCACGGCTAGGCCTGGAGTCTCCCCATTCGACAGTGGGGTGGAGCTTGAGGTGATCGGCGCAGGTGCGTCCCGTAGCTTCCTGATGTTCAAGACCCCTAAGGCCTCAAAATATTCCGACAAGGCTTGCAGGTGCCGGACGTCAGCATGCGGCACCCAAGTAATGTCACCCGTGGTCCACTAGACCTCGAACTCGGCCTCAGAGCCACGGCCAATATGCGAGAGGATGCGTGTTAATGCACTAGGTTTGTACATATGCAGGTACGAGCTCGGCATTCCGTATGCTCCGTTAGCCACAGGTACACTACACCGCCCACTGCACCCGAACCACCCTATATACCGCTTCCCGCTGTTACGTATCCCCCACGCGTTTGCCCTTCTCCCACAATCACCCTGCTCTTTCCCCCGCGTCGGTACCACCCCGGACTCGTACTCTCCACCTTGTAGGGTCAACCGCGCCAATCTCATTCTTTCCGCGTCTCCTCTCCCCCATCTGCCGCCCTTGCAACAACAATGCGATCCACCGCCCATTCACGAGGGTTGTCTCCGAACCCCGGAATCTGGTGGTACTGTCGACCAGGGAACCGTCGGTCATCGCTTGGATAGTGCGGGCGCAGGAGTGAAGCATGGAACGCGTTTACGAGTCCACATGAAATGCTTGCGCGTGGTAAGTTCAGTTTGTATGTCGCACCCTCCACAATAACCTTAGTAACGCTGAAAGGACCTAGGAACTTTGGCACGAGCTTCCGAGCTCGGCCCTTCGGGACCGTAAGGTTTTTCGTTGAGAGGTACACTAGGTCGCCCTCCTGAAAAGTCGCCTTCCGCCTCTTCTTGTTAGCCTGCTCGGTCTGGGCAATTCGCGCACCGATAATGGCGTCATGTGCAGACATGATCGCGTCCTTCATGCGCGTTGCAAAAGCCTGGACACCAGGGTAGGGTGACTCTGCAGCCCAAACGAGCGAGCGAGGAAGCTGACCGTAGTTCAGGTAGAAAGGCGAAAAGCCCGTGGTCTCTGAACGGGCCATGTTCATAGCAAGCTCAACTGCAGGTAGGCAGAGCACCCAGTCTTTTTGGTCCGGGCGGATGCACTGACGCAGCATCTGTGTCATAGTGCGATTTGCGCGCTCTGTCGCACCGTCAGTCTGCGGATGAAAGGAAGAGGAGAGGCGGAGCTCGGTGCCCAAGAGACCGTGCAAGGTACGCCAGAAGATGCTCGTGAAGAGGCTGTCCCTGTCACTAATGATTCGTTCAGGGAGCCCATGCAACTTGTAGACATGGTCGAAGATAACCTCGGCCATCTCTGCCGCTCCGTACGTCTGTTTCGTAGGGACGAGGTGCACCATAGACGTAAGCTGATCAATTATGACACAGATCATGTCGAAGTCCCCCAGCCGGTTACTCGACAGTGGGAGAGGGCCCACGAAGTCCAGCGCAATGTATTGCCAGGGGCGCCGAGGCACCGGGAGCGGCCTCAGCATGCCCAACGGCCTGGCGGGCACTGACTTTGTCGTCGCGCAAATTCCACAAGTCCGGCAGTATGCCTCTGTGTCCGACACCATCTCAGGCCACCAGACCTCACCCCTCAAGGCGTCAAGCGTCTTCCGGTAGCCCAAGTGTGCGAGGATCAAGTGCGTATGGCGAATCAGGATTTCGCGCACACGCCGGGTGCCATGAAGGATGTCGGGTACGCATAGCAGGTAAGTTTCGCCATGCTTCTTGTACAACAAACCATCGTTGTATTCGAAAAGCGGGTAGTGATGTGCTGGGCTGGGCTTTAAGCCCTGAAGCCCCGGGTACCCGGCCCTCAAAGCCTGAGCCCAGCCGGGCCCGATGGCAGGCTTCGAGGGCTTGAGGGCCCGGCTTGGAGTCCTCCAAAGCCCGAGCCTGGCCCACAAGCCCGGGCCTCTTGTGGCGAAAATAAATGCATAAAACTTGGTTTATACGCACCTATAATTAACATGAAAATGTAACTGAGACAAAAAGGAGGAGGGAGAGAAGATGAGAGCTAGAATATGCTAGCACCGATGGGCTGCTGCAGAAGTGGCACGGGCGCTAGACCTTCCAAATTCGGCCCTCACATAGTCTCACTGGCGGCTCACTCGGCCGGGTGTTACAACACGGCCATTGACATGCTTACAGGGGTTTTATCAGCCATAAATAATTTTAATAGCATACAGATAGAACTTACACATCCTATACAGGGCATTTACCTTCAAATGACTGCCACAGGCCAAAAGCCCGGGCTTGAGCCCGAGCCCGGCCGAGCCGAGCCTGAGCCTCCTTTGAGGGCCCGGCTCGAGGTTGGAGTGAGCCCGAGCCCCCCAAAGCCGGGCCCAAGCCCGGGCATTTGAGCCCGGCCCGGCCCTGCACATCACTAAAAGCGGGTACTCTGACGGCGAGCTGACGATTTTCCGAAAGTAGGTATCCTCCGAATATCGGCCGCGGAACGCTCCAGGCAGCTGCATGCTGAGGTCTCCCGCCGTGGAGACAATGGTAGGTGAGTCAGGTTGCGAATCAGGTTCCTGCACAGGTCGCTCAGCTGTCGGTGTCTCTGCAGGCGCAGGCGGCTCGTCACCTGAGTCCTCGGCATTCTCGACTGTGGCTTTTGGCCGTCGCGGTCGAGATGGGCCTGCCTCCGGCTCAGTCCGTGGCTTGCCTTCATGGAGAGCGCAGTATGTACCCTCGGGAACTGGGTGTTCAGCTAAACGGGTGGAACGGCGAGGCTGGAAGTCGACGACCGCCGCAGCTCCTGTGTACACGGGGCGCAGGATATCCATGAATGGCTCCTCATCCCTGTCATCCGACCCATCTCGTCCCACGTACTCTGACATCGCTCGTACGATCCCATCAGGTTCGTCGCTGTAAAGACGAGACAATGCGTCCGCCAGGACGTTCAGTTCACCAGGTATGTAATGGATTTTATTACGAAATTCGTTTAACACATCCATCCAGCGGTGCTGTCTTGGTGACAGGTTCTTCTGGTTCATCAAGTGCTCCAGCGATTCGTGGTCCATGCAAATACGGAACTCTGTGCCGTATAGCAAGTGCCTGAACCATTTCAATGACTCAATGATTGCAAGTAGTTCCTGCTCATGGACAGGATAGTTTTGTTGTGCGGAATTAAACTTCCCTGACCAGAACAAGATCACCTTCGCCATCAGCACATCATCGCCCTGGCAAATATACCCGCTCCCTCCCGTGAGCGAAGCGTCCGTTACCAAGTTTATGGCCGGCGCGCCCTCCAAGTAGTCGAGTGCGGTACGCCGGCTGTTCCGCCACTTGTGGACGATCTCTTTGACTTGGTCAAACGCACGCTGATATGTGTCCGTCCAGTTCCAAGGCCTTGCTGAGCTCGTCAACTGTGCGAGCACGCCCATTGGAATGCAGATCCCTTCACAGTCCGGGGCGAGGAAGCCCACTGCACCTAGGAAGCTGCTCAAGAGAGTCTTGTTCGTCGGAACCTTCCAGTTCTGGACACACTCGACCTTGTGGGGGTCCATTGCGATCCCGTTCTCGTCAATAAGGTGCCCGAGAAGCTTCAACTTCATAGCAAAGAAGTTCATCTTGTCGGCACCAAGGTAGAACTTATGCTTTCGCAGTACGTCAAACACAATTCGTATGTGCTTGATGTGGTCTGCAATAGTGTTCGAATAAATGACGATGTCATCTAGGTACACATCCATGAACACACCAATGTACGGGGCGAAGATGTGGTTCATGACCGTCTGGTACATCGTCGGACCGTTAATATCACCCTGTTGCAGTACCAAGCTGACCATTGTGCCATCCGGCATTGTGAACAGAGTTCGCGGAATGTGCTCGGGCACCACACGTATCTGCTCGTAAGCGTCCTTCCCGTCAATTAAGCTGCGATACTTATGCTTAACGACATTCCGCAGGATACCTTCAATGTCTGGCAGCGGCGCGGCGAGCTTATGCGTGTTCGCATTTTGCTCTCGCTTGTCCACGATGGTCCGGATGCGAATGTCGTCCTCGCCCTTCGAGGGCTTCTTCAGGATCAACATTGGGGATGCATTCACTCCAGAGGCCATTTGCCATCGTCCGGATGCGAGGTATGCTCGCTTTTTGGCTGACCAGACTGGTTTCAGGGCCTCCGGGCACTTGGACGGTCGCCACGAGTAGACCTTGGACTCGTCAATCAGCAGGATGGGATGGTTGATCTCCCGCAGCGGTGGAAGTTCAGCCGTCGCTCCATCTTGGCACAAGTCCTTCGCCTCGGCCCTCAGCTGTTCCCAGAGCTTCTCAAGCTCGTCGTCAAGTACGTCCGCTGCTGCCGACGAGACGACCTCAACATCCTCACCGCAGATGTCCACAGGTACAGGTGAGCCGATCGAGACTCATGGAGGGTTCAATCCGATAGCAACTTGGTGCTGGAACAGGAACGGCGTGCCAAGAATCAAGTCATAATTGTCGAGGTTTGCAACGTCAAAACGTCGTGGGCACTTAATCTCCTGGTAAGCAAACTCGACCGTGACTGAGTGATTTATTTTTGATCGTGATCCATGTACAGCTAGCTGGAGAGACAGCAGCTTTGCCAGCACCTCCGTCTTCAGCCCGAGCTGATCCACCAGTGTCGTGGACATGAAGTTGGCCATTGAGCCCGTATCGAGCAAAGCGCGAGCACGATGTCCATTAATGTGTACTAATACAATTAATGGCTTAGGTATGACCCGGTTGAAGTCTTTCGGCTTCATTGCTGTCCGTTCTAAGGCCGGAATGTTGCCTTCTGTCGTCCCTTGTGCCTGTTTAGGCTTGCGGCGACCGGCCGTGCGCACGACATTCAGCATAAGTGACTGACGACGGCGACGGCGGGACTCACCCAGGTCCACAAAGAACTTCAGCTCCTCGGCTGTGTGTCCCTCGACTAAGGCCGCTGCATACGGCGTTATGTCAAATCCGGGTGCATGCACCGTTGCATGTGTCAGAAAGTACTTGTCGTCATTAGCCACGGATGACAGTAAGTATCCCATCTTGTAGGGATTGACCTTCATGAGGTCCTGTGTGCCCGTGAGCTGTGGATATTCAGCTGTCATGTATTTATCGATGCAGGCCCGGAGCCAGTACAGTGCCGGGTGCCCCTTGTGGCGTGTCCGACAGTCCGGGAAGCCGTCCGCCCAGTCCGGTGGGGCGGGCATGGCAACCCACTCATTCCAGGCCTCCTGTATGGCGTCAGACACCGTCCATGGAGGGTCTGCGAGGTGCTCGAGCGTGATTTCATAAGAATCGAGGAAGGACTGTTGACACGAGACAGCCGGCAGGTGGTCGGTGACCTCGACTGTTGTCTCAGTGCACCAGAACGAGAATCGTTCTTCTGGGTTCAGGCCTGCCACCTCTGCTTCCTCATCATCAAAATACGCAAGGAACTTGGCTCTAACGAGTTCGCCAGCCTCCGTCAAGACACTGCCATCCATCGGTGCGGAAGCGTCAGCCATGTCCTCCGAGTCTCCTGTTGTCTCCGCATCTGAGTCCTCCGTAAAAGCCACAGCTCCCACGTGAATATCTGTCGTGGTACTTCATGCTTTGTCCGCGAGGTCCTCCAGGTGCTCGAAACGAACAGAGCCAGCACCAAGCTGAACATTCGGTGCCCTCACCTTCTGACGCTGAGGGCAATTCCGACTGATGTGGCCCAGCTGCTCGCACGTAAAGCACTGTGGCGTGCCGCTCACGAGCTCTGCGAGTTTCTCTGGTGTGTGAACAGTCTGGTGTTTCCTCGGTGGGGCCTTCTTATCACCATTTTGGCCTGACTGCTTGTTGTTTTGTTGGTTTTGCCGGTCGCGCTGCCCGTTGTTCTGTCCCTGGGAGCCTCCATTGTTCTGTGCATGCGACTGAGACTTATTATTCCGATAGTCTCCCTGTCGTGATCCAGACGCCTGGTTCGGAGGTGGTCCGCGTGGGTCAGGCCGTTGAGGCTGGTAAGGAGCGGGACCTGTTGTCTGGTTTTGGAAGCGGCCCCAAGTGCGGCCGGGCACTTGTCCTTCGAACTCTCGTTGTAACTTACGGGCTTCAATGTGTGCCTTTTCCTTTTGAACAGCGTGTTTTACCAGCCTATCCAAGGCAGTGGTCTCCGGTCCAAGCCCCTTTTCAATAAGCTTGACCTGCAAGTAGCCATTAAGGCCCTGCCAGAAGATCTGTACCAGTTGAAATTCCGTAATATCACGGAACCGGGAAGCCAGGTGCTCAATTTCTCGAACATAATCACGAACACGTGAGCTTCCCTGCTGAGCCGTCATGAGACGACGGCGTAGCATGGCTTTGAAATCATCTGGGAAGCAGTAATCGAACAGACCATCATACACATTCTCGAGGGACCATTCAGAGCTACTATTCGCCACATGGTCCATGAAGAAGCGGCTCGCCTTGCTGCTGACATAGTTTGTCATTGTCTTCACAATTAAGTAGCCTGGGGCCTTATTGAGCTCCTTCCAAGTGTTCAACTCATATTTCCAGTGGTCAAACTTATCTAGATCCGGCGTGCCGTCCCACTTAGCAGGCGGTTTGAGATTAATGCACTTGAGGAGCTTACGGAGCTCTCACTTGTCCTCCTGCTGTTTCTTCCTGTGGCGCTTCTTTGACGGAGACTTGCTTCGTGGGGGCGAAGCAGGCACGTCGCTGTCTGGATCGTCTGGCTCAGAGGGGGATCCCTCACTCTCATCGTCCGAGCTGCTCGAGTCCGAGCTGCTAGAGTCCGAGCTGTCAGGTGGGGTGCGCCCTCCATCGCGCCCTCCGCCCGATCCTCCGCCGCGCCCTCCGCCAGCTGCTGTAGCGTTCCACCGGCTGTCCGGGACTTGTGAAGCATCCCGTTTATAGCTCGCGGGGGTCTGGTGACGGCGCGGAGTTGACATCATGGGAGGCTGACGGGGTTCAGAGGTCGCGCGCACCGTCAGATTGCCACCGATGAATGTCTGTAGAAACTCACGCTGCGGCGTTGCACGGGGTACATGCTTCTGCTTCTGTCCCGTCGTATACCTGCCGTCATCGCCCTCTGGATATTCTGCTGTCTCGGGCACTTCCACGACAATCGCATTCACGTCGAGGCGGTCAGCTGTGGCTTGTTGGCGCTTAGCGAAGTCTGCCTCCGCCGTTGACAGTGACGCAGCGATAGCGCGCTGCAAATCATTTTCCTCGGCGGCCGTGGCATGCTCTTCGACCTCCCGCTGTCATGCACCAAAAGGGATTGGCACATGGACAGGGCTTCTACCAAAGCAAAACGCGATAACATCCACACTGGAAGCCCCAAACCCACACGTCCTGTGCCCAAGCCACTCAACAAAAGAGTTGCAGTCTTGGCTTATTCCCATGCAGACATGCAGTCTAAAACACAACCACAAAGACGGCAATAGCTGGTTCATTATCACTTCATCTGCAACTACCCACCCAACTCACAGCTGCATCCTCCATCAACTGTGTCTTGCCTATATGTAGGGGAGACTCTGAATAGCCCACCGGACAAAAACCTGGAGCATCCAAAGGGGTATAGATGCTTAAAAACATAGTGCTAGAAGAAGCCCGAAACATGTAGGGTCTTCTAAAAAGCTACTAGGCATCCTAGAGGGAGGTGGAAGTTTCGGGAACATTCTAGAAGATTCCACAACATTCTAGAATATTCTAGGGCATTCTACACCTCTGGAACCTACCAGAATGTCCTGGAACAGACCAGAACATCCTAGAAGGCTTGAGAACTAGCTGGAAGGTGCTGGAAGCTTCCGGGACATTCTAGAGAGTTCTACAACATTCTGGAGCATTCCACCCATTCCTAGAAGCCACCAGAAAGTCCTGGAACAGTCCAGAACATTCCACAAGACCAGAGAACCATCCAGAAGATGGTAGAATATTCCAGAAAGTGCCAGAAGATTCTGGAAGAAGAACAACCTGGAGAAACCTAGAAGGATATAGAAGCAACTAGAATATTCTGGAAAGTTCTTAGAAAGGCCTGGAAAGGCATGGAACTAGCCGGAATGATGTGGAACAGTGATTTGTAACCTCACCAGCAGTGATTTGTCATGTACAAAGAATATTCTGGAAGGTCTTCAGGACAGTATAAATACTGGACTGAAAATGGCCCCCAGAGAATGAACCAATCCATCCATCCAGCAGTCCAGCAGCAGTCAACTCACTGAGCAGTTGGCACCTAGCTTCTTTATACCCCACTCAGCTTGACATCCACCTATTGATCAGCCGGATCAATAAGGGACCGGTCAACTGCCAACAAGCAAAGGAGGCTTGTTGAAGCAAGTGTTCAGCACTGGGGCATACAGCTGCCTTAGCAAAGTGCACACACTTGAGTAGTCACTGGTCAAAGGACCACACTACACACGGATCTAGTCAACTGGACTAGATCAAGATAGGACAGGCGTAGCTTGAGCCGTCAAGCAACTGTTCTCCACTAGGATCAAGATCAAGACAGAGCAGGCGTAGCTTGAGCCGTTCAAGCAACTGTTCTCCCAGTGGTTTGAAACAGCACCCGGCTGGTTTCTTACCAAAGAAGCAGTAGAGTATCTACCGAGAGATACTCGAATAGGCGTCTCCGACAGACGCACACGTACCGGACGAGGAACAGACGCAGTACCCACTACATATAAGGGGAAACTCTGTCCGTTCAAGCAGTGCCCCTACCAGCAAGCAGGCAGCACTTCACCACCGACTAGCCAAGCTTCAATAAACCACTGCAAGCAACCCAAGGTTTCTTGTCTTTTCCCTCCTCATCAACCGAACTCGACGAGGTCAATTTCAGGAAAACTGGAAAACCCATACACCTTGTGGCATTGGAGTGTGTTGCTTTGGTATAACAACAAAACACCAACTGGAGCCCACCTTTAAACCAACCAACCCAACCACCAAAACACATACCAAAGACTCCAAACGCAACCTCCTACCCGCTCGACACCGCCAGAAATCATCTTCAAATGATGCATTAGCATCGTGGTAGACGGTGTCGGGTAGCACAGGAGCTTTGCCCGAGGTTGAGGGCAGGAACCACTCAGCTGGCAGAGGGCCAAGTTGGTCGCCACTGTCACACAAATTGGACCAGGCGGGCATGCGATGTGGGGCTTTTATATCTTTTATGTATTGCATGAGACGGGGGTCGATGTATGTATGTACGATCGTTCCGTCCGTGCCCCTCCATTCACCAACCTCTAAACCTGGGCGGTCCGGGGAGATCCCGTCCCCGGAGCAGCCATCGCGGCGCTGAGCAGACTCGTCTGGGAGGCTGCCTTCGCGGCGCTCATCCGACTGCGTGAGAGGGCTGCCGTCGCGGCGCTCGATCTCCAGGAGGTGGCCATCGCGGCACTCGTCCGTGTCCTCCAGGAGGCTGCCGTCGCGGCGCACGTCCTCGCGATCACCCGCGCCCTCCAGGCGGGTCTCTACCGGGAGCCGAGAAACCGTCTCGGGACCACGTTCTTGCTGCGATGCTTCCGGGCGTGCAGCGCCAGGCTCGAGGAGCACATTCTGAAGCAAACGCGTACCCCGGTGGCCCCCTGTAAGTCCCCACGGGAGCCGCGCTCGTAGACTCACCGCTCCGGACGGTCTGGGCCGTGTTGCGGGTGACCCGCCGTCCGGACTGTCCCTCCATTACCCGGCCGTAGTCAGCCAGACCCCACTTGACACCGAGAGCTACCTCGGTAGCATCAGGGCGTGAAGGTGGGCGGCCGCCGCGGCTAGCCGTCAAGCAACTGTTCTCCACTAGGATCAAGATCAAGACAGAGCAGGCGTAGCTTGAGCCGTTCAAGCAACTGTTCTCCCAGTGGTTTGAAACAGCACCCGGCTGGTTTCTTACCAAAGAAGCAGTAGAGTATCTACCGAGAGATACTCGAATAGGCGTCTCCGACAGACGCACACGTACCGGACGAGGAACAGACGCAGTACCCACTACATATAAGGGGAAACTCTGTCCGTTCAAGCAGTGCCCCTACCAGCAAGCAGGCAGCACTTCACCACCGACTAGCCAAGCTTCAATAAACCACTGCAAGCAACCCAAGGTTTCTTGTCTTTTCCCTCCTCATCAACCGAACTCGACGAGGTCAATTTCAGGAAAACTGGAAAACCCATACACCTTGTGGCATTGGAGTGTGTTGCTTTGGTATAACAACAAAACACCAACTGGAGCCCACCTTTAAACCAACCAAACCCAACCAACCAAAACACATACCAAAGACTCCAAATGCAACCTCCTACCCGCTCGACATCTGGAGCCCACCGCAGGGGGGGTCAAAAATCAAGTGGTCGAAATCAAGTCGATAACCGAATCGAAGTCAAGACACGAAGAAACCTACAAAGGCTTGCACTATCCAAAGCACATAAAAGATGTGTGAAGTGCATAGAGACGGGACGCATAGTCCACTAGCATCGAGCGATCTCTCATCTTTTGGATCTATGAGGTCAATCATGGATATGCCAATTGAGGGAGGAAAGCTTGCTCCACCAACATTCAGAGGCGACTCTGCAGATGTTGAGTTATTCTTGCGCCGGTTTGAGCGCCTGGCTGTGTCCCACCACCTGACAGATCAGGAGAGGTGTGATATGGTGACCGACTATTGTGGACGCACAGTCCGAGAAACAATAGAAGGGTTCAAGGCATACCAGGATGGAGACTGGGAAAAGCTCAAATCTGATATCCGGCGATTCTGGAATGCAGACCTTCAGTCTAAAAGGTTCCGAGTCAAGGACCTAGAGACATTGGTTATGCAGACCCAGAGGCAACATATCCACGAACTAGAAGATTGGCGAAAGTATCAGCGGAACTTTATCCGCATAGCTGGCTGGCTGCGAGGCCAAAACAAGCTCAGCGATGATGACTACGCCTATTATATGTGGATTGGCCTACCCCCACGTTTCCGAGCTTGCTTGGAGAACCGGATTCTTCTTGAAGATCCAAACCATGATATGTCAGAGCCGTTTTGCCAGAGAATATCTCTAGAGCTGCAGAGGCTATTCTGGGCATACAGCGGTTTGATACTGAGCGGTTAAGCTCAGATGCCAATTACTGGCAGGATTTGGATAAAGAAGATGATAGGCAGTCTCCAGCTTTCTTGCAGAAAAGAAAGCAGAAGCGAGTAACTCGATTTATGTCAGCCGATGACAGTGATGATGAGGAGGAGCAGAGAGCCCCTGCTACTCAACATCAGTCGAGAAGGGCTGTGCAACAGCCAAACCTGAAACATAAAGTGCCTGGAAGGCAGCGAGACAGGCTGCAAGACAGTACAGAAGATGAATTTGACAAGCTGATAGAGCGCATGCAAACTCTATCTCTGGATGATCCCAAGTATGGGATCATGTATATGAAAGCTTGCAAATTGAATCCTCTGGCTACAGAATGTCTCTATAGGCCTGTGATAAACCAGTTATCACAAGCACCAATGCGAGAGGCAAAGAGAGAAATGCCACCGCATATACAACGGCCCAACCCAAATAGGTTTCTCTCACATCGAGAGCCACCTATGGGTAGGCCTAGTGGATGCTATGGATGTGGTGAGCCTGGACATGTCCTAAGAGATTGCTTTCGGATGCAGGACCTCCTCAATCAGCGCATTGTGCTGAAGGACTATCGTGGACGATACACCCACCCAGATGGTGCACTTATTCGTCACGACCCAGGTGAAACCTTAATGCAGGCCATTAAGCGTGTTCACCCAGAAGTCCATCTTATAACCTGTCATCAATCTCTTGATAATGATCAAGAGGAGGATGAGCAGTATGCAGATGTCATGGTATATCCAGTTGAACGCAGCCAGCGTGAGACTAGATCATACCGGAAGCAGGCATCAGGAGGACCCCAAGCATCACGAGCTGGCATAGCATCTCAGGACAAGGGGAGGAGAAAGGAGGCTGTTACGAGTTACAAACACGCCTATACTCCACCCTCATTTCCAACGGTGAACCCAAGTCCGGTGGAAACCCATCCAAGAGCATTCAACCCAGACAGGGATACAGAGATGTTCGATAGCACCTCTGTGCCCAAGAATGCCAAGGCATCAGCTCCAGGAGCTCATGCAGTGGAGAAGCCACGTCCAGCTAGCAAGACATCCCAGATTAGCAAGGATGTTGACCCAGGTGTTGTGCTAGACAAAATTCTAGACACACCAGTCACACTTCCTACCCGGGATATAGTTGGATCATCCAAGGAGGTGTCAGCCTGCCTGCAAGATGCAATAAAGGTCAAGAAGATAGACCTTGGGCAGCCGATTACCTCAAACCTGGTCACAAAGAATAAACACGACTCTCTAATCTACATAGAGATGAAGTACAAGGATACACCCATTGACTTCATTGTGGATACGGGGTCGGAGTTGAACATTATCAGCCGGAGAGTCTATGACATGTTCGAAGGGCTTGTCATAAATCCAGCTGAGGCTGTGACTATGCGGGATGCCAATGGAGGATCCTCCAAGCTACTAGGCTTAGTACAGGAGATACCTCTCAAGATTGGTCCTATCTACACCCCAGTAGATGCATATGTCTCCACGAGTCCTGCATTTACTGGAGTATTAGGACGGCCATGGCAAAGAGAACATCATATTGGGATAGAAGAGCGGGAAGAAGGCACCTTCCTTACCTTCCCCAATGATGATGGAGTCAGCCGGTCACGTCTACGAGTACCAGAGGCCTATACACGCCCTATAGGACCTGGTCCACCACTGCTTTCACCGGAAAGCGAGGTGTTCGGCATTGTTGCAGAATGGTCTGCTGATAAAGCAGAAGTCCACCCAGGACAGGATATAGACATAGATCCTGGTCCACCCACTGTCAATAACTCTGTTGGATCTAGCCAAAGCAGAGACACCACTATCCAGAGCTCTGATGAGCAAATGGATATTGACAGTGAGGAAAATAGCGCAAATATGAAAGACAATAGGGATAATGCCAGCCAGGCAAAAGACCTATTATGTCTTCAGCGCACTAGCTCCTTCAGCTCATCAAACACAACTGATAGTGCTGAAGAGAGGATGGACTTATTTTTGCAACAAGAGCCATGGGATTATCTACCTGATGAAGACATGATATTCGAAAAGAGGACATATCACATCATAAAGGATAAACTCCAACAGGAAATTCCAGAGATCCCTGCTATAAAGTCGGGGCCATGCACCATCTTAACAGATGCATCTCTTGAATTTTCTGGAGTTCTATCACCAGTTGATGGATATACCTTTTTATTGAGAGATGCCAAGATCTTCAATAAAAAGGAGAGCTACTATGGCCATGCAGTGGTACAAGTATTCCCATACAGTGGAGATAATTTGGCAAAGTTTTTGGAGTGCAACAATAACACTTCAAAGGAGCCAATGGTCTGCCACCTAGCCACTGGGCTAGAAGAGGAATCCAGCATAGTAGCTGGACCAATAATTGCTGATAGCAATTTGGTCCGAAGTCCAGTTATCACTCTGGATATTCACATAAAAAGCGCAGAAGTACCATTTGTCCTTGACACTGGATCAGAGATAAACTGCATCAGTGCCAGGCTATGGGAAATTTTATGTGACAAATCCTGTGATATAGGCGACCCCTGCAAAATTGTAGGAGTCACAGGACAGCAACTGCAGTGTCTAGGTATCTGGGAAACAACTATTGAGTTTAATATGGTATGGACTACAACAAAGTTCCATATCATTAAAGAACTCAGAGTTCCTGGAATACTGGGATGTCCATGGCAAAAGGCAAACCAGTTGAAGCTAGAGCATACAGCTGATGGATTAAATATCCAAGTCAGGTCTCTAGAAAGACCAAGTCAGCTGCCTATGACTACACACATAGGGCATACTATCAGAAACCGCCCTGAGTATGCAACTATGCCAGCTTCATGCCTCTGTGGATTAACCATGGAGCAGCCTGACGAGAGGCTAGACCTAGACATTGGACAAGCAAAACTTGGACATGACCCTTGGAAGCCTGATGAAGAAACCGGAGAACCCATTGGAGATGACCCTCTGCCGAGCAAGGTCAACATGGAAAACAGGATGTATCAGAGCATGCTCAAGCTCTATGCAGACAAAGCTAGCCAGAACCTAAAGGTCCCTCGGCCAAAGCTAGAACTGATAGAGCCATTTGAAGTGGATCAGGTTGATTGTCCTACAACAACCTCCCTTCAAAAATCCAGTGACCAAGAAATATTCTTGCTGCGCAATGTTCTGCTCAAGATTAATGGGAAGTACCAAGAAGGACATGGCATCCTTCATATGGTATATTTTCCACATGAGACAGAGCGCGTAGAAGCAGCAAGAATAGAAAGGCCCAAGTCACCAGAGTCAAGCAAGTCCCTTGATCTTGGTGAAAACAATGCTGTGGAGCAGTTTAATGCTCAGTTCAGGCCATACCGTCCAACACTTCATGACCTTGAACAGTCCATGATGGAAATGGGGTATGAACACACAAGAGCAATGCCTTTTACCAAGAGTCACCATAATACTGAGTTATAGATGTACCAAGCCAAAGGTACACTTAACTCAAGTACAAAGATATATTTATCTTTGTATAAAAAGTATATATGGGACTTGGTATAAGTTCAGGTTAATCAAGTGTTTATATTGTTATAACATCATTGTTATAATCTACAACACTAAGGTTAACTTGAATATAAAAGCAGTAACAAGAAAGAGATAAAGGCAAGCTATTAAAGCTTAAAGTCAGAAGCTTAATAGTCTATATACCCCACCATAAAGTCATTGGACCCTCAAGCACAGCAAGGGCCCCGCTGGACCCACAATCCAGCCACTGGAGCAAAGCTATACACCTGTCAAGTCATGGTTAAGATTAGTAGACTAATCTAAAAGAGGGATTAGTACTGCTACTTAGCCATAGGAGGATTAGAGCCAGATCTAGAAATCTGGAGAACCACCTGGATGCCTGGAGAACCACCTGGAAAGGAGCGGAACAAGATAAACAGCTGCAAGATTGAGCAAACAAGACAATACAGAGGAGAGGAATAAAAGAACAACACCATGCATAGGGGGGAAGGGCAGAACCGGCACACCTCCGTCATCCAGCCACCATGCCCCAGATCAGCATCAACCCCCAGAGCACCCTCACACTCCTCCCTCCTCCTGGTCACCCTGACCGGTTCACCTACATGCTCAACCTTGTGGGCTGCCACACTGCCCAGCCTCCTGCCCCGGAGCCAGGTGCGCTCGCCATCCAGGCCGACAACGTCTACACTGCCGAGAACATGGTCAGTCCCTGGGACCCTAACGAGAGGGTCGACACGTACGTCACTGGGGACATGGACCTGTATGTGGGGGAGCGCCCTTGCTATGGGCACGGCATCCTCTTCTTCGAGGAGGTGCCCCGTGCCACTGCTCAAGCCTCCCCTCCGCCGCTCGTTGCACCAGCCACCACCCCGGAGAACGTTGATGTGGCCATAGGTGCCCTGCCGTTCCAAGTCCCAGCACCTCCCTCGCCTCCGCCGCTCGTCGCTGCAATGATTGAGCGGCACAGGGCCGAGCACCTGGCAGACAGAGCTACGCCTGTCAGGGAGAGTCCGGGTGAGTCGCTCGTGCTTGCTCGAGCACTCGTCGTTGCACTCACCGAGGCATTGGTGCAAGTGTTAGCCTCTACTATGGCAAACACTCCCCCTCCATACGGGACAGCCGAAGAAACCCCGGAGATCACCTATGAGAAGGCCACAGTCAGCATGGACGAAGAAGACTACGAGATAGAAGACGAACTGGAGTACATGGAGCTCCAGTACCCGTCTACCCCTAGGCCCGAGGTCGCTCCTGCCATAGCCGGTGGCCTCGCTGCCCTTGACGATGAAGATCTGGCCTCGCAGGGGATGCCGGAGGTTATTGACGTGGATGCCCTCCCGGACGAGCTCGAGGAGGACCAGCTTGTTGAAGCTACCACTCCACGCTACAGCTTTCGCCCTCGTGCCCCTGCTCCTGCCGAAGTAGAGCCCTACGACCCCTTCCCCGACCGACCCAACCTAGCGCTGCGGGGAGAGGAGGCTGTGAACCTCCAGCTCCTACTCACGCGCCCTCCGAGCATCTGGACAGGGAATGACGTGCAGGCCATGAAGGCCATCCTCAGCTCACTGCGCCGTGCCACGAAGAGCCGGGTCGGCTATGGCCAAGCAGTGCAGCCCGACGCTGCCCACCACTACGCGTAAAGAAGATGCCCCCACAAGCACGAGGTGTACGATAGCGAGAGCGCGCATGCACATAGCACGAGAGAAAGGTATGGCCATTTGTATGACTACGCGAGGGGCCGAGTTGCGCCTGCAGGGTCCCGGTCGAGGTCCATAGCCACGCCCTGTACGATACAAAAGCAGTCAGTGCACTGCAACGGCGGATGGCTTAATGGTTCTAGGTAGCGCGCGGTGAGTCACGAAGGTTCTCGAAGCGACGAGAAGCAGCCAGCAGCTGGAAGAGCCAGCTGGAGAGCCCACGAGTCAAGCTCTCCGAGAGATATAAATACGAGGCCACCCCAACAGGGGAAGGGCAAGATGCCCCCAGCCATGCACCAGTGCGCAGAGTCGCAGATGCACGTCCCGCCCTCGAAGAAGCGAGCGCGGCAGAGACAGGCTGGACGGTCTAAGGCACAAAGGTGCCGCTTCTCTTGCGGGTCACCTCCACAGAGGAGGATAGGACCAGGCTGCCTGCCTACATCACGACGGATGAGGCAGACACCAAGATGTGTCTCGGACTGAGACAGTGACACACGGGGGCAAAGGTCTCACAGAGGAGACCATCGCCAGGCCCCAACCCACAGATGCGCAGCGAACCGAGACAAGAAAATGGACACTCACCC
>AYKW01000030.1:0-168601 GCA_002760635.1 Ganoderma sinense ZZ0214-1
ACTTACGTTGGTTGTTATTACAGCTAACCTAACCCTAACCGAACCCTAACCGAGTCCAAGGCTCTAACGCAAGGTAATCGTTAGCCGGTCACGTGCCTAACAGCACTGACCGGTCAGCACGTGACTTAAGCGCTCGCTAAGTTAGTCTTCGGGACACGTGACCCACTCCACTGGCGCTACGAGCGCTCGGCTATCGCCGAGCGAAGGCGCTAGATAGATGCGAACAAGGAGTGCACGTGTCTAGGCACGTGCTTGAACACGCGACGCGTGCAAGCACGTGAGCAACTGGGCGTTAGGACCAATGGCCAAGGCTCATTATGGCGCAATCGCCGTAGTGAGTCAGCCGCGCGCGCCCGACGCGCGCGGCCGTAAGTGTAAGAGTGTTTAAGTAAGTAATCCCGATCGGCGTACTTAGTCAACGCTGTCGCGGGCTTACTAACAGTCACCTGGCGTGATTACTAAGGCCCTGATGAGTCTGTATAAGACGAAATGGTGCTGCGGTAGGAGGATTCTCTCCACCGCCCATTGGCCACCTTCGCCCAGTCGCTCACACGCTCGCTTCGCTCGCGTGTTCGCTCCACCCTAACCCTCTTGCTGGTGACGGTGGAAGGGTGTGTTGCTGACCCCCCTAAGGCGGCCAGAGGGCAGGGTTAGCACAGCCGAGCCAGCATAAAGGTGAGCCACCCACGTCTTGGCCGGGTCCTCCGTGTTCAAGCACTGGAGCGTCAGGGTGTCCGTGCCCGCCACCAGCCGGAGGCCGTGCTCGAGGTAGTCTCGGACGGTGAGCGCCAACCCAGGCAGCTCCTCCTCCCGAGGGAAGCATGTGAGAGCCCGGAGCTCCTGGGGCTCAAAACCGTCCGTGCGCAGGTGCCAGCCCGTGGTCAGCAGCCAGGGTGAGACCTCCCGGGCGCTCTTGGACACCAGGCCGAGGACCGGCGGGCGGTCGAGGCTGGTGTACACCGCCCCCAGGGCCCGGAGCTCGCCTGAGCTGGCCGCTGGGCCTCCTTGCTGCAGAGGGCCCTCCCCGAGCTCAGGACAGACCTCGAACCAGCTCCGGGACCGGTTGCCGCTGTCCGTCAGCTGCTGTATCTTGCAGGGCTGCGAGCGCACGTCCCGGCTGTGGTTTCCGTGCGCACCACCAGAGTGCGCCCTGAGCGTGGCCTGCGCCCCACACACGTACCGGCAGCGGAGGCAGCGGAGGCCCTCGTAGACCGGCAGCCCTCCAACCACCCTCTCAGCCACGTCCACTGGGGTCCACACCCCGCTCTCACGTTCTCCGTCCTCCTCAGACCCCGGCCCAAACCGAGGGAGCTCAGGAGCGATGCCCAAGGCATCCACCGCCCGGTGGAGCCCAGCCGGGTCCACGTGGACCTGGGAGGCGGCGTGCCGGCGCTTGATGTGGGCCTGGACAAAGGCAGGCTCGAGAGCGATGTGGCAGTCTGCGCAGACCAAGAACCTGTGCTGGGAATTGTACACCAGATGGAGCCGATCGAGGTCAGCGTGGGTCTCGACCATCCGCAGGCTCGCCGCCGTCGCGCCCACGTCCACCGGAGGCCTTGACTGGGACGGCCAAGAGCACGTCGGACGGTGTCCAGGTCCATGTCCCCGGCGAGCGTGAGAGAGCATGGGAGAGAGGGGAGGGGCACCAAGCAGGGATCAGCACCCGGCCCAGCACAGAACAGAGCACGATCACTCACCGTTTGCTTTGCGGGCGGCGGTGGCAGGGCCTGAGGGACCGGTGTGAGCCACAGAAAGTGAGGAGAGGCGAGGTGCAAGCCGGCACCCACCGTTTGATGGCCAGGCCCTGGAGGTGTCCCACCAGAGTGGACGGCGGCGGCATTGGTGTGGAGCAGGTGGGCAAACTCAGCCTCGCGCTCGGCACCCCCGTCCGAGGAGGGGGAGTACAGGCCGAGGTCTGGGTCCAGAGAAGACCCCAAGAGCTCCGGAGAGCCTGCGGGAGAAGGCCCAAAGCGGGGGCCCTCACCTCCCATGGCAAACGAGAGCTGGCGTGGGCAAGGGTGAGGTCAGAGCCACACACACACAGAGCTCTCCCAGAGAGAGCCGACCCTCGGGCACCACTCACATCCAACGAGCCGGCCACAGAGCTGATCTCCACCCGCGGGCTCTCGCTCAGGCTGACCTCCTCCTGCACCTCACCCTCCTTTCTGCATCCCTCCTGGAGGCCGCTGGCGGCGACCGCTGGGGCTCCGGCCAAAGGCAGGCATGGACGGCCGGCCGGGGCTGGGGCCGGGTTGGAGGAGCCCGAGCGGGTAGGCTCGGACCCCAAGTTTGTATTTTCATCTCCGTCTGCCAGCACCTGGGAGCGGCCGATCGCAGTCAGCTCGTGAAGACGCAGGGAGGGGGAGGGGGTGCGAGAGCGCCCGACCGGGCATCACCGACATCACCGACCTCCACCGGGATGCCGAGGGACAAGGGAGTGCCACCTACCTCTGAAGGCTGGCCCTCGGGCTCCCGCAAGCGGCCGACATCCACAAGAGGGGAAGAGCCCTCGCCCGACCTTTGACCACCGACCGCCCCGAGGAGAGCTGCGGACCGCTCTGCGCTTGTGAGCTCCAAGTCTGCCCCTCCACTGCCCTCTCCCTCCCTTCCCACACCGGCCTCTCTCCCAGCGACCTGCGGGAGGACACCGGTCAGCTGGAGCTCACCCACACTACATCCCAGGGGGCACCTGCAGTTATGACGGCCGAGCGAGGATAACACCGACCTTGGGCTCCTTCCACTCGTACCGCTCACTGATGTGGCCCTTGAAGCCGTCCACGGACAGGTACTCGTGCGCGCACCGAGGGTTGGTGCAGTGGCACACAATCACCCCCTCCGTTCCGCTGGTGACAGTGTAGAGACCGTTCGCCCACCGGCCGGTGACCACCTTGGAACAGCCCCGGAGGTGCTTGCGGTACAGGCCCGAATCCGAAAACACCTTCTGACAGTGCTTGCAGGCTTTGCCTGCCGGCTCCTCGCCCATGGCTGCCGTCCGTTGACGAGGACAATGAAGAGGACGGTGATGACAATGACAACGACAGGGCTGACGACGACGACGGCAATGACAGCAATGGCCACAACGACGACTGAGATGACGAGGAGGAGGATGATGATGATGATGATGATGATGAGGACGAGGACGATGATGTCAGTGTCGATGGTGGAAAGAAGTCAGAAGCCTTGTTTGGTCTTGTTTGCACATCCTCCTCCCTTTTTAAACTCCTCGCCCGATCTATCGGCAACCCATCGCCCGACAGATCGCCCTCTCCACCTCTGTCCCTCCCGTCCGATCCCGTCTCCTCGCATCACTTCCAAGCTCGTCCCGTCTCGTCTCGTCCCATCCCGTCCCTCTCGTCTCGTCCCGTCTCGTCGCGGTGGTTATGAAGCCTCATAGCCAGGAGTATAATATTAGGGGTTGCCCGCGCCTCGCTTTTCGGGTGGCTTGCGAGCGGTCGCTGGTTCAGGCATGGGAGATGGGGAACGCGCAAGTTTGGGTTTGAGTTTGTCGCCAGTGGGTGGGGGAGAGCAAGAGAGAGGAAGAGATGTTTGCGACGCCGCGCCCGAACCCTGCGCCCAAGCCTCGCTGCTGCCTCATGCGCGACTTGACTCAGCCACCGGTCGGCAGTCGCCGGGCCCGTCACGTGGATCGTGGGGTTGAAGACGGGTTAGGGTTATTGGGTTCGAACGGCGGCCTCGTCCTATGCGCACACGCGGTCAGACCGCGTGTGCGCACTTCAGAAACTCTTTTGCCGGATCCGTGCGCACGCGCGGTTTAACCGCGTGTGCGCATTCCGCAAGTCAGCACCCAGCGCCTGCTCTTTAGTCCCTTCGCTGAGAGGATCCGTGCGCACACGCGGATAGACCGCGTGTGCGCATTCCGCAAGTCAGCACCCAGCGCTGCTCTTTAGTCCCTTAGCTGAGAGGATCCGTGCGCACACGCGGTCTATCCGCGTGTGCGCAGGTTTCGGCACCCAGCCCTTGCCCTTTCATGTCCACCGCCGTCGATTACGGTCGATCTTTTGTCTGGCCAAGAAATACGTTTCAGAGTCGCAAGTCTACAGATCAACCCCGTTCAAATAGTACAGATACCAACTTCACCAACTGTCGCGATACACAACCTCTTCAATTGTCGCTGTCCTCGCACGTCTCGTCCTTCAGGACATCCATCACTGTCATCTCGTGTAAGTACCCACTCTGGTCATGACACTGATCCGGTCACTTACATTCCAGGCTGGTGTCGAGGTTCAGCGCAATGTCGACTTGCAGTTGCGACATCCGCGCCGCAAGTTCTTCGTCCGCCGCCGCCAACTCTGCCTTCCAACTCCCGTGCTCCTCCTCCTCCTCCTGCGCCGCCGCCGCCGCCGCCGGTCCCGCGGACAACACCGTCCTCAGCGACCCCCTCACCTCTCTCATCGACACCTCAAGTCGCCGCCGTCGCACCCACAACCAATACCGGGACTTGCACGTCTCCACCTGCTTCCTCGACAGCGTCTTCGTACGCCCAAGCATCTCCATCAGCTGCCCGAACTCCTCGTCGATACTCGTTGTTCCAGGCACGTCGGTCGCTAGTGCCAGGAACTCCTCCACAATCGCCGGCCCTTCCACCGTCCCCTCACAGTCAACCCTTCCATCCTCGTCCTCATCGCTCCACCCCCGTCCTCCCCCTTCATCTCCCTCCCGACCGCCTTCCGCCATCCCCTCCATATCCTCCACCGTGGCCGTGGCTGTGTCCGTAGTCATGCCGCCGCCGGTGATCGTCGCGTCGGTGCCGTCGATTACCCGCGTTGCACCCACGCTCGATCCATCGCTCTCCCACGTCGCCGCATGCTTGGCTGTGATGGCGCAGTGGCCGGCCACCTCGTCATCCGGGGCGCGAGCGACCATGCCCACTCTGTCCAGTCTGGCCTCGGGGTGCTGCAGCCTGTACAACTTCATCGTCGCCTCCACGTACTGCTGAAGTCGCGCAAGGCCTGGGTTGTTCGTACGAGTCTCCATAGCAGAGTGCGTGGCGGAGGTGAGTGTCGACGTCTTCCCTTCTGCTCCCCTCTCTTCCTCCTCATTATAACCCTTGCCTCTTCGGTTCCCTTTCTCTCCCTCTTCCCAACTCGGCGCTCCATCCCATCTGCATCTTCCTTTTCACCTCTCTGCATGTCCTCCGAGCGCTCTCTCTTTCTCCCTTTCCCATTTTCCTCCCTACCCCTCCCTTCCAGTGCACCCTTGTTCTTACCTCGTTCTGCAATATATTTTCCTTCGTCTTTCATCTATCTACAACAATGTATTACACTTTACCCCAAACATCATCGTGGCTTGGTCTCCCAGTGAATAACAACCCTCTCGCGCTAATCAGCCAATATCTCCTTCGACTTCTCCGCCTCTCTCCATGCTATTCCTTTTCAATACACTTCATTTCCGAATACAGACATCCCCTCTTCCTACACCCTCTATGCAATTGCTCTTTCTCTCCCTCCCAAATATAACATCTGTTCCCTCCACCGTTTCCCTTCCCATTCAGCATGGGCTATTATACAATATTGTAGTACTTGTACTTGTAGTGTCAATGACTGGTTTCTCTTCCTGCGACACTGTTCTCCGTAAGTTATGCACCAATTGAAGCATTATATTGTCATTACCTCATACTACTAACGACACATAACACTTAGAACTTGCGCACACGCGGATATACCGCGTGTGCGCATATACCGATGCTGACACACTGTGCTCGCCTGGTGTCTTGCGCACACGCGGTTTGACCGCGCGTGCGCACTTCTCAGCGCTTCCTACTCATATTTGGGCCCCGTCGTTTGCGCACACGCGGTCAGACCGCGTGTGCGCAAATTTCGAGCGTTTTGGTCGCCCTAACCCCTCCCTAACCCTTAACCCCCCCTACTTTACACCCTTTAAATAAGAGAGGGCACAGCCACATCTGGGCTCAAACACGGTCGACTTGTGTCTTCAATAGCTTAGCTCAATGTTATCCATTCAGCCTCGAAACTTGGGAGCGGCTTCTTGTCATATCCTAGAACCCACTTGCAAGTTTTCAAGGCAATCTGACATCAATGGGGCGCATAGCAACTCCGGTGATATGGCGCTTCTGGAGAGATAGAGGTGGCAGGGCAAACTGGACCAAACCACACAGCGAATAACTTCACACCCCAGGATCTGTTCGAGGTCGAACTTGGTATGCCACCTACTAACATCATTGTTAACCATTTCCCAGAGTTCGGTAGCAATCTGTCAAGATGCGGTGGCACTAGAGCCTCCGCTTTTCTGCTAAGTGAACAAGATTTCCGGATGAAAGCTAAATTGCGAGGTCGGTATCTCGAGAAGGACTTAGCCCCTACAGCTCGAATTTGGTATGTCGATTGCTAATACCTAGGTAAAGGTGTGTGCAAAGTTTGGTGATGATCCGTTGAGAAACGAGTAAGCAGTGACATACACTTGAACCCCTCGAAATACCGCCCGGAATATAAGAGCGCTAAGCTGGTAAGGAATTTCCCGAAGTTCTGATGGTGGATGGTCAAATAAGTAAGTATGCACGCACGGTGTTGTTTAGACCATCCACTTCCGTTCCCCATGGAAACATGCCATTCGGGAACGGCATTTCCACGAGATCGTCGTACTGTTGACACACCCCGTTCTCGCGCTGAATCGAAGATTGTGTTTGAGAACAAAACACGTTTGACTGTGGCGATTTGAAGTACGAGAAGTACCTACATTGATCATTACAATGTAACCCTTGGTTGTGATCGCCTTCAGCTGGTCAATGCGCCCGCTCAGGTCGTCGGTGCCCCTGTCCACGATTCGCGCGTCCACCTCGTCCAGTCGCGCATTCATCTGGTCGAGCCGCGCATTCACCTCAGCGAAGCATCGGTCCATAGACTCCTGCATTTTGTCCAACCGAGCCACGACCTGCTGTCATTGCGTTCCATCCACGAGCGGGACCCCTAACACTACAGCTTCAGCGGACGGTCCAGCAAAGAAGTTGAACATGAGCTCGTCACGTACTCTCCGGTGACTCGGATTGCGGCACGCGCGACTTGGTGTTCGTGAATGAAGGGGGCTTTCTTGCCTCCAAATAACGGCAAGCGGCGAGTACGTAGACAAGAGCACACGACGGCGTGCTTGCCTCTTGTGGTGGTTAGTCTCAGGGTGGTTGAGCGCCTGCGACGACACTGCAACGTCAACGGCGGTCGGGGATCATGCACATGGTCACTATAGGAGTCGGGGAACCGCAGTATCTGACAACGGCAGGCCATTGCAGCGTGAAAATCGGCGAGAACCATCGTGCCAGAGCAGCACCGCTGGGGTCGCGCTGTACGGGATATGGAAAGTAAGTATCAAATTCCGCACGCTAGGAGTGTCCACTTCGTGGTAAGCGCAAAGTTAACCACGGAAGTATTTTTCATATCCAAAATACACTGTACATGCACGTTCATCATCGTCCAGGCCACGTTTTTGAAAACTGTGCGTATCCCAAGACCACTTACATAGCTAAGCATGAGTGTCCACCGGCACTGGCGCCCCCGCGAAGTCAAACACCGCGATCTTCGAGTTTCCTGCGTACCCGATGCACAGCCGCCCTATCGTCTCGTCCCACGCGATCGCGGACACGTCGCCGAGGTCCTCCAGCGCGACGTCGAACTGGTGGCTGACACGGATGCGGCTCGAGTCCTCGAAGATGTCCGACATCCCATCTTCGTCTTCCGCGCCATCCTCGGGCTCGTCGCCATCGCCACCGCCATCGCCATCGCCTTGAGGTGCGTCCTCGTCCCCACCCATTTCATCCACCCCGTCGTCGTCATCCACCCCTTCCACCATGGCGGCGTCTTCATCCTCGGCATCGTCGTCATTCTCAACATCCCCATCCCCGTCGTCCACGTCGTCCTCCGGCGGTCCGACCCCTTCTTGCGTCTCTTCCGGAAGCAACGGCACGGATAGCGGCCTATCGAGCAGCCCCTCGTCCCACACCCCGCCCAGCATCTGGATCTTGAACGAGTGCGCCCTACTCCCCTCGCGCGGAATGGTGTATATAACCGGCCGCGTCGCGCCCAGCAGCACCCGGTGCTCGTACACGTTGTTCAGGCTCTCCACGCCCTCCGGCAGCGGGTCCGTCTCGATAAACGCGTCGTCCGCCGACAGCACGAACGTGTATCCGTATCCCTCCTCAGTCTGTCCATCCCCCGTGCCATGAAGGGGCGCAGGGACAGGCTCAGGGAAGAACGTGTTGAAAACGAGGCCGTACGAGCGCACCGCCTGGACGAAGATCGTGATCGGCGGCGGTTTCGCTGGTCCCTGAGGACGAGGGGCGTGGACGCTCGCGTCGGCGTGGAGCGCGAGCCCCGCGCTGGGGTCCGTGATCCAGACGTGTCTCCAGAAGTTCCACCCGGCGTCGTGCACGGCCGTCCACTGCGCCGCGACACGCGTGGAGGACGTCCCGGGTGCGCAGAGCGCGTCGACGTTGTAGAGCTCGGCGAAGTAGTAGGGGCCGCTTGGGTCTTCGTCAGGCGCGAGCTCGGCGAGGTGCTCGGCGGTTGCAGCGGGATCGAGCACGTCCGGGTCGTCGCCGGCACGCCGGACGAGGAGGAACTGGTGCTGGTGGCGGAGGAAGGTGAACGCCATGATGGCATGCGGCTGCGAGCGTTGACAGGCAGCCAGTGAGTGAGAGTCAAGGGGAGAGGAACGGGCGAGGAGAAGGAAATGGGGGACGCACGAGCTGGTCGTAGGTAGGATGCGGCTCGCAGTACATCGTGCACCCGAGGCCGCCGTCAAGGTTCTTGTACACAATGCGGTCCGGGTGCTTGAGCACGGCGACGAACGGCGTGCCGTTGCGGTCCTCGTCGATGACCGGCACGCTCATGCGCGCGCGCGAGGTGATCTCCGTGAGCACCTGGAACGGCCGGGGCTGCTGCCGGGCGCGAGTGTGATACTCACGACAATCCCAGGGCACGTCGTTGTTGAAGAGGTGCTCCAGCGACTTCAACGGAACGTGGAGGACGACGCATTCGTACTTGACTTTTGAGGAGAACCAGTCGGAGTCGGGCATAATGCGGTTCACGTCGAACCTACATATGTGATACGACGTGAGTCTCCGCAGCCCGAATAAGAACAGAGCCAAACACTCACTCGCTCTTGAACTTCTCCCTGCGGTAGTCCCTCCGGATGTACGCGATGACGATCCCCGGCTGTCCCTGGAACGTCAGATACTTCGCGCGGAGATTGAACGCCTTCGTCGGCGTCGTGAACCGCGCGAACGGGAAGCCCATCGAGTACTGAAAGTCAGACGCGAAGACCTCGATCGAGTGCCGCGTCGGATTGCGGTCCCTAACGGACGCGACGAGGTACTGTCCTCCGGGAAGCAAGGCCATCTCGAGGACCTTGCGCTGGGCATCGATCTCCCAGCGGCGCACGCACCTCGGCTGGTCCTGGTCCCACTGCGTGGGGAGGGAGACGGAGCGTGTGTAAAGGCGTTCGGCTTCGAATCGGGAGAGGTTAGCCAAGGAGTAGCGGGCGGTGGGTGGGAGGGGAGGCAGCCGGTGCCCGGTGTTCGCGAGGATACGCTTCCACACGGCCGGCTGGTTCGAGCACTGTCGCATTTGGTCGCTGACCTATATGCATCGTGAGCGTAGGTTGGGAATCGACCGAGGCAAGTTCAAATTCTCACCTGGCGGACAGCAAGGATGTCCTTCAAGTCCAAATTTGGGAGGATGTGGTCAAGTATGACGTCGTCGTTAAGAACGCGGCTTGACATCGAGGGCATCTTTTGTTTCGAGTTGGGGAGGCTAATAGTCTGAGAGTTAGTATTCGTCAAATCGACGAACCCACTTGTACGTTGGCCCATGGTGGGTGAGGAAGAGACTTGGGCAGTCAGAGACCACCTTCCCCTATCATTTTGTAGGGCGGGATGCGGACTGGCAACCTGAATCTGTACAAGGGCGGCGTTGTACTTGTCCTCGAGGCGGTCACGACCACACGTCCCTGCCAAAATACAAGAGCCGGCAAATGCCGCTCCGGCGCCTCATTCAGCTACGGTTGCCAACGTTCGCTAGATCGCATTGATACATCGGATATGGACATATGCTAGATATATGCTGGATATATGCTGGATATATGCTGTCTAGAATTTGAAGACCTAACGAAAAACAGGTATGAGAGACTCGTCGGGAATCAAGAAGGCGGACACGCACCTGGTCCTCAGCGTAACCGAGTTCCTTGAGAACACCGCTAAGGGCGCCCTGCTTGTACCCATCTTTCTTACCAGCAAGAGCAGCAACCTGACCCGGCGGGCCTGCGCGAGCACGGCGGTCAGCGAGACCTGTGAAGAATAAGAGCATAGAACTGACCGCAGATGAAAACCTTGGTCTTCTCGCCGAGGGTCGGAGACGCAATATGCTGCTGGATGAGCTCCTTGGTGACGAAGCCAGTAGCTCCTACAAAGGTCGAAAGACGTCAGCGCTGTTACGCGCACCCACGAGGACGGCAGACTAACCTTTCCAGTTGGCCTCGGCCTTGTCGACGGTATAGACGAGGTTGAACGTCTTGGGGAATTTCTTCTGAAGGGCGTCGAATTCCTCTTTGAGGAGGATGTCTTTCTCAGAGACGTTGGCGAAGATGAGAGTGAAGCGGGTCTTGTTGGAGGGATCCTTGAGGGCGAAGTCGAGGACCTGGTACATGGGCGCGCTTCGGGGAGGGGAAATTAGCGCACAAATGCGGATTACGTGAAGGACAGAACGTGCTTACATTCCACTGCCGCCCGCAATCATACCAACCTCGTCGAACTGGTTGACTGACGGCGTAATGTGAGCACTCGAAATGACGCGAAAAAACGGAGAAAACGGACTCTTGAACTCGAACTTGGGGATAGGACCTTTGATGGCAAGCTTGTCGCCGATAGCGAGGTTGTGAATGTACTTGGACATGTTGCCCTGGTCATAGCGCTTGATGATGAAGGTGAGCTCGCCAGGGAGGTCGGAAGGGGAGATGGGAGTGTATGGGCGGATGACAGGCTTGCCGTTCGAGTCGAGGAGGGGGGACGAGGCGTCGGAAGCAGACTTGACGACGACGCATGAGGCGATGGGGAGGAGGGAGGCAGTATTGGGAGGAAGCTCAAAGATATACCTGAACGAGAAGATGGGTTGGAGGTTGGGGAAAAGGGTGGAGGAAATAAGACGTACTTTGCGGTGTTGTGGTTATATTCCTCGACCTTTTTCAGCTCGAAGTCAACGAAGTTCTGGGGGTCGAGGGGGCTCTTGTCAGAGATTTTGGGTTTGACTGGGGCGGCAGTGGTGACGTTGTAAATGTATGCGCCAAGTCCGGCACCTGAAGCTGAAGGTTCGAGCGGGAACGTGAGGAGATGAAGAGCGGAGAAACATAATACGTACCGGCACCGGCGAGCCAAAGGGGAAGCTTGCCGCTGGACTTGGCGGGAGGAGGAGAAGCAGTGGAGTATCGGCGTGCGTTCGCGAGCTGGAAAGGACCGCGTGATGGGTGAGAGGGAAGAAGAGAAGAGAAGAGAAGACGGGGATACATACCACCGTGCGAGCGGAGAAAGAGGCACGAACGAAAGACATGGGGGATACTCGAGTCGTGGTCGTAGCGAAAGCGAGAGTCGTCTACTCGTCGAGGCTTGCGAAAACCGGGTTCAAGACGTTGCGCGTCGCGGACGATGACCTCAGCGTATCGGCCGGCAACCGGCGGCAATGCCCGACGGACGCTGCGGACCAATGGCGCCATCGTCCGCCTGCCCGTTCCGGGGGAGGGTTCGGGCAGAGGAAGATGGCAGTCGGACTGTCGATACGGGTGTGAGACGCGCATGGCACAAGGGCAACGGACGTGCCTCTCTATTTGACACCACCAGATCTAGAGAACGACGTCATCGACAATTGAGAGCGGCTCGAGTACGAACATGCGTCCAGGCCGCATGCAGGGCGACATCACCAAACGCAACCGCCCGTCCCAGCCTGCCACACTGCCACTGACGTCATATCTCCCTTCCCCGCCCTCCCCGTCCTCCTCTCATCGAATCGCCCATCAACTTTCGAGCGCATATAGGAGGTAATACAGTGCGTGGGTGAAGCGAGTGGTGGAATGGGACGAGGAGGAGGGGAGGGGGAAAGGAGATGGATCGGCGTGAGGAGCCAAATGTCGAGGGCTCGCTTAGATAATCGGAAGTCGCCGCACCCCGGATTGGCAGAGCGACGCCATATGTCCGCGTCCCCCGTCTCTGCTCTCCTTCCTACAAGAGCGGCCCTTCTCCTCTTCCTCTCCCACACCATCCTCCTCGTCTCGCCTCCCCCACTCCCTTCCGACCCATCTCTCCTCCTTACTGCACTCTCCCCCCTCCTCTCCTCGGCGCGCGAGATGTCCTTCGTCAAGCTTAGCATATTTGGAACCTCCTTCGAGGTATGGATTTCGTTCCCGCCTAAACGCGATCGGGTACGATGCGACGCGTCCTCATCCAGGTCACCACAAGATATGTCGACCTCCAGCCCGTAGGAATGGGTGAGTCTCCCCTTGGATCCCTCTAGATCCTCCCATTCATCCCCTTGCTTTCTCCGAAGGCGCGTTCGGCCTCGTCTGGTGAGCACACCCCTATGCTCCTTCCCCCCGAGTCCCAATCCCGACTCTCGACGCCTCTCCCAAACCCCAGCTCCGCAAAGGATCAGTTGACCGGCTCCTCCGTCGCAATCAAGAAGATCATGAAACCCTTTTCCACTCCAGTCCTCAGCAAGCGCACGTATCGCGAACTCAAACTCTTGAAGCATATCCAACACGAGAACGTATGTCTCTTCTTCTCTTCCTCCATTCCCTATCTCAACCCTTTCTCCAGATCATTAGCTTGAGCGACGTCTTCATCTCCCCTCTCGAGGACATGTACGCCCCAATCCCCCTCTCCTCAGATTCTATACTCATGTCCTCCCTAGCTATTTCGTTACCGAGCTACTGGGAACGGATCTTCACAGACTACTCACATCCCGCCCCCTCGAGAAGCAGTTTATTCAGTACTTCCTCTACCAGATCCTTGTCAGTCCCTTTTCTCCTTTCCCTTCCCTTCGTTATCCTCACACCGTCTATCCAGCGCGGCCTCAAATACGTTCACTCCGCCGGCGTCGTTCACCGCGATCTCGTTAGTGCTCATTTTCCTCTGTCCCTACTAGATTCGTCGCCTGACCCCCGTTCATTCAGAAACCAAGCAACATTCTCATCAACGAGAACTGCGACCTCAAAGTCGGTCCACTACCCCCTCTCTCCACCCGCCATCCGTCTCATATACCCCTCTTTAGATCTGCGACTTCGGTCTTGCGCGCATACAGGACCCCCAAATGACCGGCTACGTCTCCACCCGCTATTACCGCGCTCCCGAGATCATGCTCACCTGGCAAAAGTATGATGTCGCCGTCGACATTTGGAGTGCCGGTTGCATCTTCGCCGAGATGCTCGAGGGCAAGCCTCTCTTCCCCGGCAAAGACCGTTAGTAACCGTAACCCCCATACGTCATTGACCCTTGATCTGATCGTTTTGATCTCCGGATGCTCTCGGTCCCACGCAGACGTCCACCAATTTTCCATTATCACCGAGCTCTTGGGCACCCCTCCCGAGGATGTCATCCAGACGATTGCCAGCGAGAACGTTCGTATTTGCCGCCTTTCTCTTTTTCTTTGCCGCGTCTCTTCCCTCATCTTGCTCCCTTTAGACCCTTCGTTTCGTTCAGAGCTTGCCCAAGCGCGAGCGCGTCCCTTTCAGCGAGAAGCTGCACTGCAATGACCCTGTCGGTACGTGTTTCCCGAGGGTCGTCGTCTCGTATCTCGGTCGCGGTTCCGGCTAATAATAGCCATCCGCAGCAATCGACCTTCTCGAGAAGATGCTTGTCTTTGACCCAAGAAAACGCATCACCGCGACCGAATCGCTCGCTCATGAATACGTCGCGCCCTATCATGATCCCACCGACGAGCCAGAGGCGGCTGAGAAGTTCGATTGGAGCTTCAACGACGCCGACCTTCCGGTAGATACCTGGAAGGTCATGATGTATAGCGAGATTCTCGGTATGCTCCTGTCTTCCCCCTCTGTTACGCCTTCTAACATGCATCCTTTTTTCGCGTCAGATTTCCACCAGGTCGGTGACTCGAGGCTAAGCAGCGGCGTGCCGGAGGGCGCCCTCGCAGGGCCCGAGGACCAGACCGCGCCAGTCGCCGCCACAGCATGACCGTCTTCGGATTTACGACTATTTTTTTCTTTCAAACCGTTGCCGTGCGGACTTCAAGCACCTAGACGTCAACCATTCCCATTCCCATTCCCATTCCCCCCTTGCACTTTACCCCTTCCCTGTACTTGTTACCGGCGGGCCTCGACTTCCAACGCACCACGATCTACCTTCGCAGGCACCCGCATTTAGTATTCCCGTCGTCGTCGCGAACCTTCAAGTTGCGGTATATTACTACCTCGCACCCGTCCACGGTCAATCATCACGTCATCACTGTATAACACGACTCGTCCTTGTTGTAATACCCTGTCCCCCTCGCCAGTCGACCTGCGTTCTCCTCTCCTCCACCGCGACGTTGAAAACCCTAGGGCGTAGTGGCATGGCATTCCTGTTGGCTTACGGGCTAATGTGTTGTTTTCCTGAGCATCGTTGTAGCAAGATATATGTATCAATCATACACGGACGTACATATATGCGTTTGAAATGCTGGCGGGTGTGATGCATCTGGCAAGACATGGGCGGGCGAGGGGGACGTGCCAGGGCCGTAGTTGTGGTGCTCGAACGCGGTTCGGGCAGCGAACTTACCTGCAGGTGCTCACTGCTGAGTTTGAACGGGCCCAGGACGAAGTCGTGCTCGGGCGAGACTTGAAATTGCATACGCCCAGTACCGGTTCGAACGAGACAGAGGACGTCCCGTACGTTGTGATTGCCATATGCAGGTGAGTAACGCACGTTAGCTTTGACCTAGTCTCATGCTAAGACCGTCGGCATGTCGGCTTTACGTGGTATGACTTAGGTACGAACCTAGGATTTGAACAGCGCGGAGGTTCCTGCAGGTTTTTGTCAACCGAGTATACACGTACCGTAAGGAGGGCACGCGAGTCTGGCTCTGTGGACAGCAGGCGTCGGCGTCCTAAGTCCTTAGCATACCATTTGTACATGTTGGGTCGGATGATCCCTAGTCGCTCACCGGAGCAACGTCCTCCGAAATAGGCGGACGTCACGGTCCTTGGCTAGCGTTGTTAAGTAGGAGTAGGAGCGCGGATCCTGAACGAGGCAAGTAGGTATAACTATGACTTACTTACCGGGGCTCATAATTAATCGTTAGGTTAGGCTCGTGTAGCCGGAACGCTCACCGTCGACATCAACGCCGCCGGGGCGGTGTTCGAACTTCGCCAGACCTCCGGAGTCTGGTCAACGCGCCGTCTCGACCTCAAGCGTGGGACGAGGCGGCGGCTGCCTTGGCGAGGTCTCTGCAATCACTTGTAAGCTGTCAGACGCCGCGCTCTGCATGAACGGAAGGGACATGAACTCACTACGGCGTGTTCTCGCATACGCAGTCGACGCTCCGCAACACCTGGTAACTTGGGAAAAGTCAGGACATGAGTCGGGAAGAGGGTCGCGTAGCCCGAGGTATGTGGGTTACCGCAGGTTCCCATGGTTGCCTCGATGGTGCTGCGTGGTGGTTGAGATCTCGGGAAGGCGAGGAGTCGTGCGCGGGCGGCGCGAGCGGTGTTACGCCGCAGTGTGGTGGGTGGAACAAATCGTCGGATTCGGAATACGGCGGCAAGGCTATTCGTTGTTCGTAACCGTTCGTTTTTTTGCTCCTCGGAGCGGGTCTGGACTTGTGTGTTATGTTACCGGGACGTTTCTCACCGTATAGGGTTCCCTGGGGGTTCCTACCCTCCATACCCGGAAGTCGATGGGGTTGGAACGGCGGATACTAAGTACGTATGGGGCCTTGAGGATCATGTCGAGGGTGGTTGTGTTTGGTATCAACTAAACACATGACCGGCGGAATTGAAACCGTGGTTGGGAATGCGGAGCTCGGGGTTTTCCTGGACCGCAGCGTGGAGCGGCATGGGTATGGTCGAGGCGGAAGTGTCGTCCCAGAGTTATGGCGGTGTTATGTCGGGGACCGAGAACCTACGGATCGTAGACGGAGATGAACAGGAAGTTCTTCCCGTTGGTTCATTCGAAAACGGTCCCGAGAGAGAGAATATATGGGCCGCGGAGAAGATCAAGGCATTGCGGACCACAGAGGCGGAGAGGGAGAGTTTTATCGGATAAGGTCTCGGAATGGGTTATCGGCGGGCGGATAGGTGAAATTCGGAGTCGGACTTGTCGTCGTTGCGAGAGTCGCTTGGCCCGCGTTTACCTCGCTTTCTCTCCCACCACTCCCCGTCCTCCACTCCTCACTCTCGCCGGCGACGAGGACAAAAGGCAGACGTTTACCACCCATCATCTCTTTTACCCCCCGGTCATCCAAGACATGACCTCCGCAGTCCCGATAGCACGTTCATCGTCGCCAACATCCTTCGACGACCCTCGACGTCCCAACTATCTTTCTTCTTCACCCACCCATTCTCACCTCGCCTCCTCCCACTCAATGCCTTCTTCCCGCTCCTCCTCATCCCACACCGCCGCTTCTCCCCGCAAAGATCACGACCTCAACCCCCTCCACGCCCTCGCCTTTGCCGCCTCTTCGTCCTCGAAGCAGTCTCCCCCACAAGAGCTCCATATCCTCAAGGTCACAGACTCGCTCCATCTCGAAGCAGGCCCCCTCCCAGAGGCCGTCCTCCACAAGGTCGGTGCGACCCTCGCACAGCATGTGCCCGTCTTCCACACCCCCCGTGAAAGCAGCATGGACTCCAACTACGGCCCTCCTCCGCCCTCTCCTCCTTCGAGCTTCGAGGGCGAGCTCCCTCCTCCCCGGAGAGTGGCTAGCATCTCTTCATCCTCCACGTCACATCCGGATGGCTCACCCCGCCCTCCCGTCACGTTCGAGGAACCCATCCCGGTCGAGCGCGCCTCGTCGTCCTCTCGCGAGCAGCGTTCACGGCTAGGGAGCAACACCCTCCGCCATCGTGCCTCCGCCGAGACGAAAGCCTCCCAGTCGGCATACCCGCAAAGCACGCTCGACACGGCCTTCACGGACGAGCCTGCGCCCAGTGCGGTTGTCGTTGAGCCTGCGCCAATCACTCTCCCATCAATATCCAAGTCCCTCCCCTCCCGCAGTGCACCCGGGGCGACGACCGCACTTGGCGCAGGCTCACATGTCTCTGTCGACGGCTACCTCCAACCCCCTGCTCCTCATCGACCGTCACGCAGGAATACCATCGGCGCTGCGGCCCCTCCACAACCTGCGTCGCCCCCTCGTATATCCCGTATGGCTACCATGCACGGCGCGCACCCTACGTCGTTCGAAGACGTGGGCGAGCTCGCGGACGACATCGAGCTCCACGCAGAGCAGATACGAAGAGAACGCATGAGCAAACGCGCGAAGGCGCAGCAAGAAGCCGAGCGCGCCTTGACACGCTCGACGACGGTTGTGAAGAAAGCGGACGAAGGGCCGTTGGTCGGGAACTTGATCGGGGAGGACCACGTCAACTATGTGTTGATGTACAATATGTTGACCGGTATCCGCATAGCGGTGAGTCTCCATCTTAGTTTTGAGGTTGGGCGCATTCACGGCAACCAACCCGTTACGAAGTCGAAACCTATCACCTCCCTATTCCTCAACTTTCCACGATTTGCCCACGGGGAGGGGGTAGGTTTCCGTTTCCATGTCGTATGTAAGTTGGTTTATGTTCGGGCACGTCGCGTATCGTCACATAGCTAAGGTGACTATGTCGTGGTACGTCTGACACGCGACGTGCCCGAGCGTAGATGGATCTTGATCTAGAAGCCTTTAAAGACATGCAGCAATTGGTTGCTCGTGAATGCGCAGCGTCACGCGGTGCTAAAGGGCTGAACTGGAAACTGTGCCGGCTAGGTATCGCGATGTCAGGCGAAGATACGGAGACCACTGACCGACGAAGATTACACGGCCCGACATAAGTACTCATTTGATATGTGCGTACCTGTATCGCTGCTCGGCGCGTTTACGACCGCGTTCGGACTAATCTCCGGACAGCGTCGGTAACGAACTTACGCCATCCGCAAAGTACGACTTCAAGTTCAAGGACTACGCCCCATGGGTCTTCCGCGAGCTCCGGGAAGACTACTTCCACTTAGACCCCGCCGACTACCTCCTGTCCCTCACAGCCAAGTACATCTTGTCTGAACTCGGTTCACCGGGCAAGTCGGGATCATTCTTCTACTTCTCGCGCGACTACCGGTTCATCATCAAGACGATCCACCACTCCGAGCACAAATTCCTGCGGTCGATCCTCAAGAAGTACTACGAGCACGTGAAGAACAACCCGCATACGCTCATCTCCCGGTTCTACGGCCTCCACCGTGTCAAGCTCCCGCACGGACGCAAGATCCACTTCGTGATCATGAACAACCTTTTCCCCGCACACAAGGATATCCACGAGACGTACGACCTCAAGGGGTCTACGGTCGGTCGCGAATACCCCGAGGAGAAGGCTGCAGTCAACCCGCGTGCCGTCCTGAAGGATCTGAACTGGATCAACAGGGGCAAGACGCTGGAGCTGGGTCCCGAGAAAAGGGCGTTGTTAACGGAGCAGCTGAGGAGGGATTCGGAGTTGCTGAAGGAGTTAGGTGTTATGGACTACTCGCTGCTTGTCGGCATCCACCTCATGCAGCGTGGTAACCGGGACAACGTCCGGCGGCGTACGCTTAAGGTCTTCTCGGTGAGTAGCCATTTCTTTCACGTACGTCCCTTCACCCTCATATCTCGTGATGCTCCGTTTAGCCCGACATGCCCATCATCTCCCGCAAGAAAACGGTGAGTAAGGGACCGCGATCCCCCGAAGCGATCGCGATGCGCCGCATCATGCGCGAGGCGGACCCACAGAGTCTCGGGACTGCGACGTTCTCGCTGCCCGAAGAGGACACAGGCGAGCGGCAGCACTTCCTGTTCTACCAGGACGAGGGCGGTTTGCGTGCGACGGATGAGGCGAACGAGGGCATGGACACCATCTATTACCTCGGCGTCATCGACATCGTCACGCCGTACAGTTTCTTCAAGAAGATCGAGCATTGCTGGAAGGGCCTCAGCGCGGACAGGGTACGTGGCCATGTTTTGCTCTCGCGATAATCCCAATGCTCATGCTAGCCCGTTTAGCATAAAATCAGCCCAGTTCCGCCGCCAGAGTACGCCGGCCGGTTCTTCTCCTTCATGAAGGCAGTCATGCGCGGCGGCGAGGGCGGTACCCGGTTCAAGTCGGAATAATGCGACCGCACGCCGCGTATCGCCTCGTCTCGTCGGATATCGGTTCGTTTCTCTCCTTCGTTCTCACTGTCGGTGTTTAGAGTGCCTTTGGACTGGTGGGACTCGAGCGGCGGGGCGGGCGGGCTGGCGGCGTGCGCGGTCGCAGGCGGACGGGCGGCGGTGCGCGGGCGGCGGGTCGCGGGTGATGGGTGCTGACGCGGTGTTTGTTCCAGGGCGGGGCGAGGCGACGTCGTGCAGCCAGAGAAACAAACACGGACTCTCTCCGTGCTCTGGGTTGTCTGGTTTCTCTCTGGGCTGTCTCCGTGCTCTGGGTTTCTCTCTGCGTTGCGATGGGTTTCTCTCTGGGTTGTCTCTGGTTGCTTTCTGTGCTCTGGGTTTCTCTCTGGGCTGTCTGCGTGCTCTGGTTTCTGCGTTGTCTGCGTGCTCTGTGGGTTCCCTCTAGGATCCGGGTTCTCTCGGCGCTGTGGTTTCTCTCTGGGCTGTCTGCGTACTGGGGGTCTCGTCTGCGCTCTGGGGTCTGTCTCGGATGGGCGCTGTGGGCAGGCGTGGTGGGGGGATTGGCGGCGGAGACAGCGCGAGACCCAGGGCATGTACAGTACATTTACGAGCAAATATATTTCTCCGTCCGGACCCGGACGCGAACCTACATGCGGGACTGCGCTGCACACTTACAGTGCGGGAGAGAGGCCTCCGGGCGGAGACTACGCGTCCAAAGATCGTGGCCATCCCCCGGGCCCGAACCGGTCGAGGGACACGCACCTTTGACCGTGGTTCCTTCCGCTCGTCGTCCGGGCCGTCAGCAGGGTTTTTGGGCCGCGTCGGAGCGTAGCAGCGGGCTCGGAACGAGATCAATGCACTCACCGTATCTCGCCGATTGCCCCGCCATCGCGTAACCAGGCAAGATCGTCCATCTCGCAGCCGGACACACACAGTGGCAGTGCCACTCGAGCCTCGTTACTTAGATGCCGCCGGACAACCCGCGCGAGAAGAGACCGTGACCCCGCGTCGGACTCGCTCACGCACACGCACCGGGACCGCCAGCCGCTCGAAACAGACCCGAAACGGACGTAAACAGATGAATGAAATCCACGTACCAGTTGCCTCCGAAACTGCCAGACCGCAGCTGCACCTCGCCGTGCCGGCATCCTCGTGACAGTGGCTCGCAACGACGCAGGCCGTGGCGGCCGGGAACTCCGCCGCGCAAGGCAGACGATCTGCCGGCTGGCCCGAACCAACCTCGGGGCCAGCTGGATGATCTGAACAAGTTAAAAACAGAAGCGAGGACGCCCAGCGTCGGAGTCCGCGTGAACGTGAGTGTCGTGGTTACATCCGCGCTCCGAGAGCGCTACTTATCAAAAAGCGGCCGGGCGCCCCGTCTCGCGAGCATGTCAAAGTCGCATTAGGAGCGGCCAGACGAGCCGCGGCAGACAGGCCTCCGTGCTATCCGTCGCACGCGCACACGGCCGTCCATCCAGCCGCTCAGAACCCGGCAGACATCAAGAAACTAAAATACGGACTGAATCTAAACAGATACGAAAGGAAGACTCACCGTTCTCTCGGTGCGACGCGCTGCCCCGCACCCGGGCCGGACTACCAGGCTGAAGGCTCGAAGTCGCGTTTCACACCGATTTGCGACGCGCGTTGCTGCCGGGAACCCGCGGCGCGAACCAGGCGATCAGCCAGCTAGCCCGAGCTGACTTGGCCGCCAAGGCTCGCGGCGCCGGACGGAGATCAGCGCGAATGGCACCTGAACAATCAAACGTTGAAGTTAGAATGGAGCGAGAACATCTGCCGGCAATGTTTATGTAGCTCACCATGGTCATCGTGGGTGTGTCTGCGCTCCGAGAGGACGATCGAAGGTCGGCCGGGCGCCCCGTCGCACAGACGACCGAGGGCGAGACAGAGGCGTTGCCAGGGTTCCGTCATAGTCAGTAACAACTCATTTGCTCCAAGGTTAATAGCCCTACTCACTGCTCAGGGAAGCCGCTGCTGTCGGTCCATCGACTCCTCTCGCCGGCCAGCACAAAGGTGGTACTCACCGTGAATCCTGCATCCCGACGGCCCACCAGACACCGGCGACGACGATTCGCCGGGCAACCTAGCGTCCACTCGATGGGATGGAGAGGCGGGGTCGGCGAAGCGTACCAAACGGATCTCGATAGGGATCCAGGAGTATCGCACTCTACGACGACTGCTACGGGCTCACTGCCCCCTGCGACTAACCACGCAGCGGGTGACTCAGATGATGACGTGATTTACATAAATTACACACCCGCCGGTCGTCGTTCGCCTGGTCTCAGTAGAGGCTACTTCGGTTAACGAATGTAAATTTGTACGGATCCGGACTCAGGAGCATTAACAAGTCCTGAGCGGTTACTACGAGAATGGGAGGTGCCCGTGCGGATGCCTGTGCACCGCTCACCATTCACTGAAAGATCGACGCCGCGCGTATCGGAAAGACTCCGGACGCGCGCGCCTACGTTCATACGGTTTGGCACCGTATGCTTGTTCCCTGCGGGCGAGGTATTCCATCGAGTCAAGCTCGCTGGTATATCCATCCGCGGTCAAAGGCTAAGGCCTTCAATTTGAAATCGGGGTTTAGGGGCAAAGCCCCTAAACCCTGTCAAGACCCTGCACTGGTCGGTGCCGGGCCGACGACTTCATCTTGTTGGAGTAAGAAGCCTTACGAATATCGTGGTGGTCGTGTGGTCAAACCCTCGACCGCCCCAAGTGGCACGCGTATCCGTACTCGTCACTGCGATCCGCTTGGCGGAGGCGCACACGAAGCAAGTCGAGCCGCGCAGCAGCGGTTCAAGGCACGATAAACGTGGAAGACCCTGAGTCCCTTTGCGGATTCGGGTGGAGAAAAGTAGTCGGATCGCCCCGGACGTATGTACCGGTGGTCTTTCTGGCTACCGTGCGGACAGCGGATGAGTCGTATATCGTTCGAACTGCATTGGTCCACGCTATAACCCGACCGGGTCTTCGAACCGGTCTGTGTAAGTCGCCGGAGACTTGCTACGACGCGCCCGAGTCGGGCGTGTTTCGCTCAGAAAGAAGTAGGGGTATCGTTAGTACCTTGGCGCTGTCCTCGCGGACGAATGCGGCACGTAAGGCGGATATGGGCGCCATGTGCTGTCGCTTATGCTTCTCCCAATCATATTGTTAACTCGACCCAAGATGTAACTCTACTAAACTTGCTCTGTAGAGACTTATCTTCAACACTAGATTTAATCGTACGGCGACTCTCAACGTCGTCGTGTAATGCGGTCTAACCCAAACCCTAACCGTACGTTTAATCCCCGCTAATCCGGGACATAATACACTTACGTTGGTTGTTATTACAGCTAACCTAACCCTAACCGAACCCTAACCGAGTCCAAGGCTCTAACGCAAGGTAATCGTTAGCCGGTCACGTGCCTAACAGCACTGACCGGTCAGCACGTGACTTAAGCGCTCGCTAAGTTAGTCTTCGGGACACGTGACCCACCCCACTGGCGCTACGAGCGCTCGGCTATCGCCGAGCGAAGGCGCTAGATAGATGCGAACGAGGAGTGCACGTGTCTAGGCACGTGCTTGATACACGCGACGCGTGCAAGCACGTGAGCAACTGGGCGTTAGGACCAATGGCCAAGGCTCATTATGGCGCAATCGCCGTAGTGAGTCAGCCGCGCGCGCCGACGCGCGCGGCCGTAAGTGTAAGAGTGTTTAAGTAAGTAATCCCGATCGGCGTACTTAGTCAACGCTGTCGCGGGCTTACTAACAGTCACCTGGCGTGATTACTAAGGCCCTGATGAGTCTGTATAAGACGAAATGGTGCTGCGGTAGGAGGATTCTCTCCACCGCCCATTGGCCACCTTCGCCCAGTCGCTCACACGCTCGCTTCGCTCGCGTGTTCGCTCCTCCCTAACCCTCAACAACAGGTCCGCGTCTGCCATCTCCGCGTCTGCCTGCGCGCCCCCCTCCGCCACTTGCTTCGCCCTCGCCCTCGCCCTCGCCTCGTTCACACCGCGGATGCGGGACAGCGTGCTCGCCACTTCGCTCATCGCAGTCGACATCTTCCGCCGACGCGATAGAAACATGTAGTACTCCATCCACACGTCCGCCTCCTCGGCGCACAGCAGCGACTCCGCCTGGAGGAAACGGAGCAACTGGAGGAAGAGCGAGTCGACGCACAGAAACGGAGATACTCCACGCAGCAACGCGTGGAACTTCTTCATCAGCTTCGTCCCATCCAGGCCGTCCATAGCAACTGCTCCGTCCACCGTGCGGCGCGCTCCCTTGCCTTCTCCCTCTGCCGCCTCCTCCCCGCCACCGTCCCCGCCTTTGGCACTCTCCCCGCGATCTTCGCCCTCCCCCTCCCCCTCGACCATGCCTCGCGCACCGTTGCCTTCTCCCTCTGCCCCCGCCTTCTCTGTACCGTCCTCGCCTTCGGCGCTCTCGCGCGCACCCTTGCTTTCTCCATCAACCGCCACTTGCCCTCCACTGTCCCCACCTTCGCCACTTGCTTTGTTATCTTCATCGTTCACAGTGCTGGAGTTGATCGCTTCGCCCGCTGCCACCGTGGCTTTCTCGGCACCAGTGTCGTCCCTCGCCCGTATAGGATGCAGCTGGATGGTGTAGATTACGAACTCGGTGAGGATTTCCGCAGCAGCGTCGTCGATGTCCACAGGACTCGGAAAGGCAGGAAGATGCAGATACATCGGAGGCATGATGTTTGGGGAGATGTTTGCCTTCGTCTCGCCACCTCAGCAATCATTATAATTCCTGTCCGCTTATTCTCATATCCTTCTTCGGCTCGCCTCTCTCGCGCTCCCACATGAGGCACTCTCGACTGTTGGTCTTCGTTTTCCTCTCTCTGCCCATCCTCTCCCAATCCTCTTCCTAGCCCCGTCCTCGTCATTCACTCTTCGTTTCATTCTCTCACCTTGTGCTGCAACACAAGCATGTCGCAAAATCTCATTTGTCTCATATTCAATACTACTAAATACATGCTGGATTTCATTCCGCGTCCCGCCTCTCACTTATTCAGTCCGCCCGTCGGCATACCGACGTCGCATCACCACGCGCCCGCCTAACATCCTTCCGGAACACCTTTCTCCTCCTCAATCCCTCTTCCATGCCTGCTCGCAACCGCTCTTCCAACGTCTCCGCCTACTATGCCTTTTTAACCCGCCTCGTGTCCTTCGGATGACGTGTCATGCCCTTTCCTCCGTCCGTCCGTGCGCCTTTCTATCTGCATCTACCTGCCCACTTCCTATCTGATCACTCGTGCATCTCCACGTTCTCCGTCTTCCGCCGTTGTACTCCGTCACCTTGTGATATACCGTTACCATGTTCCTACAATCTATTCCTCCCTCGCTGGTAAATGTAACATCTACCTACATCGGAAACAATTTCATTGCGGACCGATCGTGTCTTCGCGACTCAACCGCTACATAGTGTTTCCATTAAGTATCTCACCCCTCACTGCATCCTTGTCTCATATCAGTTGATATCGATTCCATGCAAATGGTATTGGACTAATGGTAGTGACTGCCTTTCATGTTTCCGTGTGGAAATCGAGGCAGTCGGGGTGTTCGACTCCCTCTCACTATATCACCTTTCTTCTGCCTCTGTTTATTTTATCCGTTCAACATGCCATCGTCGACATGCAATCGTGTTTCGAGCCTAACTGCATCTTACTTTTGATATTATTTGTTGTGGGTTTACCCAGCCGTCGGGGTGGTGCGACGTTGCGGACCAAGCGCAACATCATGATATCGCGGTAACAACTAGCGGTGGCAGGAGAGCGACCTAGCGCACTTACGGCTATGTCGCATCGGCTTGTCTCGGACCCATTCTGTATGTCCCTCACATCCCTTTCGAGGCCCACTTCATCCCGGGATGCACCATCCCTCATCTAATCACTCGCTTTAAATCCGACCTTTTATTCACGGATATCACAGACTAGTCTAGTGGTATTCACTATCACCCGCATCTCCTCTTACAGATCGTGGTAGTCGAGTGTTCCACTCCCTCCCAGTGCTATAAGCTCTTTGGGTCTCTTTATTTATTTTTTCCGCTGCACCTTTTTGTATCGTCTCAATGTAATTACCCTCTTTGTGACCCTCGTCACCGGCCTTCAATGGTGTATTTTAAATCGTATGCGACTTGACACTCTCGTCGCCATGTCGCAATGCTATCCTACCTCACCGCATATATGTCAATACATGTGTACGGGATTGGTCCCGCGACATAGCGATGCCACGGTCATGTCGCTGCACGTACACCTGACCCCTGTACCTACTAGCACAGATACTCTCTCAGAGCTGTCGCGACAATGCCGTCAGATCGCTATGTCGCACACCTTCTCAAATATATTAGCCTGAACCTCGGTCTAACCCTAAACCCCCCCTACTTTACATGCTATAAATCAATGCGGAATGGCAGTCCAACTGCCACCCCGCACCACAGCCAAGGGTGGGCCGATTGCTGGGTAGCAGTTCAACTGCTATCCCGCATCGGGGTGGCCAACAGCCATCGGTGCCGATACGGCCCAGTGACTAGGCCGTGCTGACACACGGCTCGTTGATGTAAGATAGTTTAAGTAATTAATCCCGATCGGAATCGTTAGTCATCTCCGTCGCGGGATTAGTAATAGTCACCTGGCGTATTACTAAGGCCCTGATGAGTCTGTATAAGACGAAATGGTGCTGCGGTAGGAGGTTTCTCTCCACCGCCCATTGGCCACCTTCGCCCAGTCGCTCACACGCTCGCTTCGCTCGCGTGTTCGCTCCTCCCTAACCCGTCCGAGGCTCATCTGGCTCCCATTTGGCTACATAGGATGACAGCCAGCTGGTCCCATGTGGGACACAGATAGGACGAGGGCGTGGGGTGTGCTAGTGGCCGCTAGCACGATGAGATTAGCGATTTGCGCCAGATTTTGAGAATAGAAGTCATGACAGCAGCGGGAGGCGGTGCCTTGGATGCACGGGCGACATGTGTGTTGGCCGCCAGATGTCGTAAGATCGAGCAGAGACGTTGGGTGTCGGTGGCACGGCCGCTGCGTTTTCATGCTGAGGGACGCCTTGTAGACGTGGTCGTATACCTAATGACAGACGGTTCGGGGGCGTCGGGGGTTCATCTTGGAGCCACTGAGTCTGCAGAGGGTTCGCTAGAAAACGAGGAATGGCGTCCGACTTACCTGCGCTGACACGCGCTTATGGTGAGCCCTCTGTCCGCGGACGGCCGTCCCCACACCCTTACATCACCTTGTGCGTCATTTCTCTAAAGTCCTTGCACCATGTCCTTACTTACCTGTCGTGTTTCGTTTTGCAGTGTTGTTGGGGTTGGGCATATGTCGGCGGCCCAGCCGTGAGACGCGGTTTTCCCTGCGTCTCGCATGAAGGCCCTCTCGAGTGCGTGGCATCTCATCTACGCTGAGACCCAGAACTAACCATTGACATTGTCAGATCATCTCCAGGCCACGGCAATGAACGGCGGACTGTGCACAGACTCGCCTACGGTACGTTCTACGAACACTCTCATGGCCGGGGCCTTCGTCGCCCGTTCCTTCCGAACCTGCATGGCAGGTGAGACTTCTGCGCTGTGTCGAGCTCGCTTCGAGCTCGCTCTGAGCTTGGCCGGTACCAGCTCCATGCTTGAAGCAGAGAGTGGGACATGCCGTGGGTTCAGACACGTCCTGCCGGCCGTCTTCTCTGAGCCCGGGATCGCGCATAGCAGCAAAATCTTTGTGATACTCGTACCATCATGTTTACGCCAGTTTACGAAGGCCCAGAGTAAAACACACCCCGCCGAGAGTATGGAAACGAATGGGGGATGACGGCCACGAGAGGCGCGACTTGCCGGAGTTGCATAACGTCCCTCATCAACTGCGGGATGTCCGCAGGCTCAGGCGAATTTTTAGTGGCAAAGCGAGCCGCTACTGGCCACGTTAGTCGACGAGAGACGAGTACAGGAGGCGGAGGACGCACCTGGATGTTTGGGTTGGAGCGCCAGGCCTAGACGTGCGGGGACGGCCTCTTCTTCAGCCAAACACTAACAACAGAACACTGGGGAGCGCCGTCGACATGGCGTACAGGAAGTTTGGAGAAGTGCTGATGTGTTTTGTTACGGTAAATGTCGCAACCCTGTCGGGGATCGGAGAGACAAGGCCGCCGAGGTTGAGAATGCGCACCCGGCCCAGACATTCCGCAGGGAGACTTGGAGAGAAGGGTCAAAAGTAAATTACGACCACGTACCGGGGTCGTGCGGAGAGCTCAGGTGGTAGAGGCGAGAAACGCTTGTGGGCGAGGGACGACGCGGGGGAGGTCGAGATTCTGAGGGAGCAGCGAGGCGAGATAGCCGGATGCGTGTATGCACTCCATTATGCGGATTCATTCCGGGGTCGAAGAGGAGAATGCAGGAAAGCGAGCGGAGAGGACAGCGAAGGAGCGACGAGGGTGAACGAGCGTGAGCGAGGAGAGCGTTGCTGCCCCGGCCCGCCGATGGCGACGCAAGTGGCTGAACTGTTTGGTGATGTTAGGATCCAAAGCCGCCGCCTTCCTTTCTGGGAGACCTCCGTCTCGTCCAATTTCAATTTCAAATTGAAACATCCGCACTTGGTGACGTCCGCGTTCTGCCACAGCCTCCTAACCCCTCGAAGTCGCCTGTTCAGCCCAGTTCACATTCAATCCATACCCGTATATCCGGTGTTCGTGGATCAGGAGGAGGAGGAGGATCATCGACATTCGCTATCGTCCCTCCAGGGAGCCCGGACCCAGCCGTTACCTATCCAAGCTTCTCAAGTTCCACATCCGTCCATTATCATTCCTTGCAACACCCCCAGCGCTACAATGGAGCCTCCATTCGCACGATCGCATAAAAGGCGGGCTGTAAGTTTGTCATTCCTCCCGTGCCCGTGTCTACAAACCTCCACAGAACCTCCCTCACCGTGGACCGCGCTATGTCTCCGTCCACACAACCCGCTACTTCTTCTCCCGCCGAGCCGCGCACCCCACGGCTCCCACCTGAATTCGTGGATCTCATCTTAGTACACCTTTGGGAAGGGGAACCCGCCGAGTCGCAGAACAGAGCCGCGTTGTTGAAGAACATCGTCCTCGTCAACCGCACCTGGCTCGCGCTCGCCGCTCACATCGCCTCACGCGACGCCCACTCTTCCTGCTATCACAGCCCAAAGAGGTTTATCCGACTCATATCCCAACCCTCTTCACCCAAAACCCCCAGAGACCTGCTCTCCACCGAACTCAACCGCATCGCGAACGAAACCTGCCGCTCCCTCACCCTGCACGCCGACGGCCGGCCCCAAGCGCCCTATTTCAACGACGACGGCCCCATCGGCGTCGCGCTCGCCCTCCAGCTCGCCTCCGCTCCTGACCGCCTCCCCAACCTCCGCCACATCGCGATCACGCACACCGACTGGCCCCACGTCCACATCTTCCAGCACCTCCGCTTGTCGGGCTTTCCCCCACAGGCCACCCACCTCACGCTCACCTACGCGTTCACGGACGTCTCGCGCGGCCATATGCAGCCCCTCAGCATCAACAACGCCCTCGCATGGACCTACAGGCCCGTCTTCGGGCGTGTCAAGCCCGCGTTCGTCCCGGGGCTCCGCCACCTCGCCTTGTCGGGCGTCCCGACGCCGTTCCCAGGGCTCCTGCTCCGCGACATCTGCCCGCACGTCGAGACCCTCGAGCTCACGCGCCCCGCCCCCGGCCAGCTACCTGACCTTGTGCCGCTGCCCCCCGCCGTCCGCACCTTGGTGCTGCGCTACCCAGGCACCCTGCTGTCGAAGGAGGAGATGGCGGCGTGGTTTCTGCCCGTGGTGCTGCAAAGGGAGATCTTTCCACCAGCTTCAAAGGAGACAAACGTCACAAAGCAACCACCAAGAATTGTGGTAAGATCGGGCACGCCGGACCCCGTGCCGTTCATCGAGCTGTGGCGCGAGTGCAGAATGTTTGGCGTCGAGCTTGTGTATGAGCGCGACGACTCGAGGAGCCCGGTCGTTCCACAAGCTTGTCCTGAAGCCATGAGCGCGTATGAGGATGGGCCGTCGCCTCTTATTGCTAAGGCGATCCCCTTCTGGAAGCAAGGTCGCAGTCTCCCTGGCTATTATTAAAAGTTTAAGGTTGTCTTCGCGTACTGCTACGAGCATTAGGAATCAAGATCATTTGCCACCCCTCTGTGACGAAAGGAACGCAGATACTGTAGATGTTCTGTCGAGATTAATCAGAAAAATGCACTCGTGCGTATAGGTAAACTGGACGACCACTCACTCTTTCGGTCCGAGTCTATGGTCCTGCCAACATGAGCAACTTCGCAGAGCGTCCCGAGGGCATGCTCGCCGTTTTGAATCTTGACAGCCCATTGGAGCGTAGCAGCGTCTTCATCGTGACAAGAAAATCCGTCCCGGGGTCACATTCCGCATCGAGACCACGCTTACGCCTGGCTCTTGTAGCTGTAGCAGTAGCATGTATGTACACCGGTACCGGACAGGGCCAAAGTCATCTGCACTGGCACTGCCTCGCTGGCCACGGCCGAACGCGTACGGTGGTGGACCGTGGAACGAGCTGACCGTCGCAACCGCCATCCTCAGGCAGAAAACAAGAAACTTGGAAAATATACATCCAAGCAATCGTAGGGCGCGACCGCCTCCCGCGCCGCTGGATCGAAACTCTGGGAGCCCATGCACTCCCGTCACAAAACTTCTGCCCACAGCTCGTCGTCGTCGACCAGCCCCTGAACGTACGCCTGTAGATCCGAGCATATGAAGAGACTCTTGAGCGGCGTGTGGCGTGCGACTCAGGGCGCGCGACGCACCTCGAGTTCTTCCTGAGTGGGAGTGGGCACCGGGGGCGCAGGTTCTGGCGGCTTTTCGAAGAGCTGCAAGCCGAAACGGAGGACGCTCAGCGGTACACGAATACGCTAAGTATACTCCGACACGAGCGGGAGTACATACGTTTTCGCTGCCACCTCCGAGGGTCTCGATGAGCGCGTCCCAGTCGTTCTCGGGCAGCTCGCCCATCGTCGCGCCGAGATTGGCGAGGTAGTCGGCACCCTCGTTCCCCTCTTCGCCCGCGTGGCCCTTCACGTATTGGAGGTGTACCTGATCAGACGAGGAGTGAGGATGAGGAGGAACTGACAGCGCGTGGATCGTGCCTTTTGCCCTTCGCGAGCGCGCTGATCGAGGAGCGCGGAAAGATATCGGATGAGGGGCGCGTTCTTGACGGGTTTCCCGTTCGACGCGACAAACCCGCTCTTCAGCCATTTCGGCATCCAGTCGCGGAAACCTTAGGGGGGATATCGAGGTTAGAAGATCCGAGTCGTCGGACTAAGCGTTCATACAATATAAATCTTTGCAGCTCATTACACGCCGGCGGCCGCTTTATTGTAGATGGGATCCAGGTAAAGAGCGGAAACGGATGGAACTTACAGCTGATGCTATATTTCGAGTCAGTCTTGATGAGGAGCGGTCGTTTTGTATGCGGCGTCGTCTCGAGGACACGAACGATGGCCTGCACCGAACTCAGCACGAAGCGGCATGCACCCGACATAAACAACGAACTGTCAACTCGGCACGGTTATTTGTCTGGCCGCCAGGGCATCTCTCGGCAATGTTTCTGCGCGCAGTCGTGGGTCTATGTATGCGCGGGCGGGGAATGAAAAGAGCGTACCTCATGTCGTCTGGTCCCCACCACACCCCGATGCCTGCAACCGACCCTGGCTTCCCATTTCCCTTGCAAGCACCGTCCGAATACACGACATCCCAGCCAGACTCGTCTTCGATGACCTCGGTGGACAACGCGGCCCACCTCGACGGCTTGGAGCCACTCGCTGGGCCGTCGGGTTTAGCGGTAGGTGGAGGTCTTGAGTATGGCTTTGAATGATATTGTTGAAGAGGCGGCTGCGAATGAGTAGAGGAAGAGGCAGCTAAAGGCACAGATGAGCCGGGGGCGCTTCCGCCTATTCGTACGCCATGTTGGGAGAGGAACGCGTTCGCTTCGGCGGCGCTAGAGAACTTCTTGTGCTTGTTTCCGGCGAAGCCAGTGATCTGTTTCTGGCATTCGTCCCTGTAGTTGGATAGTTTCGTACGGAATGCTATGCAAGAGGATACAGGAAGGGGACGAACATACCAAGTGGAATATATTCCAGGGACATGGCCTTTAGCGACAGCATAGAACGCGGGCTTCTTCGTTGCCTTTGGCATTGGGAGACGAGGACGGCGGAACGCGGTATTAGGACTGCTAGATGGTGAGGGTACGAATGGTAGAGCGAGACGCGAGAGAGGCAAAGGTCTGAAGCGCAAGGAGAGGGAGTGCCTAGTGTACAGCCCAAGACGCGAGCGTTTCACGAAGTCAAAGACAGCCACGGTCTGTAACCTGGCTTACAGAAGCTAGCACATATGGAGACGTGTCGATGGCGGTCAGGTAGCAAACCAGGCAAGATTCGAAACAGAGGAAGGAGCCGGGTGGTGGTGGTGGTGGTGGTTTCGAGCACGAGGGCATTCGCGACTCGCCACACGCGTTCCCCCGCGTTCGGGCGCCAATGACAGTCGGCTCGGCCCAGGACGGCCCGCTGCTCGTCGTCTCGACTGTCGACGTCGGGGACGGCGATCGACTTGCTCCTTGCCTCCACCTCCTCCCGGCACGGCGCATACAGCGAATGTCTAGCTATGAAGATCTCTTCGAATCCAGCGTCCTCGAAGTCATAGCCCCTCCTCCTTCTCTCGAGTTCCCGTCCGCATATACCGGCGACAAGGCATCAGAATGGTTAGCTCGCGCTCAAGGGCCCTCGGGAGATAGGAAGACCGCGTTCTTCGGTGCGTATATGCTATCATATCGTCAACCTGCGGCTACTAACGCCAGAGAGTAGACGAGAACTTAGACTTCTTCCTACACATCCGCTTCCCCGTACCCGTCGAAGAATCCGCTCAGCCCGACCCCAACCCTCCCCCTCCCCTTCATCTCCTCTCCTACCTCGCCCGCCTCCAGATATCCTACGAGACTGCCTACATCTCTCCCTCTGCTACCACTCCAGAATCAACCCCAGGTTCGCGCTTCTCCACTGCTCCGCCCCGGAACAGCTCTATGCAGCGCAACAGGCCAGACGACCTCCTCGGCGGTTCGCCTTCCCTATTCCCTCCACATACCCCCAATCCTATTCCCTCCGCCGCTGGGTCAGACCTAAAGTACGTGCAGTCCCAAGGCACGCCCCTCGTCTCTGCCATCTGGGGCGAGTCCGACGACCGCGACAAGGAGGCCTTCGCTCTCCTATGGGATGCCAACGACCGCTCGTGGGTTGCCATCTATAAGATGACAATACTCGTTCGTGAGTGCTTACCTTCCCTCGATTGCTCACTCGACCCAAGTTCTTCCCAGTCTTCATGATTACGAAGGTCCCCGATCCTCTTCTGTGCATTACCGTTTCCACCACCCTTCGAAACAAGCCATTGGCCGTCACTCCTCCTAGGAAGGCACTTGCCGCCCTCATCGACGCCGTGGAAGGGCTCAAACCCGAACACGTCACTTCGCCTGCAAAGGAAAATGGAGTTGACCGCGACGCGCTGCATGGCGACGAGGACGACGAGGACGACATTGTCTCTGGGCTGCAAGAGGTCAATCTCCTGGAGGGTCTAGCAGCAGGTAATGCCATTTACTCCTTCATACTCTGTGCCAACAACGTCACTCACTGGCTATTCCAGGGCCGACCTTCACCGATCCTCAAAAACGGCTCTCCCTTCCTACCACCCGTCTCGGTACCACCATGCGCCAGCACGCATTCTCTCTCCCTCCTGCCCCGAATACGTCGACAGCAGAAACCCCCACCCCATTTTCTGCCAGAAGCATCATGTCCCCGCCCCCAGGAGGCAGTCTCAGCAGCCTTCCCAGGGCGGCGACCCTCCGAAGGTCGTTCCGCAAGACCCTGAAAACGCACATAGGCTTCCGAGTCCGCATGCGCACCGTCTTCGTGCCGTACTTCCTCCTCCCTCAAGACGTTGCAAATGGTAAAGCGCGGCGACCCCGACGTCTCCACGGAGCAGATGATTCCGACGCGTCGGATTCGGATTCAGAGCTGGAAGACGACATTCTCGAAGAACGGGAGCAAAGGGAGGCTGGCAATGAAGAGCATACCGTGGTCCTCAGCGTCGAGGTCGAGAATCTCTTCGCAGGATCGGCTGCGGGGTCATACCATGTCGAAGTGGACCGCGTGGACGTCGCTATCAGCGGCTCCGGCGCGCGCGCGTCCTTCATCGGATGGGGCGGGGATGGCCCGGATGTCTTCCCGCTCCGGGTAGGTCCGCGCGAGCAGATAAACCTTCTCTATGCAGTCTCCTTCCTTCGAGGCCCGGAGGTCGACGAGTTCTCCCTGGCGAGACCGACAGGGGACAGGCGGAGTGATCCCGCAGAGGAACTTCAGCGTGCGGTCACGATCCACCTGATCGTGCGCCCGTTTGAGCCCAACGTTAACAGCGGCGAGGCGTTTTACCCGACCCACTTGTTCCCTTCGAGGTGGAACTGCGTGCTCGATCTGGCTTCGTCCAGCATATCGAAGCAGTCGCGCGAGGCCCCCGAGGCCGAGCCCGAGGGCCCCCTGCAGTACTTCGTCCTCCCGACGCCCGCATCCCCGTTCCCGACCGCCCCCCTCGCCCCGCTCCAGAGGGCACTCACTCCCCTATCCACCAGACATGTTATCCCTCTCACCGCGGTCGCAGGCAGCAAGCGGCACACGATCGCCACGCCCATCGGGGAGTACGCCCGCATGCCCAAGTCGCCCATGAACTACCAGAGCTCGACCTCCATGCTCAACCCCCAAAACCAGCCCAACGCCGCGCCCATCTCCAGCCCGACGCCCACCAGCTCGAACTCGGGGCAGACACTCAGCATACCGAACCGCGCGTCGTACATCCCACCCTCCATGTCCTTCCAAACGAGCTTCCCGCGCTCGCCCACGACCTACGCCCCCCCGACGAGCCCGCCGCTCCCTCACCTCCCCCCTCCCAGCATCATCAACCCGCTGACGATGGCAGGCTACGCGCACTCCCCACCCGACAGCGCGAGCACCATCACCGACGTCCTATCCCTCGACCCGCCCCGCACGCCCGCCTACCCCGCGTACCCCAGCTCCCCAACCCCCGTGCCCCCCACGCCCTTCTGGCAGACCCCCATCGCGCAGCAGTCCGGCCCTGGGGCGGTCGGCCCCAGCGTCGACATCCGCCGCGAGCGCGGGGGCAACATCCCCCAGACCCCAGGTCCGACCGTGGGCGGGTTCAGCGGGCTCGCGATGAACCCGCTGCAGCAGATCGGGGACGCCGCGGCCGCGAACGACGGCAGCGGCGGAGGGGAACCCATCGTGGTGTCGGTCGGCCTTCTTCCGCGGCCCCTGGGCCATCGCGCGGAGAATGAGAAGGGGGAGAAGGAGAGGAAGGGGAACGCGGCGAAGTCGAAGGCGAAGGTGCACGCGGGCGAGCTGTACCCGCTCGACCAGTTTACGCTCGACATATTCGTCTTCAACCAGTCGTCCTGGACGCGGCGGTTTGAGGTGAGCTACCCGGAGGAGCGGAGGCGGCGGCGGAAGGGGAAGGAGAAGGCGGATGGCAGTAAGGATGCCCGGCCGTCGGGTATCATCCCGCTGCAGAACCGCGTCCGTATCGGGTGCGTCTCTCCCAAACGCATCCTCATTGGGTTTCTTTTGACGATAGCATGCTTAGGCCGCTCCTCCCGTCGACATGCCAGTCCGTGCGGATGGACTTCCTGGCCCTCGCGCCTGGCGTGCACTCGATCGACACGCTAACACTCACTGACATCCAGAGTGGCGTAACGATGAATCTCAGGTACGTTGCGAATCTCCTGGACTGGAACTGGCTTGCTCAGTCTTTTTAGGTCCGTTATTGACATCATCGTGCACGAACCGGAGTGCAAAGAGCCATTGCCCTAGTACTGCACTGTACCTACTACACCGCTACTTCATTTGCACTTGCCAGCTTGCTCGTGTTGGATGCAGAATTGTGTCGTCAAGAAGTCGTGAATACAATGCGAAAGTACAGCAGTGCGAAAAATAACAGCCGAGAATGCAAGCACCACCGACGGTCTGTCTTGCCCATCTTCCATTTACCAACGAAAAGATGTTTTGGCTACAGAGAATTGTGATCAGCGACGCGCGAGATGATCGATGGTATACTTACCATTTTGACCTTGATAGCGCGATCGCTCTCTCCAGCGCGCGCGCATACATGTTCCGTTCTCTCTGCCCGAGATTCCGCAGCTTGACAACTTTTTATGCTTGCTGAGGACGAACGACCAGTCAGCCGGAACACATTTCGGTACACACCCAACGGCGAACTCACTGCCTGGTCTCGCATGCCCGCAAGCTGGCGATTCGACCGCGGATGCCTCGCGCCCTTCGCGACGACCGCGCCCGAGTTCGCCTTCGCCTTCTTCAGCCGCGGCGCCTCCTCCCCGTCGACGTCCATCCACTCCTCCTCGCCCTCCCCGCACATATCCGCATCCTCGTCCTCGTCCACATCCATCTCCGCCTCCTCCTCCTCCTCGCGCTGCCGTTTCCGCTTCGCGAGCATCTCCGCGCGCTCCTGGATCCGGCTCGGGTCGAGCCCCGCCCTCGTCATCTCCGATGTGAGCTCCAAGAGCGTGCGCAGGCCGCCCGCAAGCTCCAGGACCTAACGGGCACCCACAGTCCTTCCCCACCCTAGCGCGGTACCCTGTCGTGCGCTCGTTCTCCGCGATAAGTCTGATTGGTGCGCTGCTGCTCGACCGCCTGTGGCAGCACCTCTTCCCCGCGCTCGACGGCACCCTCTCGCTCGGGGATTTCGACACGGGGACCAGCAGGTGCTCCGAAGACGCCATCCGCGCCGCGAACCGCTGCGCACAGGACGCCGGGCCCGAGCGTGCGTGGAACAAGCTCGACCGCGTCATCTGCGACGCGCAGATGCTCTACGTCCTCGCCCTGCGCTGCCCGGTCCGCCTCGCGATGATCGACAAGGGCTCTGCTGGGGCGGTGCACTACGCCGCGCACGGTACGGGCGCGGCATGCTCGACAGGTTGTTCTCGCCCGAACTGGCTGCAGCGCCGAGCCATCTCACGCTCTGCCTGGTGTACAACAGGAAGGACAGCTGGCGGACGCCCGGCGACGCAGCCGACTTAGCACAGCTGCAGTGGGACGACCTGCCACTGGTAAGTGGTATCGTTATGTGCCTCCGAGTCGTTGCCAGCGCCGCGTTCGTCCGAGGTTGTGATGACCCCTTGGTATGGGTATGGGTATTCACAGCACTCGTTCTCAACAGCGTACCCTGCTCTCTGTTCTCCGGCCCCTCCGCAACCTCACCCACCTCCGCGCCTTCATTTACTGCCATAGGCGGTCGAAGTGAGGGAGAGATGAGAGCAACGTCGGCTCGAGGGCGCGGCATGGTCTGAAGAAGATGAAGCATAAGCATATTCATGAGGGGAGGAACGTACCGGCATGTTGCAACAAGCGTGTTGAAACTTGACGCGGATTTCAAACCAGTCGTACGTAGTACACAACGAAGAGAGGCTACCGGCCGACGCCAAGGGAGGCGCAATATCGACTTCGAACAGTCCTTCAGCCCATCGAAGGAGGAGTTCAGGGAACTCGGGCGGGTGGGGAAGCTCCGGCGATCGAAAACGAGAGACAGCCAGGAGTAAGGGAGGGATTTGCCAGTACGCCCGAGATGCTCTCGGACATTGAAAGTGAATGCGAGAATTGACTCTGCAGTGCCAAGATATTCCCATTAGAGCGGATAAGGACTAGGACGTACATAGTTTTTCGACGCAGCGTATCGAGTCCGAGTCGTTTCTCCAGGTCCGAGTCGGAGGCTCGAGGGCGAGATTCTGTTGAAGTTAGCTGGGCGGAGGAATGCATATAACGTATATATCGCTAAACCTGGTACTTACGGCGACGCCAGGACCAGTTACATGGCAAAGAGTCGGACGCTGTACGCTGTAATGAAGAAGGGAGAACGGAGTGCCGCCCGCAGTCCGGACTCGCATTCGTGGAAAATCGGAACGGGGAAATTCTGTTGTGCCTTGTTTGTTCCCCGTGGCGGAGGCTTTGCACTCTGCCGAGCTGTCGGTGACTGGTCTGCTCAGGGTCTGCTCTCTCGACTCCCTGCTCGTCGTCTCGAGAGCGCGCCGTCGCGGTCATCGTCTTCGTCTTCGCGTCGTCTCCTGCAGTAGCCCGTCCTTTCCCAACTATGGCACCCCAGCTCAACGTCAAGGGCAGCGACTCCGCCATGGCGCGTATCCTCGGCTCAGGAGCTTCAGGTACGTTGGTGTGCGCACGCACGACCTGACTGGCTTCCCACATGAATGCATGACGAGCATGATTGGAATTTGACAGGCGTTGCTGAGCTGCTGGTCTTCCACCCGGTCGACACCATCGCGAAGCGGCTGATGAGCAACAAGTCCAAGGTCCGTCGTCTCCACACTCTACTTCGCTGGCATTAGACCTGCGATGCCTGACACCGCACCCGTCCGCTCCTCCGCCCCCCCCCCCCTACTCCTCCCTTCTCGCGCGTCGGTGTTCAGGTCTCCTCTTCGACGATCTCGTCCATCATCTTCAAGGAGTACGCAGGCGCGCCGCTCGGCCGCAAGCTCCTCTCGCTCTTCCCGGGGCTGGGCTATGCGGCGGGGTACAAGGTCACGCAGCGGATATACAAGTACGGCGGGCAGCCGTGGTTCTCGGACATCCTGGGGAGGAACTACAGGGACAACTTCACGAACGCGTTTGGGGAGCGTAAGGGCAAGATGATGATGCAGGCGACGGCTGGCAGGTACGTTGTATGCGCACTCTACGCTTTGGGGCGGCCGTGAGCTGACGTGTTTCGTGAAGTTTGACTGGGATTGGTGAAGTGGTGAGTGTTCTCGTCCGGCGTGATGTTATTGCTATTCTTTGTGCCGCGTCTGATCACGTTGCTGCGAGCGTAGGTCCTGCTCCCTCTTGACGCGCTCAAGATCAAGCGTCAGGTGAACCCTGAAGCGTTCCGCGGACGTGGCGTGATTCGGATATTCCTCGAGGAGGGCACGACGCTGTACCGTGGCTGGGGCTGGACGATGGCGCGCAACGCCCCCGGGAGTTTCGCAGTACGTCCTGTCTCCGCGTGATTTTGCCCGTCGCGTCGCATCTCATTAATGTCATCCAATCATTCTAGCTTTTCGGCGCGTCAGCAGTGACGAAGGAGTACATGTTCGGCATCCAGGACTACCACAAGGCGACCTGGGGCCAGAACTTCGTGGCGTCGATCGCGGGCGCCGTCGCGTCCATTACCGTCGCCGCGCCGCTCGACACGGTGAAGACGCGCATCCAGAACGCGAACTTCGAGCACAAGGTGTCGGGCGTGACTGTGGTCAAGGACCTGATCAAGAACGAGGGCCCGACGGCGCTCTTCAAGGGGCTGACACCGAAGGTCAGTCGATCGTCGATCTGTCGGGCCCGTTGCTGAGGCGGGGGCAGCCCTGATCGCGATGGGACGTCTTTCTGACGTGTGCGCTTGTTGTTTTGCAGATTCTCGTAGTCGGCCCGAAACTGGTGTTTAGCTACACCCTCGCGCAGTCGCTTATCCCCCTGTTCTCGAAGTACGTATGAGCGCGACCGACCGACCGGGATCGTAATCCCGCCGCTGCCTCTCCTGCGCATGTCTCCCACCGACACCCGGGTACCGCTGTCGCGCTATGATGCCTCCCTGTTGCTCTTATGCTGCCGCACGCCGATGCCATTGCCATTGCTAGACCTGCTACGCGCTTTACGACATAGACGTAGACCTCGCGCTCTTGATAGACGAGCACAAAAGTACTACTTACCGCTGCATCCCCTCCGCTCCTTGTGTTTTATACGATCATCTAATAGATTGCTCCTTGCTGGATGTCGAGTCTCGGGCCTTGGAGGGTCGCAGGCGTCGCGTGAATGTCGGGACTCGGCTGGGAAAGGCTCAGCCACGGAGGGCAAACAAATCATAACAGGGCTGGGCCAGCTCTGGCTTCCTCCCCTCGCACGAACCCCTCGTCTCGACTCTACTGCGATTACCAGCGATCGTCCTGGTGCCTGGCTTTCATTCGCTCGTCCTTCGAATGCCTCGTGCTTTGCATTTGTGCCATGACTCGGGTCTTCCTGCTATGCCGATCGCGAACTCAGCTAAGCCCTTCGGTCTCAGTAAGGATGTCAACCATTCACAAGCACACGTCTATGTTACTCCATGGTCACCGAAAAGTAGCCCGCCCTACGCTACTATTTCACCCACCCGTAGCTGGGTCATGCACATCGCGATCGCGATGTGGCCTGCGGTATGTCTGTTATTGTGTCCATACATCCACATCCACTTATCGCGTCCGCGATCTTTTGCAACCTTCATCGAGAGCAGACGAAAGGCGAAGCTAGCCGGGCCAATGAGTCTTAGAGAGTGCAGTGCTCCTCCAGGCGTTGAATATCGGCGGGGTCATCGATAAGCTTGGTGTGGAAGACGGACATGCCGATCTTCAGACGAGAATTCGACCTGTTCAGGTGCAGACTTCCAACTGGGCTTTGAAAAGATAGGGAATACAGGATCGGACCAGAGGATGTTCCGTGGCATCATGCGTCCTGCGGAATGTTCCTCGGATATCTTCAGGGTCGACGTCACGGAGGAAAGACATCTGTGCGATCTTGATCTCGCGAACGCTTCCTGGATATCTGACATTTCTCCTCTCCAGGGTTCAAGACTGACTCCCGAGGCCGACCGTTCCCAAGTTGCGTTGACGTTCACTCAAGACATGTGTCCGCTCAGTATCCCAGAGCTCTGCTTCCAGCAACGCTCGTATTGAGCAGACCAAGTCCACATTATTAGTGAGTACCTGATCGTGTGTTCTATGACCCCCAATGTCCGAGCGGACAGATTGTGAGCGAAACACTTGTGGGGCGAGAGGATCGGTTTCGAAATATTCAAGGTGGTTCCATGACGACGTTCAGAGAACGGGTAGAGTGAATGCCCGGTCGCTTGCGGATTTATTTGCAACCGGGCATCATCTCCGGCCTCGGCTTTCGCGTGGTACTTATCACGGAGAGCCATAGTGAAACTGCAGGCGGAACTCTGTTTCTCTGTGGCTCTCCTCGGCTTCTCCAGCCGTGCCTCGCCATTCATGCGAGTGGCTTCTCAGGAATGCCAGGTCGTCTGGTTGCGGACAGCGATGCTCGCACCTAGTCCGGCTTTGAGTGGCTTCATGGAAGCGGGGATTTGGATGCGAGGGCCATGAACGTAGCGAACCGCAGACTGCGCCCCGGGAGCAGGTGCGAAAAGTCCCGATTGTAGCATAGCATTCGTGCAAACCTCCAGGACGTCAGCACGGCACGCGAAGCGAGGAGCTCGCGCCCTATTCCGAGGGCGAGGGCAACGGATCGTGTTGATGCACTGTAAGCCACAGACGCAAAAAGAGAAACGCCAGCCGGATGCACGGAGACCGAGATGCATGGGCGCGGACGCGGCCTCGTGAAGACGAACCACCTCCGGCGGCGAGCGGTTGGGGTAGTGCTAACCCCCTCATGAGAGCTTTCGCGGGCTCGAAACCGATACATCCCCCCGGCTCCTCTCGCACCCCTCTCGGCTTGCCGACAGAGGGCCCTCCTTTTTAGAGACGGTCGTCTGGGCATGACAGATGTGGTTAGCCCAGCTATGGTGGTAGTAGACGTTGGACTGGGTGCGCTCGTTGCTCGCGCGCCCAGTCTGCCAATTAATCTCGGACTGTGAGCCCTGGACCAATACTCTGTTGTTGATAACAACGTCGCGTCTGAATGCTTATCACAAGTGCGAGCTCTCTAGGATTGGCGGAGAGGTGACATCTGTCCTCAATGATCTCCGTCGCTCGCGCACGGTATATGCTCGGTGAGTTCCCAGATCCTGTCCTTCTATGGGAATTTCCTATTGACTATCGCTCTCCTATTACACACGGCCCCTCGAGAGAAGGAAGGATGCCAAGGACAATCTGCTCCACCCGTTCTTGAGCGGCCACCGAGTATTAGATCCGACCGCCTTCCCTTCCTCCAGCTTGAATACTCTGTTCTCGCCTACCGTGCGAAGGATATGCGTCTGGGATGAGCGATCGTTTCCTACCGCGTGAACCGCGTAGTTGATATCAAGCATGGGTACCTCACTTGTGTGAGTCGTCTTTCATCGTTCCCTCTCGGTCCCATACCAAATCACACAAGGTACCATATAGGTTCACCGATATAGCATGCACGGCTCTTGAACATGCTTTATCGCTCTCGTAGAACCCAATCGCGTTCTCTGATTTCAACGCCTCAGGAGAATCTTCGGTACGATTCCCAGCTCTATCGTCCCTAAACGGCCCACGCTCATCCCCACGCGTGTCGTTTCTGCAGTTAATGTCGCACAAATCCGTCGGCCCCGACACCCTCATATGGCGCGACCCGGGCTTGTTCTCGATCTACCGCACCCTCGCTGCCCTCTTCGCGCCCCTCGCCCAGACTAGGCAGCCGCGACTCTCCGCGAGTCCTCCTGGCGTCGGCGCCCGCTGCACTCCCGAAGGCCCCTCGTGGCTTCCATGACTCGCGCGCGCAATCCCTCGAGCTTGCTATCATACATTAGCCCGTGTATCAGCGCTTCGCGTCGTTCCACCGCGAATAGAGTCGTGCACACCGACCTGGAGCGCGTCGTCCAAGCTTCTCGCGACATTCCTCCGCGCCGCTTCGCGAACCGCCCGGGCACAATGCATCCGCATGCTGGCCGTGCGCTGATAAAGGTAGAGAGTCGTCGGCCCCCTCGCTGCCTGTTTTCCATCTGTTCCTGCGTCATCTCTGCTGCAGAAGAGGAGCGAGCTCGGAACGCCGTCGTCCCTCGCAGATATCTGCGCTTCGCCGTGCTTAATTAGCGTCCGTCTCTTGTGCTCGAAGATCTCCTGGTCTCTGCCGCTCTTCCCGACGGTCACCGACTGCTTCTGCTTTCTGACGGATCTGTGCTTCTCTTGAGACGAACATGGGCGGGCCTGCTGCGGTGACGACGAGCGACAGTCGGGGGTACGCGGACCTCGTCGACCGGTCAAAGCCATGGTGGAAGAACGCGCGGCTCGTCAAGCTCAATTTGTGTATTCTGCTTTTGTACGCCACCCTCTTTCTCGTGTCTGACAGTAGAACATGGCCGACCACCACTACAGGCTTATTACGTCGACGACGAATGGCTACGATGGTAGTATGATGAGTGCGTTCGTTCTGGCTGTTTGCATGCATGAACTCTTGCGCATATATTGACGTCTCGCGCAGATGGCCTCCAGTCCCTCCCACAATGGAACGCGGCTTTTAACTATCCAAGCGGCGGGAAGGTCAGTACTGACGTTCCTTCCTAGCTGGTATCCCTGAACCCGAGCCAAACCCCGTCTCGCAGCTGGGACTTCTCAGCGCAATCCAGGTCCGTACCGTCCTTGATTTAACAGGTTCCGATCCGGCACGAGAGTCCTCAACGTCCCTGTGTAATAGAACATCGGGTGCCTCGCCGCGTACCCGTTCTCGCCGTACATGTCTGACGGCCTAGGACGGCGCGTGGCGGTCATTTTCGGGGCGACGATCATGTGCATTGCGACCGTCATCCAGACGGCGTCACACTCGGTGGGCATGTTCATCGGCGCGCGGTAAGTCACCCTAGCTCTATAGCGAATCTCCCTCTCCTCGCCTCTCCCCCGCTACTGTTACTCGGTCTTGATTTCCGAGGGTCGAGGGCTGAGAGCTGACGCGCGGCCGCTGGCCTTTACAGGTTCCTGATCGGGTTCGGACTGACATTCGCGGCCGCGGCCGCGCCTGTGCTCGTCACGGAGATCGCGTACCCGTCGCATCGTGCGCCGGCGACGTCGCTGTACAACACCCTCTGGTGCGTCGATCGTTTCGCACGGACCGCGGTTCCGCTCCGTGGCTGACCGGGGGTTTCTTCGGGTACTGTACGTGGGTTTAGGTTCTTGGGAAGCATCATGTAAGTACTAGCACCCACCGGCCCCGCGTGTGTCCCTGGACGAGAAGCTCACTGTGGTCGTGCCCCGGACCTACGCAGCGCGGCGTGGACGGTGCGTCTCTCCCCCCTCTGCCCCTCTCTGCGTGAACATTAACATTGTCTGAATACCCGGTCCGATTCCAACAGACCTTCGGCACGTTCAACGTGCCGACGAGCTGGGCGTGGCGCATCCCGTCGGCGATCCAGGCGCTGCCCTCGGTCATCCAGGTCTTCCTGATCTGGTTCATCCCCGAGTCGCCGCGTTGGCTGTGCTCGAAGGGCCGCGAGGAGGAGGCGCTCCGCATCCTCGCGTACTACCACGCGAACGGCGACCGGTGAGTTCTCGTCCGCGGCCATATTCGAGGGCGAGGGCGGGAGTGTGTTTGCTGAGGAACGGCGCACGGGCAGGACCGACCCGCTGGTGGAGTACGAGTTCGAGGAGATCCGGGCTGCGATCCAGTTCGACAAGGAGATCGCGGCGAACGTCGGGTGGTCGAGCCTCGTCAAGACGCCGGGCAACAGGAGGCGGCTCAGGATCATGATCGCGATCGCGTTCTTCTCGCAGTGGTCGGGAAACAACCTTATTGCGTATTGTAGGTCATTGTCAGTGCCGGCCCATGTAGCTCTTAACCATCGCACCTTCATGCAGACATGAACAAGATCTTTACGGCAATCGGCAGTGAGCATCATGTTCCTTTGCCGCGGAATTTTGGTCTCATGTCGTTCTAGTCACCGACCCGAACACCCAGCTGCTCATCGTGAGTCTTCGTAGCGTCTGGCGCTGTCCGTTACGGCTGCTCATCTTGGCGATTTCTCGACAGAATGGTATCCTGAACATCTACAACTTCATTATCGCCATTATTGCAGGCTTGTTGTGCGACAAGATCGGACGGCGGCCGCTCTTCATCGCGTCGACGATTGGTACGGTTGTTTGGTTTTACGCATAGCACGTACGCTTACGCTGATGGTCGCGCAGGTATGTTCGTCTTCTGGGTGCTGCAAACGGCTTGCTTCGCTGTGTATTCGGAGACCGGAAATATCGCCGCTGCACATACTTTCATCGCCATGATATGTGAGTGCTCATGAAGACTATGGTCGTTGTCAGGTGCTGACGTCGAGTGGCGAACAGTCCTTTTCTACGCATTTTGTGAGTTGTGTTCCATCTTTCGCCTTCAGTCCGGTCACTTACGATATTTTCCCAGATGATGTTCGTAGAACTCCCAGCATTATCGCCTTCCTCGTGTCCTAACCTTCGACCTAGATCGCCTTCACGCCGCTCATCGTTTCATATACCGTTGAGATCCTACCGTTCGCGCTTCGTGCGAAGGGATTTACGGTATTCAACTTCTCGTTGACGCTGTCTTTAATCTTCAACCAGTGAGTCGCACTCTGTCTGGCCTGCCCGCTAGTTGCTGATGCTTGTGCAGGTATATCAACCCAATCGCGTTGAACGCGTGAGTACCGCACCTTTCCAATATTTCTTCCGCTGACAGTAGGGCTTCCGCAGTCTGGGATGGAAGTACTACGTACGTCGGAATATTTGTCGTTGCTGCACATCGAGTCTGACGAACGACAGATCGTGTATGTGTGCTGGCTCGCGTTCGAGATTGGTTTCATCTGGTGTTTCTTGATTGAAACCAAGAACGTGAGTGCCCGCGTCTCGCCCGCCATCTCGATCGCTCGCTCACCACTCACTCTTATGTTGTTGCCTTCAGCGCACACTGGAGGAGACGGCTGCGTGAGTGTTCATCTTCTATTTCTGCCAACGCTGTCTGACTAGCCATGTCGCCGCAGTTTGTTCGATGGCAAGGACAATGCCGATATGCTCGCACAGCACGCGGCGGTCAATACTGGGGTGACGATCTCGGACCAGCACTCGGACCGGGAGAAGGCGCCGTCCGAGGACATCATCGAGGAAGTCAAAAGCTGAATTGGAGTATGTGCGCGTCCCGTCGCTTCGCTGTTTCAAGCATTAGACATTCTATCTCCTCACAAGTCTCTCCCGCTCAAGAGTCTCTACGAAAGCAAGCCGCGCCGAATCGAATAATGAATGCTGTACTTGTATTCGGGTCACGATCACGGACTCTTGACTTTTGCATGTTCCGGTATCACGGCTCGCATGACGGTCGCCGCAATGTATCTAATTATGCATTACAGTATGATGATGCCTTCCGGTACTTACGGGTCGCGGCCTTCTGAGATGCGTGGCAACGGGACGTGGTCAATGGAAGCGCGCTTGGTTGCCTAAAATGATACGCTGCAATCTTCTCCATCTCCCCTCTTCTCTCTCCCTTAGTTTCCACAACTTGCTGCGACTCCTTATGATCTTTGGCCCTTCATTGCGAGTTGTGGAGACTCGCATTTCGAAAGACCTAGCCTCAAGCTCGCGAGATGACGACTTCAGGAAGCTGGTGAGCATGTCTTCGAAGACCTCCGGAGTCATCATAAAGCTGTAACCTCGACTCCGGTACCTTCTGATCAATATCATATCAATATCTTCATAGACGAAGTTCGCACTGCCCAAACATTAAAGTTACCTGCACCGCATGAGAACAATCAGTGCCTCTGTTTTGAAGTTTAAGGACGCACTCTAGTAGTATCCTCCGGTGCCTGCGCGCGCCCCTCACTCCTTTCCCAATTCTACCTCGCCCTCGATCTATCTACATGGATTCCCCGCGACTACCTTGGGAACTCATCGAAAGGATCGTCGACATGTCCGTCGGCCTCCCAAACACACTCTGCAGCCTCGCCCTCACATGTCGCCGACTTCGCGGTCCCAGCCACGGCGCAATTTTCGGACGCATACAGCTCGAGAGCAGCGAGCATGTCTTCGCCTTCGTCGCCTTCCTCCAGGCCAATTGCAACCCACAGCTGAGGCCTGTCGTACGTACCATCGTCGTCACGCCACTTGCGTTTGGGCCCTCCCTGCTGTACATCCTCCCGAATCTTTCTTCGATCGAGTGTGTCGACGAGCTACAGCTCGAAGAATCAATACACGAAGACGAGTACGAGCCCGACAACGACGATGAGGACGTGGACCGTGACGAGGAGCACTGTAGACTGACCAACATCCTCAGCTATATACCCCCCACCAGGGCTCGGGTACGGGTGCACCACAGTCTCGCCCTTCACCACACCAGTCTCGCGTGCGTCGCGAGACTCGGGACGCACATCCACACTCTACGCTTTGACTTCGTGTCCTTCCCGACAACCCTGGCCTTCGCCCAACTTCTCCTGGCCTTCGCAGCCATCACACGCCTTGTGTGCCAAAAAGTCGAAATCAAGATGGCCAGTAATAAAACGCAGCTGGAAGCAGCTTCCCGACGGCTCTCCAAGCGAATGCGGTTGAAGGAGCTCGTCGTGAGTACCCACCTGTCAATCCGTTTGTTGTTGACCAGTTGGTGCACGTGATCGGGTCTTGCTCGTAGATCGATTCTACTAGCCTGGCTCATGGTCCCGACGGCCATTTTGCATGTCCGGGCACTCCACTTTTCGATCCGGACTTGGCGCCATCCACGGTGGAAAGCCTGGTCATAGAAGGTACGGTTTCTTCGTTCTCACCGTCCCCACACTGCCCGATTACTCATCCTATTCGCACCATTTGTGGGATGGTAGTGGCTCGGTTGGACGTCTTTTTACGCCACTGGCAGTCAGACTGGTGCCGACTTCAACACCTGGTGGTACAGTTTGCGGGTGAGGCTAGTGTCCGTGGCATTGCAGAATTCTTGGAGCGTTTTCCGAACACCCCCAACCTACGAGAGGTCATAATCAAGTGGCGGAGATGGTCTCAACGTATTGTCCACGATCTATCCTGCAACACCTACAAATCAAGTCCGTACAGGAGATTAGAGGACGCGCTGCTCAGGTTCTCTCGCCCCCGACTCACGTTGATCGTCGACGGCCCGGCGGACGCCAAGGCGCTCTCGTTCTGGGCGCGTGGACTGGGGGAGCACTTGCCCGCGTTACTCTCTCGCGGCGGCGCAGTGGAGTGCGAAGTTGAATGTGATCGTCGCCATCTTGTAGCCGCTCCGCCTCAGCACCACGGCGGGGTGCAGGCCCTCGTGATCTCGCCGGACAGCAAGTGGGTGGCCAGCGGATCTCGGGACTCTACCGTCATCCTCTGGGACGCCGCCAGCGGAGCGGCAGTCCAGCGCTGGGTCCCGCACAGTTGCGATGCTGTCGTGACGGTGCTCGTGTTCTCCCCTGATAGTCGGTATCTCGTTTCGGCCAGTGACGATGAATCCGGGACGGTGGCGATTTGGGACGTCGGCCGGGGCGCGTGCTGCAAAGTCGCCGAGCTCGAAAGAAATACAAATACCTCGCCCGTCATGACGTGCGCATGGTCCCCTGACGGCGGCACGGTTGCGACTGGATCCGAGGATGGGTCCGTGTGGCTCTGGGACGGACGGACCTTCCGACAGCGGGCGGTTTTCCGACTCAGAAGCGTTGTGGCTTGCCTTGCGTTCTCTTCCGACAGCGCGTGGTTGGCTTTCGCGTCGGATCGCGGCGAATGCTGCGTTCTGAACGTCGATGTCACGGTGGACACGGCCCTGCCACATAGTCTGCGGCCCGGTCCCTCTGGAACTCTCCACCTGACGACAGTCTCTGGCTCGCACCTGTCCGCGACCGCATCATGGCCTTCGATCCTGTCCACGGAAGCACACGTCTCGCTATCGCCCCCTGCAGGTCCCCCGTCGGGCTGAGCGTCGTCGACGTCGAGACGGGGTGCGTACTCGCACAGATGGAGGGCCAGCTGGGGAAGAACATGGTCATGCACGATTTCTTGTTCTCGCCGGACGGGACGCTCGTGCTCGGGGTGTGCTCAATCTACGACGGGGGCGTGTGTCTCTGGGAGGCGGCCACGGGCATCCGGCTGTTCATGTTCCCGCAGTACGTCGACGACTTCCGGAAGGCGTGGTTCTCCCCGTGCGGGAGGTACGTCGCTGCTGCGGCGATGGATCTGACGGTGCGGCTGTGGAGGACCTGTGACAGAGCGTTCTTGTGGAGGAGCGGTGAGGAATCTCGGGCGGGGTCTGACTCCTTCAAGGACACAGACACGGTGCACGTGGCTTTCTCGCCGGATGGCGGGACGCTATGCTGCGCCAGGACGATGGATGGGACGGTCGTTATCCGACAGATGCACAATATATCGTTACTAGGAGACCCTAACTCACCTTTACTATAGTAAACCTGACCGCTCTGCAGTAGGGGCCAAAGGTGTAGTCCGAGTCGATCGAGCTCGCGACAAGGGGCCGTCAGTGGGTGCCGAGTCCAGGGAATGGACGGGTATATGAGTGTGGTAGGGATGGTAGTGGTGGGTGTACCGGGTTGGAGATCAGGTTGTATACATATTCAGAGACCATGCCAAGTCGGAGTAGCAACAATGGGAAAGCCAAGATCCGAAGGCGGAACCGGCGGGTGAGCGAGGAGGGAACCCGTGCGGCAACTGTAGCAGACACGGCAGTGCAATGAGGTGTAAAAGCAGACATTGAACTTGTCGCTTTTTAACCAAAGCATCAACGTGTTCCTCATGATAGTGTCGGCCGGATGGTGGGCCAGCAACCTGGCGAGTCGTCATGCGGGAAGCTGGTGAAATCGTCCACAGGAACGCACCTGAAGTTCGCGAGCGTAGGATGCAGAACATAGTTAAATCGCTGGTAATAGCCGGGGATAGAAAAGTTGCAGCAGACCACGGTAGCGAAGACGATGTCGACGAGGACGAGAACAAGGCTTGCACCTGAAGTTGCTCGGTCCTTGGTGGCGGGCGCTCAAGGCCTCGGCAACGTCCGACTCGAACTCTGCTGTCCCTTCCTGTCCCTCCACCGCCACCACCCATCTTACCACTCCCACCACGGCGCAGTACTTATTGACGCAACGCTTTGCTTACTAGTGGCTCTCTTCGTCTATATGCGGTTTTAAAATGGACTGGTATACAGCAGTTTGTAAGTCAACTAGTCAAAGGCTCGGAGATCTCTCCACCGATAGACTGCCTGGGTTCTCTGGCAACGTGCATTTGAAATCTAACCCATCTCTCTCCCAGATAAACTCTCGCAGTCAAGGAGTGGCCATGATTCTGGCGCTTGTCCTCCATCCGACGGGCTAGCCTTGACAATAAATCAATGCCGTGGTACGTACGACATGCTTCCTCGTTGCCCGCGGCCATCGTCAGACCGATGATGGAGATTAATCGATTGACATTCGATACCAGTCTAGACTAACTCGAACCGCGCCCTATGCAAAATGTGGACAAATTCCTACACAGCATGTGGACGATTGGACTGACGTGGGCGGGTGAGAGATTCACAATAAAAAGGGCGACGGGAGGGCATTTGGGCCAACTTTAATTCAGATCGGCCCCGCCTCGCACGTGTCACTTCAATTCGATGCCTACGGAGTTCTCGGATGCAGCCCTCCAGGAGGCCGATGCGGCGATCAAGGCCAGCCAGGCGTATCAGCCCTCGAAGGGAGAGAAGGTGTTCAACAAGATCGGTGCGTCACATACACATGTCTATTTCATCAACGCGGAGCAGGATCCATGTTCGTTCACTGTGAACAGGGAACATCGTCATCGGAGCCAACGGCAAGTACGAATCGGTAGCATCAAATGAACTTGCCACGCAAGCATTCTCGGTTGTGAAGGACCATGTCAGCAACTTCGTGCAGAACAGCAAGATCCTGATGGGCGCGCTGGACGAGGTCGCGAAAGCACATCCTTTCGTGCAAGGTGCGCGAGCCACATCTCCCAAGACGTCTATAGGCTGACAGCGACAACGTTGCAAGTTGCGGTCTCGTTGTTCAAGGCGGGCCTGACGCTCGAGCTCACCCGTCGCGAGAACGACGACAAGGTTGTCGCTTTGAACCTCACCATGTGCGACATGATGCAGGTCCTTACTATGTAAGCACGGCTTTGTTTGCCGTCATTATCGGGTCTCGGACTGACAGGCCTGTTCTCAGGTTGAAGCAAGTCGCGAACCCCAAGGCGCCCGGTCCGGACGGCCTCACCATCGAAGACCGTCTGAAGCAGCGCATGGGCACGATCATCGACTCCATAAAACGCTGTGCCAAGGTCTGCGACAGCTACCAGAAGCGGCACACCGCCGGTACGCGCCCCTCGCTTGCCGCGCGTCCGTGTTGACTCGGAGTCTTACTAACCCACATGCCTCATGCCTCATCTCATCTCCTCAGTCAAGTTCTTCACCTCGCCCAAGTGGCAGGCGAAGTTCACCGATGTCGCGCAGCAGTTCGCGGACCACAAGGCCGCGATCCAGTTCGACCTCCAGGTCCACGCCTCCGTCGGGATCGCCGCCGCCAACGTCACGCTCGGCGCGGTGTCCGCGGACATGGGCCGGCTCACGGAGAACGTGGGGAGGCTGATGGAGGTGGTGTTCGAGCGCATGCGCTCGCCGGAGGAGCGCGAGGTCGCGGCGCTCGTGGCGGGGCAGCCGGGGGGCGTCGAGGCGGCGCTGAGGGACGACGCGCTGCTGGAGCGGGTGCTCGCGGCGCAGAGGGCGAAGGAGGGGAGCGGGAGCGGGAACGGGAAGGGCACGAGGCGCCATGGGTATGGGGGCGGAGGAGGAGCGGGGGCAGAGGAAGACATGCACAAGACGAAGACGATCGCGGAGCTGCGGCGGGAGGTGGACAAGGACGTGGAGCAGGTCCTGGCGGACAACAAGTATTTCGACCAGAAGTTCGAGGTGGTGAGGATGCAGGTGGACGAGGTGAAGGTCAGCATCAGGCGCGAGACGGATCGGGTGATCGACACGCTTTTGAGCGGTCCGCACGAGAGGATCATCGACCGTGTAAGTCGCATTCAGAGTCTCGTAGGCAGCTTCGCGAAGTTTTAACGGACAAGAATTCTAGGATATGTACCACATCTGGAAAGAGATGGTAGGCCTCGCTCGTAGTCAGTGCAGCTTCGCGCCTTTGATAATGGGCCTTTTAGGGCTGGAGAGGCAGCGTGAAAGCGAAGCATCTCGTCATGGCGCTCCGGGACCACTTCGCGGAGGGCAGCCGCGCGGCGCTCGCCGTCATCCGCGACATCACGAGCAACCCGCGCGAGACGCCTCCTTCCCAGGTGGTCGACGCGATTGCGAATATCGCTAACCGCGCGGACCCCAACGCCTCCGAACAGGACCAGTGGGCTCTCGAGTACATCACTGTGCTCCGGGTGCAGCCGCTCATCGAGGCGCTTGACGACGACGTGTCGTCGTTCGTCACCGTCTCTGAGGTCAATGCGTTCACAGCCGCACGGCCGCTCACTTGGAGGCGAGTCCTCCAGCTCCAGCTCATTTCACTCGGTGTTGACTGTGTAAGCTCACGCTCGCTGTAAAAAACAGCCTCCCGCACTGGATCTCGTACTGGACGTACGGCTTCGAGATGACAGTCCAGTGGTACTTCCGGCGCATCCGCAAAGTTTTCGCAGAGATCCACCACGCCAGCACCGCCGCGCTGCCGTGCAACTTCAAGCCGATCGCCGAGTTCGTAGGGTGCTGGCAGACGCGCTGGGCGGAGGACGTGCTCTCCGGGCTGCGGGACGTCGAGGAGTGGGACGACTTCGACTGGGAGGATGACCGTGTGTTCCGCAGGTTCAGGAGCTACGTCGGGGAGAACGAGGGGCGGATGGAGCGCAGCCTGCGTGGGGTCAATTACTACCTTGACGCCGCGAACACGCTGGCTATCGTCGCTGGGGAGGGCAGGCCGGAGAAGGTGAGACCTGCGTCCTCGTCGCGTCTATTATTAACTAACACATACACATCGCGGCTTTACTAGTGTGTCCTTCCGCTCATATTCCTCCTGATGCGCAGAGCGCTGTGGATCGTCAGGCGGGCGGGCGAGGTCACGCTCCATGACCTTGAGCTCGAGGTTATTTCGAATTCGCTCTCGACGCTCGCAGATGCCGTCTACGATCGCGTCCGTACGCTGAAAGGTACGTTTTCAAGCATCATTCGCGGCATTTCCTTACGGGAGTCGTGCCTCTCTCGTCCCAGCCATGTACAAGCTGCAGAACTTGAACGAAAAGGAACAACTGAACAAGTTTTTCTACGGATTGGTTTGTCGGATTCGAAAGCTTGGGTAGCGGAGAGTATACTGATAGCGCTTGGGTACTTATAGTACAGATACGCCTTCGAGCTGGCCGAGTTCGGGCCATACTGGCTGCGGAGCCCATCCACGGACGCATTCCAGATCACCGAGGACGTGACCACTCAGGCTGCCGCAAGCGGGAACGCCGCCGACCCGAAGGAGCAGCCCGTTGCGCTGTTCTACGGCCTGCAGAAGGAGAGCCTCGAGCTCCTTGCACACGCAGACCCAACTCTGGTCGACGACTCTGATAATGTGGCAGCCCACGCGGCCGCCTCGGACGTGTCGCATTCTTCTCTCGTGGGACACTGGAGTGGGTCGTATGCGTACGACGGCATCAGCTGGGGCGGCGACGGTCTGGTCAGCTTCAGCATCGAGGCGCACGGGGAGGACGGGAGCGTCAGCGGGTCTGGCACGGATGCGTTCGGGCCGTTCGTCGTCAAGGGTGCTCTGGAGGGCGTTCGGTTGACGTTCTTGAAGGAGTATGCGATCCTTCAGCAGGGTACGAAGGTTGCGTGGAAGTATGAGGGTACGGTCGACGAGGAGCGGGACGGGATCACGGGGTCGTGGGGACGGCCTGATGCGGACTTTGCTCTGGGGGACGAGGGAGAGGATGGCGATGAAGAGAGTGCTGGAGATGACTCAGTGCCACTTGCGGACGGAACGGAGGGCTCAGAGGAATTGCCAGGAACTGAAGCAGATGATGATGGTGATGAAGAGTGGAGCGACACCTCGGGAGATGAGGACAAGGAGGATGGCGGCAGCACGCACGAGGAGGACGACTCGGACGATGGCTCCACGTCAGTGGCGGCTTCGGTTGTCATCGGCGGGACGTTCTTCCTCAAACGCCGCCCACTGGAGTACCTCCTCGCAAGCCCCTCCGACGAAGAATTCGCGCTAAACCGGCCCCGCGCACTCTGGGGGCTGGCCCTCAACTACACCCTCCGTGCGGTCCAGAGTCGAACTTTAACCTGGAGAGGACTGGCGGAACGGCGCCGGCAGCGCCGACGGTACATCGAACTCGTCAGGTTCAAGCAAAGGTTCCGTATGGACGCCACGAGGGCCCGGGAGTGGAGCGAGTTGGTGAAGGGCATTCACCCGGACGACCTTCATCTGTGGCATTGCATTGCGATGTTCCAGGACCGGCGCGACCCTGTTCACATGTGAGTCGTTTGGTACTTGTACTTTTGTTGCCAGTGAGACGGCGAATTACTTACAGGATCCACTGCAGCGGCTCTAGCTGCGACTCGTGTGGTGCTGGACCGGTTCCCCGCCCAGACGGCACGACGCCGTTTTCTCCGTCTCGCTACATCTGTATCGACTGTTCGGACGAGGAAGTGGATCGCAGCATCGACGTCTGCGCTGACTGCTTCGCCGACAACAAGTCCGCGACCCGAGGAGACGTCACTCATAGTCCGACCCATAACATCCTCCAGCTACGGACGACGAGGCTGAGAGTCTATCGGCACACCCTTCTGTCGGCGGGGTCGAGCGGGTCGCGGCGTGCATTGGAGCTGGTCGATTCTGGGGTCCATGTGCCCGCTCCTTTAAGAGGAGATGGTAGTGCGTTATGCGTCGGGTGCAAAGAGGAGGTCAAGGAGCGGCCGTTTTGGTATTGCATTGACTGTCGGGGTGAGTAAGAGTTTCGTAGCTTGTTCAGTACGGGTGAAGCTGACTGACATTCCGATACAGAGCCTGTGTTCGTGTGTTACGAATGCAACAAACAGGTCGAGAGGGAGAAACCCTGGCTCGTGCAGTGGAGAGCGAACACCGACTACCATAACAACCACGACTGGTCGCACACGCTCGTCTCCGTTCCCGACCCAGACGTCGGTGGCGAGGCGGATGAGGAACCGGGGTCGTCCGCCGAGATGGAGGAACGCCTGGCCCGCCTGGAGATGAAGTTGGATAAGCAGTCGGTGGACTTGGGGTCTCGCCTGGCGACGTTGGAGAAGCTGCTCGAACGGCTGCTGAACGCTGCGCCGTGATCCGAAGGGCAGATGGAAGGCGTTGAACGGGGCAAAGATATCTTACGCAGAGTCGCCTTGGCTGCGTCGCTCGCTGCTTGCGTCTGTCGCGTTGCTGCTTGCGCCCGAGTCGCTCTGCGCTTTCCTCCGTCGGTCTCTGCGTCACTATGGGATTACATAGACGCCTTCATCCTCGTGTATGGAATAAGAATCAGCGTTGTCCGCCTCGGTGTTCTATATCTTCCAGCATCGCGTGGAACGAGGATCGATCCGCATCGATCGTCTTGACCACCATCCAACCACTGCCTAGCTCCACCACAACCTGCGCCAGATGGCACCTCAGAGCTCTTACCGTCTCCGACATACTACATGAGGTGTTCAAAAACGACACGCCCACAACACTCTCTTCCTGGCGCAGACTTAGGATCCTTCGAGTTTCCTAACGAATCCATAGATTTGGGCGACTTCCGAGCATCCCAGGCCAAGAAATTGGCCCTCGCACGGGCTGCACGTACATGCAAGGTGTTTGCGGAGCCCGCTTCTCGAGTACTATGGGAGGTGCTGGATGACCTTGGACCCATCGAATCAATAATCATGAATGTGCGCGTGAGTAGCAAATTGTGCTTTGAGTGCACGAGTCGGAGCTACATTCGCTGAATAAATCCAATTCAAGATTCCCCAAGGTGAAGAGAGTACTGTTATTTGGGAGCGAATCGAGCACGTCTCGAGGCGCGTTCGCGCCTTGACATGCTGGGTACATGGCAAGCGTGGCGACGACAAGGCGTTCTCCCCCTTGTGTTCGCGCTACGATGGCCGCCCCTTATTTCCAAGCCTACGTATCCTCCGTGTAGGAGGGAATGTTGATGGGGCTTCGTGGTTCTCCTTCCTGAGGGCTGCGTGCGCTTCTTCGGCACTTGTCCTATTCACCACTACTTAGTATGGAATCTCATATTACCACCCCCAAACTTCTAGCCACTCTTGCGGACACACCAGGAGATAACGCATCTGAAGGCGGAGTATCTCCAGCATTTTAATGAAGAGGGCCATCGTGCCCTGGCGAAATTCAGCAACCTCCACACCGCTCATTTTATGGCCATCGACACTACGCTGTTCTACCATGTCGCCGCACTGCCGAACCTACGAATGCTGCATGGACGCTTCGCTCTCTCAAACCCAATTATAGACATCCACGGTACATTCCCCGCTCTCGAAGAACTCTCTACCGCAGACTATGACTCGGACCTGGGTGACAGGACCGACTTCCTTGCTGTTCTTCCCATATCCCCCAATCTTTTACCTCCCTGTCTCTCAGCATCTCCGTGCTAATCACCGAAGACATGGCGCAATACCTAGACGAGTTGTGCTTGTCTCCGTCCGTGGCACATCTGCGCAAGCTCGACCTCCATGTCGACATAGACTTCAACCAGCACGATAACGTTAATGACGACGAGCCATTCAAGGGCGTCAACTTCACGTCCGACATCCTCGCGCCTCTCGTGCGCCTCTCCGCGCTGACAGACATCTCGGTCGACATCTTCTTCCGCACTTCCACCATCACGTTCGTCATGGGCGACGAAGACCTGGACAGCATCGCGTCCGCGTGGCCGGACCTCGCCCGCGCGAAGTTCAGCCACACGATCGAGAACGACGACCACCCGTGGGGGGTCCGCACGCCCTCATTCAGCGCGGTCGTCGCCCTCGCGGAGCGCTGCCGGAAGCTCGAGAGCGGAGAGGTCGCGCTCGGGAATGTCGACGCGGACGAGCTGGCGTGCGGAAGCGTGTAGTGGTACGGAGCCGCAGACGGCGCTGTGTAGGCTCGTGTTCGATCCGGACACGTCAGAGTCCTTCTGTGAGGTACTGAGTTTGGAGGACCCGAAGCGGCTTGCGGCGGCGCTGCGGAGGCTCTTTCCCAACCTCAGAAGCGAGTTGGACTCGGAAGTGGTAGAAGTGCCAGCGCTGGTTCAGGGAAAGCCGGGCGAACTTGGACCGTCGGACTCGGAGGTGTATCGTGGTTGGCGCCATTACATGGATACCGACGTGTTCCGTCTCTTGAGGGCTCTTGACGAGGTGGACCTGGATGGGAGCTTGTAAGTAGTACCTTGGAGTCGTTGAGTCGCAATAGATCGGGAATGATTGAGCGCAATTGGAGTCGCATACGTAGTACGCGTACTGCACAGTCGTTGCCAGGAACCGCCACATACGGTATTGGAACTTGGACGCTATAGAAAATAGGTACGCAGGGATGAAGATGGAGAAATACACAGACCTTTTTTATTCTCGAGGAATATCCTGAAGGATCTAGACCAGCACGCCGTGCACGACTCGCGAGTTCACAGCGAGCGCCAAACAGTACTGTACCGCATCACGTCAGCCACTACACGAGGAGGTGACTTGGAATCGGAAACCTAGTCGGACTCAACGCGTCTCTGACTCTCTCGCTGACTACCGTATCCTGCTCCTTTCCACTGCCGAACGATAAAGTTCTCTTATCTTCCATCTGGATTCGAATGCGAGTTCAACGAGCAAGCGGACACGTCAGAAGGGTATATCAAATTTTCGGATAGAAATACATACGCTGGGCCACGACTCGCAATGAGGGCTACGAGGCCGGATCCACATTCGGCATGGAGATGCGGCGCGCTGTACTACTCTAGAACAAGAGGAAGAAAAAGGTGAGGGTCGAGCACTGAGCGCTGAGCCCTCCTGTCGGACGAACACGAACGCAACAGCGACAGGGAGGGTGGTCTTTCCGAGGAGGGACAGAGGTGGGACCATGGCGGAAGGGAGCGAGAGCGAGCGGCCCAGAAGTCTGAACGAGGTGCGCAGTCTGTTGCCCATATACCTGTGCGTATTCGAACGTTCTACCCCACGATACTCTTTCCGATGATCAGGGAGTGCATCGTCACCCGCCAAGTCCTGGTAGCTTTTGCCCCAGACGACTTTCCAGCCCCGAGATTATGATGCTGCGATACTCCTCAAGCTAACTCAGCCCCACCCAGGTGGCGGACGACAAGATACGTCCGGGCGGAGAATGAACTTAGGGTAGTGCGTCGACAAGGTGCACAAGTACATTCGTCTTAGGGTTAGAAGTTGCAGAACCAGAACGAGAAGGATCAGTTCAGCAAGCTCTTCTACGGACTGGTTTGTTCATCTCCATCGCCTCCATAACGGCGAGTATATTGATGGGCGTGTATTTACATAGTACAGGCATGCCTTCGAGGTGGCCGAGTTTGGGCCATATTGGATGCGAAGCCCGTCCACGGACGCATTCCAGATCACCGAGGATGTGACCGCTGCCACCAGCGGGAACGCCGACTCGCCGGAGGAGCAGCCCGTTCCACTGTTCTACGGTCCACACACGGAGAGCCTCGAAGTGCTTGCAGACCCGACTCTAGTCGACGACTCTGATGATGCGGTAACCCACGCCTTGGAGGTGTCGCATTCGCACTCTTCTCTGGTGGGACATTGGAGCGGGTCGTACACGTACGACGGCATTAGCTGGGGCGGCGACGGTCTGGTCAGCTTCAGCATCGAGGCGCACAGGGAGGACGGAAGCGTTAGCGGGTCTGGCACGGACGTTTTCGGGTCGTTCACGGTCAAGGGCACTCTGGAGGGCGATCGGTCCACGTTTTCAAGTGTCGAGTGCAAAGAGCAGGTGGAGGAGCGGCCGTTTTGGTATTGCATTGACTGTCAGGGTGAGTAAGAGTTTCGTAGCTTGTCCAGTACGGGTGAAGCTGACCTCAATTGCGATACAGAACCCACGTTCATGTGTTACGAATGCAACAGACGAGTCGAGAAGGACAAACCTTGGCTCGTGCAGTGGAGAGCGAACACCGACTATCACAACACGCACGACTGGTCGCACACGCTCGTCTCTGTTCCAGACCCAGATGTCGGTGGCGAGGCGGGTGGCGAGGAATCGGGGTCGTCCAACGAGATGGAGGAACGCTTGGCCCGCCTGGAGATGAAGTTGGATAAGCAGTCGGTGGACTTGGGGTCTCGCCGGCGCCTGGCGACGTTGGAGAAGCTGCTCGAACGGCTGCTGAATGGCGCGCCGTGATCCCTAGAGTCTTTTGCAGGTGTTAAATAGGGAAAAAGGATTTCCACGTAAAACAGCGCAGAATCATGTCTACTTCATCGTTGTTTGTGTTGTTGCTCGCGTCGCTCTGCATTTGCCTGCGTTGGTCTCTGCCGACTCTCTGGGTCACTGATGTGATTAGGCGCTTGGATTCTTACGTCAAAACCACGATCTATCAACCAATCCCAACCACCACTAGCCTCCCGCTCCTCTTTCACCAGATGGCACCTCATAGAGCCCTTACGGTTCCCGACATCCTACGCGAGATATTCGAAAAGTTGTCCATACGCCCACAGCTCTCTCTTCCTGGCGCGGAGTTAGGATCATTCCAGTTTCCGAACGCAACGGGAGATCCGGACGACTTCCAAGCCTCCAAGGTCAACAGATGGACCCTCGCATGCGCCGCACGTACTTGCAAGATGTTTGTGGAGCCCGCTTCTGGCGTACTCTGGGAGGTGGTAGACGACTTCGCGCCCATCGAATCAACGCTCAAAATTGCACACGTGAGTGGCACACTGGCATGCACGAGTCGGACTTATTACCCTGACTGAATAGACTCTATTGAAGATATCTGAAGGTGCCGAGCAGGCTCGTATTTGGAAGCGGATCGAGCAGATCGCGAGACGCATCCGCGCTTTGTCGTGCCGGGCACAGATGGGCGGCGATGCTGATGCACTCGCCGCCTTCAGTTCACGCTACGATAGCGGCCGCGCCATTTTTCCGAATATGCGTGTCTTCTCCGCGGTACCTATGTGGAAAGTTGACGGCGCTGCGTGGCACTCTTTCCTGAGAGCTGCGTGTGCTTCTCCGTCCCTAGCGCTGTTCACAGTGGCTACAGACCATGACGGCACCATCCTCAAAATCCTGGCTACTGCCGCGCCCGCACCCCAGAAGCTAATTCATCTGAAGGCCCCGTATCTCTGGAGTATTGATGAAGAAGGCCATCGTGCCCTGGCAAAGTTCAGCAACCTCTGTACAGCTCATTTTATGGTCATCGACATCACGTTGTTCCGCCATCTTCGGCTGGTATCATGTCTACCGTCTTGGCACGCAGCCAAGGAGAGTGGGCGACGCCGCATCTCTGAGTTGGATGCGGATGCCGCCATCCTCGGCCGTGGAATCGGTGAGTGTTTCTTTACCGCACTTTGCACGGGTGTGGAGGGCGGCGAGACCGTCGGTCTTGGAATCCCCGAGGGAGAGGGTCCGGTTTGTGGCTGGAGACGGTATGTGCGAGGACGTCCAGCTTGTCCGAGTCGTCGACTCACCGGAGCGAATGTTCCGCGGACGCTGCGAAAGGCTGCGCCCGGCCACTTTCACTTGCACTTGGTACGCAGTCTATCTCTCTCAACTGATCCGCTGACCTTCCCGGACGTAGAAGCCCGAGGCTCGATGGAGACAATCTTATCATTTGAACCGTCCGAGAAATCGCCCCGCAAGCGTCGATGAGAATCTCGTCGACACGGGAAGCGCGGGCGAAGTCCTCGAGCGCGTGTAGGGCATCACGCGTTCTCGTCTCGTACACGAACGTCCGAATCGGTGAGTGTTTTCTCACCAGACTGCGAAGGCGTCCGAGTCGTCGGTCTTCGATTCCCCGAGGGTGCAGTTTGTGGCTGCAAGTGGCATGTGCCAGTGCGAGGACGTCCGGCCTCATCCGGCTCGTCGTCGACCCACCCTTCTTTTCTGTCCGGAGCGAATGTGCAGCGGACTCTGCGTAACGCTGCGTCCGGCCACTTTCACTTGTGCGAGGTACGCCGCCCGTCTCTCTCAACTGATCCGCTAACCTTTCCGGACGTAGAAGCCCGAGACTCGAAGGAGACAACCGGACGGCTCACGGATGTTATCATTTGAACCGTCCAAGAGGTAAGAAATCGCCCAGCAAGCGTCGATGGGAATCTCGTCGTCAAGTGAGTCCATCAACTTCGGAGCGCGTGTAGTCCTAGTCTCATGCACGAGCCTCTCGGAGAAGCGTAGAAGCACAGTAGCACGCTCGTAAATAGCACATGTCCTTGTGTACGAAGCCTTCGCGCCTTGTCTGCGCAATGTTTACTGTTCGGAGCCTTGTACGTTTCCCCCTCTCCGTCGTCAGCTTCTCTACCACTACCCTCTTTCCTCCACCGTCCGGCTCATGTACTAATGCCCCACCCCGCTCCTCCCTCCACCGTCCGGCTTGTGGTACTAATACACTACCCCTTCCCCCTCTCGCCGTCCGGCTCATGTACTAATACCCTACCCCTCCCCACCGTCCGGATGCCCTACAAGTACACTATCCCGCTCCTCCCTCCACCGTCCGGCTTGTTGTACAAATACCCTACCTAACGAACACTTTCTGTCTGGTCGTTTCGGACGTAATGGGGTGCCAAGAAATATATTTCCGGTCCGCTGCCTACGCTACACCGTGTGCTACACCGCCAAGTCCACACGCAAGTCGCCCCGCACGCCCCACCCGCACCGCCATGTCTGCGCACCCGCGTCCGCCACCGCGACGTCCACCCGAGCCGTCCGCCAGCAAGCGATGGCCGACGACGTTCAGTAGCTCGAACTTCTCGACTCCATGACCGAACGGCGTTTCCAAGGTAAGCACCTCGCGGTCCCGTCCGCGAAAGATGAACCCGACGTCCGCGGCAGCCTGTACGAGCGCGGCCTCGTCCGGACTTTGTGCTTTGTACTGAATCGCGTTTGTACGCGGGTCGACCGAAACCAGCGCGGTGTGACATAGAGCGAGCACCGTCCAGAACCCGTTAAGCATGCGCCCGTGCGCGTCCTCTGGCGTGCCCACAACTGCAGCCTGGGCCGCCGCTATGTCCGCACTACCAAACCTACGAGAGCTGCATGGACGCTTCGTTATATCAAGGCCACAAGTCATGGATATGCGATGCGCGTTCCCCGCCCTTCAAGAAATCTCCACCCAAGACACAGATCAACAGACCCGGGGATGTTTCCTCGCAGTTCTCCCTCTCATATCCTCCCGATCTCTCACCCGCCTGTCTCTCCGCATCTCGGTGCCACTCGCCGAAGACATGGTAAAGTACCTCGACGAGCTGTGCTCGTCCCCAGCCACAGCGCAGCTGCGCACGCTCGACCTCAGCGTCGACATCGAGTTCAACCAGTTCGACAACCAGTGGGAGCCCTTCGAGGGCGTGTCCTTCGCCTCGGACGTCCTCGCGCCCCTCAAGCGCCTCTCCTCTGCGCTCACGGACGTCTCCGCCGTCGTCTGCTTCCAGACCTCCACCGTCGCGACGTTCACCATCGCCGACGGAGACCTCGACGCCGCCGCGCGCGCGTGGCCGGGCCTCGCGCGCGCGAAGTTCGGCTACACGATCGAGTTCGACGACTCGCACGACGGCGCGTGGGGGATCGTGCGGCCCTCGCTCAGCGCGGTGGTGGCGCTGGCGGAGCGCTGCCGCGCGCTCGAGCGCGTCGACGTCGAGTTCGAGAGCGTCGGCGCGGGCGAGCTGGCGCGGCTCGAGGCGCGTGCGGACGCGTGCACTGAGCCGCAGACGGCGCTGCGTAGGATCGTGTTCGACCCGGACTCGGACTTCTGCGACACGTTCTGCGTGGAGGACCCAGTGCGGCTTGCGGAGGCGCTGGGGAGGCTGTTCCCGAATCTCAGAAGCGGGTTGGAGATGGTGGAGACTGAGCCTGAGGGCGAGACGACCGTCGCGTATCGCGGGTGGCACCGGAGTCGCATGGACACGGACGCGTTCTGGCTCTTGAAGGCACTTGATGAGTGTAGCTTGTTTTATAATGTCATGTAAAGCGTACTCGTTCGAAACCGTGTAGTATACCACTACAATAGCTATGGATGGTCGGAATAGTACTGTAAGTAATATTAACGGAACTTGAGTTGGACATCGCAGAATGGGATAGACAGAGAACATCTCGTGGTACGTCCCCGATCTCCGCGAGGACGTAGATGAGGAGCTCGGAGCGATACTGATTTTTCTTGGCCTCGATGAAGCTCAGAGACTTGCGGCACCCTTGGGCAGTCGGGCGACAGGCCGCGACGAGCGAGTTCACGGCGAGCGCCAAAATCGAAAGTACCTCTCGTGGTGCGCATCACGTAAGCAGCACAGTGCCGACGCACCGAATGCGATAAGCTTGTGAACGCATCTCTGGCGCATCCTCCAACGCTGTCCTGCTCCTCCCATCCCAGCTTGAAGGCTTGAGCGCTGAACATTTATTCTCTTATCTCCCCCCTTCCGTTCGGGTTGTAAGGCGAGAGCGATGAGCAAGTGAACACGTTGGAAGTGTAAGTAAATCAAGTCTTCAGATACCGACACGCTTGCTGTCGACGACTCGAGTCCGAGTCGGTCGCTCGGAAGACGACGGCGGAATCCAAATTCAGGGTGAAGATGCAGCTGCCAGCGGGAGGCATTCAACGAGCAAGAAGAGGAGTACGCCGAGGCCTGAACGCTCTTGTCGGACGAGCAGACTAGCATGGACGCAGCGGCGAAAGGGAGGGTAGATCTTTTCTGATCTCCGGGACGGATACTAGAGGCGGGCCCATGGAGGAAAAGGGGGGAACAGCGGAAGGGAGCGAGAGCGAGCGGCCTCGAAGGCTGGACGAGGTGCGCAGTCCATCGCTCATAGACCAGTAGTAAGTACCTACGTGAACGCTCGACCACGCGATGCTCGTTTCAGGAATCGCATACCAGTTCCATCTGACCAGAAAGCGTCGAAGATGATCAGGCGTCCAGAATGCTGCACTGGTTGAGAGCGGTGAGTCCGTCTTCGTTCGCGGCGCTCGTACGCGTGTCAAATGTGAATGGCAAACAGACTAGTCTGATGCGCAGTTTCAAGTTCGATGCTTGCGACAGTCTCGCCACGTCGTTGGCGAAGAGCCGGGTACCGACTTGCGCAACTGAGTGGAAGGCGTTCGTGGAACGCTTCACGGCGGTCCTCATTGGAGTAAATCCCCGAATGCCCCATCCTTGTCATGTACTCAGGTCACAAACACTTCCAATCTCGTCCTCTTCGGAATATTCCATGCTGACGGCGCCACAGGTCCTCCTTGAACTCGAAACTTTGCTGTAGTAGCCCCGGTATTAGTTCTAGTTCTTTTCTAGTGACGAAGCCATAACGAGAGTGTCCGATGCATGTCACAGGAAGCCGGTGCCACAGCTGGAACGAGCTCGCGGCCACTCGGCGTGTCTTTCTTGCTGACTATGTATATGCGCCCCCATCTCTGATCCTTAATGATTGCGACGTCGCCCGCCAATGCTCCTCGCAGCGTTTCCCCCAAATGATTTTCTAGTCCCGAGCTTGGAATGTACGGTTCCTCGAGCGCGCTCGGCCTCATCCCGGTGGCAAGTGACAGGACATGTTTGGGTCCCCTCGACAAGGCGCACGAGTGAGTTCATCTTCTGGAAGGCTGGGGACGATGATGCTGACGTTTCGCGGAAGGTACATTGGCCCATCTGTGTAGGTACCGTTCTCTCGCCCCGGCATTGGGTTTCCTAAACGCAGTCATGAATGTCGGCGCGTGGCGTAGCCTGAGATGGTATCCGAATAATCAGATGCGGGTGTCAAAACGAACCGAGCAAGTATGGCAAATGTTATGCCCCCGTTGGTGCGCTAGTACGTGGCTCATCGCCTTCGCGAGCGCCTCCATGATTAATATGCGTGCCATAGCTTGAGTGACCTCTTAATGACCTCTTATTAACAGCGGCAGTTTCGAGCCTCTGGACAACCACCAGGATGTGGAGGAAGACTGAGAGGGGTAGGAGGTCTTGTCGCCGCAATTTACTAGGGTATGTGATATCTCTTCGAAGAATTGTGGGAAGGCTGTTACGAGTCTGTAGCCCGGTACAGGTTTACGAGTGGCAAGCATCTGCTTCCAGAACGTATTACGATCTTCTCACGTCCCACTGGCATATGCGAGTATGGGGTCTCCTGTACAAGTACCCGAGGAAGGCCTTACCATCCGAGTCCTCCCACCCCACCAACACTAGCCCAGCCTACGTACCCATACCCAATCCCTCTACGTCCAGTGGTATGTACTATGTGTGTATATGTATCGCAAGCTCCCCGCTGACTATAATTTGTTAAGTCTTCAGGGTCATTCAGATTGACCATGCGCCTTCTCGACACCGAGACCGGCCAGTTCGTCGAGAAAGACCCTGAGGGGGCAATATACGCCATCTTGTCGCACACATGGGACAGAGATGGGGAACAGACGTACGAAGAGCTGAAGAAGATCCAACGGCGCTATGATCCCGAGTCCAACCTCCCGCCGCGCCGCCTTCACGCAGGCGGATCTGATGACATTATCTTATCCCCTCCCCAACAGGATCGAGGCGGACCAGTCCCTCCAGCGCCCTCTTCGCAGCTTCCGAGCCACTCTGCATCCGTGACGGCTCGCCGTCCGACAGCGCGTAAACGTCTCACCGAGCCGGAAGTGGACGCCCTCTTGCTGTTCTTCGAGGTCCACGGTATTTCTGACCCTACCCCTGCCTCCGCATCGAACGATCACAATCCTGCACTGGGCGCAGAATACCACGTGACGAGCCCTCAGTCCATTTGGGACGACCCCGACCTCTCACCCAAGATCCGGAACGCATGCGTCGTCGCGCGAAACAACGGCTACCGGTACATCTGGATCGACTCGTGCTGCATCGACAAGTCGAGCAGCTCCGAGCTGTCCGAGGCCATCAACTCCATGTATAAGTGGTACAGCCTTGCCGCGGTATGCTACGCCTTTCTCGCCGACGTCCCTCCCGGACATGACCACCAGGCCGTGGGCTCCGACTTTCGCAAGAGCCGGTGGTTCACCCGGGGATGGACGTTGCAGGAGCTCATCGCACCAATTAATGTCGAGTTCCTCTCCCGGGACTGGGCTCCCGTGGGGTCAAAGCATGCGCTTGACGGCCTTGTCGAGAGCGTTACGAAGATCGCCCGGAGGGCCCTGTTGCATCTGGACCCCCTTGACAAGTTTACCGTCGCTCAACGCCTCTCGTGGGCCGCGGACCGCGAGACGACGAGGGAGGAGGACAAAGCGTACTCGCTATTGGGCATCTTCGACATTAACATGCCGACCATCTACGGCGAGGGCGACCGCGCGTTCCGACGTCTGCAAGAACAGATAATACAGCGCATCCCCGACCAGAGCCTCTTTGCGTGGGGAATGGGTCTTCCTGCAGGCTCCCTGTCCCCGCAACCCAGCAGCTCCGCCAGCAACAACCCAGTGGTTCTTGACGCTGTGCAGACGCTCCAATCGCTGTTCGCAGACTCTCCCGCCCGATTCAGCTGTGGCGGTTCCGTGCACCGCATCCAGCTCTTGGCCTCGTATAACCGTCAGCTCCAGTACACGTTCACTCCGTACGGCATTCATGCGCGGTTCCGGATGATAGCCCTTACGCCCGACTTGCTCTCGCGCGTGTTACTCCCGCACCGCACGGTTGAGCGTGCGCTGCTGGGCGACTCCGAGGGGTGGTACCTGCTCATCCTCATGTGCGAGCACGCGGAGCACCCGGGGTATCTCTTAGGACGGGTCTGCCACATCACTCCGTCCAAGCACCTGTATCCCGGATACATTCGGACAGTCACCGGCAGATGGTCGCGGGAGCCGGAAACCGCCATGGACCTCTTCCTTCTGTCCCCGGAAAGCATCAGGCCCCTGCTTCCCCTCGCCGAAGTGGAGGTGTTCATACCTCACCCCGACCGCGTCGACCTCCCGTCCAGACTCCGGTCCCAGCCATACGTCGCGATCAGGCTGGTGGTGCTGATGGAGACCCGCGACGCGCTGCGTGCGCATGGATACGCGACCGAGCTGCGCGGCCCGGACCCGGGCCACCCGGCCACCCACTGGCTCACGCTGTCCAAGGACGAGCACACGATCGTCATAAAGTTCCAGCATGTGCTCAAGGACGACGGCAGGCGCTTCAAGATCGAGGCGGACGCCAGGATGTCGAGGACGCCCGAGTCGAGCTCGCGTCTAGAGCGGGACCGCGACTATGTGTTCTGGTGGGACTCGATGCAGTGGTCGCTCAGGCCGAATGCGCCGCCCAGCCAGACAATCAGCTTGGGGGCGCCGGCGGAGGGGGGGCTTGCTGTGGACCTCGGTCTGGACTTTGCGGGCACCGGGGTCTACTACGTGCGCGTTGAGATACTGGGCGCGCCGCCTGCATACTCGGAGGCACCGGTGGAGCCTTCGCTGTTTGTGCGAGGCTCGTCGCGCGGGGCTATTGAGCCGGCCAGCGGATGATTGAAAGGAAGTTTAAGTCAAACCTAGCGACCCGAGGTCACTCGCCTTCCGGTGCGATCCAAGCTGAGGACGAGGGCAGCGAGGAGGCGGAGGCTGCAGACGGTTGGAGATGGGGACATGGGGATGCTTGGCTCGAGATTTGGAGTCGGAGGCTGCGAGCGGAGAAAAGGGTACGTATACATCGTGATACCCATAATGCGACCTTATAGTTATGTCTTGATCCAGCTCTGGATGTTGCGTGGCGTTCTGTACACATATCTTTAAGGTCTGCCATGCTGAGTGATAGGGTGGAGTTGGAACTGGAACCTTTGCGCAGAGTTTTTCTCTTTCGCGGAGGCCGATGGCTCCGTGGGCTACGATGGTTCGGCGTCTTGCGCACAGAGTCGAGCCTTGTCTACGTTTGACGGCCGAGGATGGAAGGAGCGCGATCACGAGATGCAATAGAGAGTTAGTCTTCGGAGTCACGAAGAGTCGTATAAAGGTCCGAGACTGTTCTATAGTCCTCAAGAGGAAATACAGTACGTAGCGGGAGAAGAGGGAGTCGTAAAAACAGCGCATGTTCGTTCAGGATGGTAAGAGAAGGGGAGGAAGAAAGCTTGTTCGGTCATCTCGGGGAACGGATCGAGTCTAAAACTTTAAAGCGGTGCCTGCAGGCGAGCGGACCATACACATCTTCCTATGATAAGTTCAAATTGACACAAACTAGACGAGGATGCGTGCCAACGTCGTCACCTTAACGTCGCGCCGCGACGACGCGACGGGCCTTTCAAGGCTAGAGATGGGTGAGTCCTGCGTTGGATGCGAATAACAGGTCTATTGTAGGGGCTTGCATTCCACCGAAGTAAAACGTACGCAAGGTCTCGCGAAGCCGCGGTCCAGGCCCTGCGTTCGTCGTTTGTTACGAACGCAACAGACGGATCGGCGAAGAGAAACTATGGGTGGGACGACTGGAACAACATTCACGAGTACTAGTCGCACACACTCGTCTCCGTTCCCGAACCAGGTGTCTGCGGGAGCGAGGGCGTGCCAAGGACTCGGGGTCGTCCACCGCGACGGAAAAATCGTTTGGTGCAGCTGGAGAAGGTAGATAAATGATGGGCAGATTTGAAGCCTGCAGCCTTGCTTGGAGATATCGGAGAAGCTGCTAGAACGGTTGCTGAACGTGAACGTAGTTCAGTGATCCACAGAGGGTGACGGCGGGTGTTACTAGTGGGCGTTGAGTGTCGAGCGTCGGCGGAGTCCACGAGCATATAGTCAGCGATTGATAGTTCTCGAGATTGGTGGTGTAAGCACCGGGTTGGAGTGTACGGAGGATTAGTTCCCCCGGCATCAAGACCAGAGGAAGGAGCGAAAGACGTACTTACCGTACGCACGTCAGCCCAAGCCTGAGTCGAGGAAAAGTGAAATCCGGGCCGGTAGAGTTCCGGACCGGGCCGCATAGCGCCGCGGTCCAGGCCGCCCTTGAAGTTGGCAGAAGTTGCTGGCCCCCGTTCGCCGTCTTTCCCCGCACGCTATCGACGGCCTCCACCTGCCGCTCCCGAGCTGTGCAAGTGCAAGAGGGCCGTAGACGGACATGGGAACGCCGAAGCCTGCAGGCTCGCATGTGCGGATCCGACTCGAAGGAGGAGAGCGATCAACACGATCTGCCTGCCGCACATCCCTCGCCATCGTAAGCCTGACGAAGTAGAGCATGGAGAGCAGCACGCACCCGCCCTGTCTTCGCGGTCTGTGTGGACCATCCGTCCGTGATGTGAGGGGACGAGGGGCGCGGCGCGCGACTCGAAGCCGGTGTTTGGTGGCAATTAGGCAGATCTAGTTGACTGTATGCGTGCTAATCAGCGATCCGACCAACGGAGGGCATAATAGTCTGTCTGGAATATATACGGAGGCCGTACATATACTTTGGAGAACGTACGATGCGCATATACGATGCTTGAGTTGAGCTGGATCTCCGAGGTAACTTCCATAATCGGGCCTAAGGGCGCATATAGGGACTCCGGTGGGTCGTCCTTACACGGACCTACGGCAGCATGCAGCGATAGGGCATACCCATCGGTGTCCGGTCGTCGATTCTGAAATCTGAGCAATCGGGTATAGATTGGATCTCACCTTGGGTGGTGTTCGACCTGGGTTCGCAGATCCCCAGCCATTGGCGAGAAACCTTAGACGCGTAGCGGGGCTTCCTGAGTAGGAATCACATACGTTACGTGGAGCATCATGCGCTCACGCCATGTCCAAGGTTAGGACTGCAGGAGGTAGACGTCAGTGCTACGCCGCCGCCGCTCCCAGATGACGATGCTTACCGCAGGAACAGAAGACACCATTATTTAGGATCTCGGGACCCGTCATCCTGGCCCTTGGTGGCACCCCGGATCGAATCTCGTCACACCAGGATGCGATACTGAACGCCGCGGCAACGGTCTAGGGTTCGCGACTCCAGACTCTCGCTGCCGGATCCGGAGCTCCAGGCGCGCAGCTCAACGCCGTCTGGTGATCGTCCCGCAGCGTGATTCTAGTGCGGAGTTGAACGCGAATGAAAGACATGGGATTCGGTCGTCTCCCAAGGCAGACGATAGATGCCCTTGTTGCGTGGAGGGAGGACGGTCACAGGGATTCGGTGTGGATCCGGTCTCCAACACGAAGTTCTGTGAAAGATGAGTACGGAGTGGAAGCTTGGGTCGCGGGGCGTCTGGAGGCCTTGTGACGGTCATCGGGCGGGACGAGGGCGCCGAGGGATCTCCAGGGGCTCTCACCTGAGAAGAGGCGGCCGCTGCGGAGAACGGCCGCACCCGGGACGATGGGGGTGTGTTTGCCATGAGGCGTCCGGGTTCGGTCTCGGTTGCTCTATGTAGTTGAGAGCGCGGGGTGGAGGTTGGACGTCCGTGGATCCTAGCAGGTGACCACGACGTGGATCATGCCTGGGAGTATCCAGCGAGAGAGCGCGACGTCTATGCGGTGTGGTGAGCAACGGGAACACTGGGGGACGATTCGAGAGATAGAGTGGCGATACAGCACATACGAAGCCCGGTGTTGATGCACAGAGAGAGGTCCTGGTGAGATCTCGCCGGAAGACCGAGTGTATGCGGTGCGAAGTCCGAAGGGAGTTGTGGAGGCAAATATCGGGGGTGATCAGTTTGCCGTAGGCGACCGTAGTCGAAGTCGATCCGTTCATTTAGGGTGGAGCAGCCGTGCCCAGTACGGGGGGGTGCATCGCCAGAATGAGCACGAGAATGTTTATCTGCGATCTGGAAGCGCATAGGAGGGGGGGCAGGGCCGCGGTGGCGAATGGGGACGCATATCCGGAGATCTCGCAGCGGGACACCCTCCGGAGCGCCCGAGGGAGAGGGTTCAGGGCAGGCGTGGATTGCCTGATATGGGCATGGAGATGTGGCATGTGAGCGTGGGCGAGGCAGGACAAAGTTTGTCGACATGGCGGCTCGCGCTGGCTGCTGTCTCTGAGTCTCTTGCTCAGACCCTGTTCCTCCCGGCTCGCGGCTCGTCTCAGTCTCTGCAGGGACTCGCCCCGGCTCAGGTCCCCTCTCAGCTCGACCTCCGCCGCTGCTCCCTCTTAGACTGCCTCGTGTCCCCCAGCCTCGTACTTACGTCCTCCCTCCATCCCCCGCTCTCTATCTGATCCCTTCCTGCGACACCCATGCCTCCTCCCCCGCCCCCGCCCCCGCCTCCCATCTGCCTCCCCTTCTTCGGCGGAAAGAAGTCCCGCCGCAGGCTCACCTACTCTGAACGATCTGCTACCGAGGATTACAGCTCTCGTCGTTCCTCCATCGACCGTCTCGGCTCCGGTTCCTACTCCCCCACGGCCACGCTCACATCTCATGCAGAGAAGCTTACCTTCTCCTCTGAGACAGAGTCCTTCGACGTCAACGCCTACTCGGATGCCGCTCGCGAGGTCATTCCCGCCCACACCACCCTCAAGCGTTCGAACACCATCTCCACCCCCAAGGAGAAGTCCTCCACTGGCACCAAGAAGTGGGGCTACGGCTGGGGAATCGGCAAGAAGTCGGCCAAGAACCAGAACCAAGACGACGTGAGTGAGAAACCCCACGTCCAGTCCCCCGGCTCGACCCCGCCCCCCGTCTACAACTCCCCGCCCAGCGAGACCCGCTCCCGTGCGACTCGCTCCGGCCATTCCCACTCCTCCCGCTCCTACAGCCAGACCGACTGGGAGCAGGGCCACACCTCGCCCCGCAGGACCCGCTCCGCCTCGACGAACGACGGCTCGATCCACTTCATCCCTCCTCCCTCTAACAACCCGAAGCGGTCGAATACCTACAAGTCGAACACCACAAAGGGTAGCGGCAGGAGCGGCGCCCGACCCACCCTCTACCCCTCCGAGTCCTCCAGCACGCTCGTCGGCTCCGCCCTCGAGCGCAAGATCCGCGACGAGGACCCGATTGCTGAGCGGCCGGACACGACGAGCAGGCTCGAGAGCCTCCGCGATCTCATGCGCACGCACGACCTGGACTATTAGTGAGTGACCTCACACGCTGCTCTTCGCCGCTTGTGCTAATCTTGTCATCCAGCGTCATCCCCAGCGAGGATTCGCATGGATCGGAGTATATCGCACCCCATGACAAGCGGCGGGAATGGATCTCTGGGTGAGTTAACTTTTCCAGACTATCACATTCTCTTGCCTGGCCGATTACGGCTGCGGAAGGAGATCTTTGCCATTTCGCGAGGATCCTTTTTCGACAGCTGAACCCAGGCCAATACCGCTCTCGGTCTCTCCCCTTGCCTTCCCCCAGCAGCTACCTGCTCTCTCTCCACGCCTTGTTCTTAAGGTCGAGATTTAAAACGATGAAACGTTTGGGTACGAACTTTCTGGGCGCCCCAGATCGAGAGTGACTTTCCGCTCCCTGCCGTGCCTCGGCGGTTCCGTGGCGGTGTTCTGCCACTGACTGAGGTCGCTCCAGAATATCGCATTCCCCGCCTGGCCAGCTATGGCTATGGCCATGGCTGCGAAAAGGGATTCTCGCCATTTTCCCGAGAGTCCCGTTTCGGCAGCCGAGGGCGGCGCCTTTGGGTTGATCCCGGTCGGCGCCTTTTCTTCCCCGCCATCCCTGGTAGCTACTTTCCGCCCATTCCCCTTGCTCTTTGAGATTTGGCCAAACGTCAACGAAACATATTATTAGAAACTTTCCTGGAATTGTTTGAGGACGTAGTGCAGGAGGGAGTGACCTTGCGCTCCCTGCACTCTGTGGCGGTGTTCTGCGGACGGCCGAAGGCGTTTCGCCGTTTTCTCAGTTCTCTCGATAGGCGACTTAGCGGTCTTGAAGCGAGGTCCAAGCGACCATCATAGCTGGCTATGGCTACGGCCATAGCCGTAGCCATAGCCAGCTAGGCAGTGAATCTACCGTTCCCGGTCGCTCGGCCCTCTTCTCACTTTCTCGGTTGACGACTGAGCGGACTTGAAGTGGGGTTTAAGCGACCATCATAGCTGGCTATGGCCACGGCTATAGCCAGCTAGGCGATGCATCTACCATCCCTGACTACGGCTATGGGTTTGTCTGGGTCGATGCCGCTCAGCGTCTCGCCGAGGTCTCTTTTTTCTCTTTTTTCTCGGTTGGCGGTTGGCGGCTTAGCAGAGCTCAAACGAGGTCCAAGCAAACATCATAGACGACTATGGCTATGGTCAGCTAGGCGCAGAACTCTACGTTCGCAACTGTCTTAACACTCCGTCGCAATTCCGCTGACGTCTCGCTCTTCAGGTTCACCGGTTCCGCGGGCCAGGCCATCGTTTCCATGCGCTCGGCGTATCTCATCACGGACTCGCGCTACTGGCTCCAGGCGGGCGAGCAGCTCGACCAGAACTGGGTCCTCGTCGAGGCCGGCGGGCCGTCGACGAACATGAAGGACTGGACGGAATGGGTTATCGACCGCGCCAAAGACAGCAAGATTGGCATCGACGCCCGCCTCATCTCCTTCCAGACCGCTACTGCCCTGAACAACGCGCTGAAGCCCAAGAACTCGAAGTTACACTATCCGCCGCAGAACCTAGTCGACCTCGTCTGGCGCGAGAAGCCATCGCGGAGCCGAGAGCCAATCTACGTCCAGCCCAACGAATTCACTGGTACGGGCGCGGGCGAGAAGCTTACGCGGCTTAGGGCGTGGATCAAGGAGCAGCGGCCGGCGATGCCGTCCTATTCGCGGTCGGAGCCCAAGCCGTCTCAGATGCAGGTCGCGACGCTGATCGCGAACCTGTCGTCGATCGGTGCGTGACGTTTACATTTCATGTTGGCATGATTGGCTGATGTATCGCGATAGCTTGGTTGCTCAACCTTCGCGGCGACGACATCCCGTTCAACCCCGTCTTCCACGCTTACCTCTTTGTCGGCCTAGAGAGTGCTACCCTGTTCATCGAGGAATCGAAGCTAACCGAAGAGGTCAAGGGATACCTCCAGTCTATCGGGATTACATGGCGCGACTACAACGAGCTATGGACCTTCTTGCGTCGCAAGGAGTGGGGCGAAGGCAACGTAAGTCGGATGTGGCATATTTCCGTGCGTTCACGTCTCACCCGCCATCTCGCAGGTGATTATCTCGCCGCAGACGTCGTACGCCATCTGCCTCATGATGACGAGCTTCCGCTACACCGTCTTGCCGTCCTTCGTGGAGGAGATGAAAGCGGTCAAGAACGACAAGGAGATCCACGGCCTCCGCAACGCCTACCTCCGAGACGGCGCGGCGTACGTCCGGTGGCTCGCCTGGCTTGAGCAGAAGATTCAGCAGGGCTATGACATCACCGAGTACGAGGCCGCGTGGCGCCTGACGGAGTACCGGCGGAAGAACAAATACTACATGGGCCTCGCGTACGAGAACATCTCTGCGACCGGAACGAACGCTGGTGAGTGCGCTACTGCTGGCGGATAGGCTACAAAAATTGACGAATCGCATCGTCGTTGGCAGCACTGCCTCATTACGTGCCGCACAAGGCGACCGCGAAGATGATCGAGCGCGAGACGCCTTACCTCAAGTGAGTGTCCCTGATCCCTCGTTGCGTGTTATGCATACTCATTCCTTATGTTCCCTACAGCGACTCGGGAGGACAGTACCGCGACGGCACCTGCGATACGACGCGCACGGTGCACTTCGGCCGTCCCTCGCAGGACCAGTGCGAGGCGTACACGCGTGTCCTGCAAGGCCACGTATGTCCCTTGTCTCCGCCGTGGCGTGATTGTTGCTGACAGCGGGCACGTTGCAGATTGCTATTGACTCCGCTGTCTTCCCAGAGGGCACGTCCGGTGCGAAGCTCGATGTCTTGGCGCGCAAGGCGCTCTGGCAGGACGGGCTGAACTATATGGTATGTTTGGCGTGTTCTCGCCTTTTGCTGGGCCAACTGCGACGGCGGTTTCTGACCGGACATCGTGTTCACAGCACGGCACCGGGCATGGATTTGGCTCGTTCCTGAACGTTCACGAAGGCCCGCAGAGCTTCTCGTCGGACACGGTCCTCGTTCCCGGCCACGTGATCACCAACGAGCCCGGCTTTTGTACGTCCCTACAGTTTTTCTGTCATCAACCGCGTCAGAAGTCTGACACGCCACGCTCGGCAGATCTTGCGGGCAAGTGGGGTATGCGGATAGAGTCCGCGCTCGCTGTGAGGCGCGTTAAGGTACGGATCTTCGCCTTGGTCAACTGGGCTGTTTCTAACTACGCAGCACTGCGCAGACTAAGGGCCAATTCAACGGCGACGTCTGGCTTGGGTTTGAACGGCTCACCGCGGTGCCTATACAGACGAAGATGGTTAGGGAGGTCATGCTCTCCAAGGAAGAGCGCCAGTGGCTCAAGGTATGTTTGTTGCCCGCCTCTTTGTCTCCGTGTCGGAACGCGCAAGCGGGCTTACCTTTACATTCGCGAACTTTAGGACCACAACCGTCGGTGTCTGGAGCAACTCGAGCCCTTCCTGCGGGAGGACAAGCGCGCCATGAGGTACCTCCGCAGGGAGGCCGAGCGCGGTATCGGCATCGCCGGCGCTGGACCCGGCGGCTTGACGATCGATTGGGATTGATCATGGTCTCCGTCCGTGACGGGGACGAGTTCCCGATGCTCGTCGGGACTCGGGATCCGGCTGTTTATATGTTATATCTGAGGCCAACGCTCCGCCCGTGCTCGCTCTTTGGTCCTTGGTTTCGTGCTGACAGTGGTTCCGTGGATTTCAGGACTCCTCTCGTCGTTACGTTACGGCGGGACATTTCTATGTGCACAGTGCCATCTCGACCTCGATGTCCCCCCTCTCCGCCGCTATCGTTTCGACCCCCAACTCATCGCCTTTGCTTACGTCTGCTCGGCTCTCTCTTTCTCTCTCTCTCGCGACGATCGTGTGCTCTGCCACAACTATTCCTGCACGACTCTCTATGACTTCCACACTACATTATAACGTCCAAGCATGGGGTGTCGTAGGGCACTTCCGCTAAAACCCAGTCCCGGTGTTTTTTACGTCCTGTCCTGTCCTGTCTCGTCTCGTACCGTTCCGCCTCGGTCCCGCCTGCCTGTTTATCATGCCTGCTCCCTTCTCGCCGCTGGCGAGTTACGTACACGCCCATCTATGGATCGCCGGGCTCAACCCCTTCAACGCTTCCGCGTCCCTTTTCGGATTGGATACGTATTGTCCTGGCGATCCCTTTTTACACTACTTATGGCGCCCGCTAGGGCGCAGTGCGATTGTGTAAATGTTTTGTTTTTGGATTTCCACCCCCCTCGTCCTCCGGTTCGCTGAGGCGGAGTGACGACATGATACTCGTAGATACTGTAGATGCATTTTGTCCTTTATTCTGTTGTACGTACGTACGGCGGGAATATATCCGGATATTGTGGCCGGTTGTATCATAATGTTGACGTAGGACATTCGACAACAGGATTGTTGTACCAAGCCGTCTTCGAATGTCGGGGTGGGATCTTCCGGGAGTCGAAGATAATGTTACGTAATCCAAATTTTTGGAAGACGCCCTCGCCCAGTCTCTCCTCGTCTTGTCCCTTTACCCGTCCCTGTCCCCGTCCCTCTTTTCGCCGTCTCCTGTAACTTTGCTGGGTTCGACTCTGTGTGTACTATAAAGCTCCTCGGGCACAGCGTATACGGACCAAAATGTCGACGAGCGGACTCAAAGCGATCGCTCCGGTGCCCAAGGCATCGGACTTCCTCGACATCGTCCTCTCGAAAACCCAACGCAAGACTCCGACTGTGAGTTGTCCTCCTTGCGCGAGATGTTCTGGCTTCGGATGCTCACGCGTAGTTGCAGGTCATACACAAGAACTTCAAGATCAGCCGGATCCGCAACTTCTACATGCGGAAGGTCAAGTTCACGCAGGACTCGTTCGACGAGAAGCTCGGGGCGATCTTGGAGGAGTTTCCGATCATCGATGTGAGTGCCGCATTGCATTCTGTTTTCTGGTGGGGAATGGGGGCGAGGGCGTGCAGCGGCCACGGTCTGTCCGGGCTGGTGCGCTCGCGGGGGTTACGGCTGCAAGGGCTCGTTCTCGGGGAACGATTCTCGCTCTGTCTCGCTTGGTTGCCTGAGTGTGATGGACGTTTCCTTGGGGGTCCGCGCGTTCGGGAGTCGTGTCGCTACTTCGCGCATATAGTCCGAGCCCAGTAGGTCTGTTGGAAGACGAGCTTAGATCGCGAAGCCATGGAGGAAGGATCTTTGGATTCGTGATCGCGGATGACTTCCTAGACCAGAGCATTCTAATTGCATCTCGAATGTCGAACGGCACGGTTACCATCCTTCTGTCTTGCACACAGTCCTGGACGGGGAGATCTCCTAGTTTTGTTAGACGGGCATGTCAATTCGGACAACTCTGATACGCTCTCTCAGGATCTCCACCCCTTCCTCTCCTCCCTCCTCAATGTCCTTTACGACAAGAACCATTACAAGCTTGCGCTTGGTCAACTCCGCACCGCTCGCCATCTTATCGACCAGGTCGCGAAGGATTACGTTCGGCTGCTCAAATTCGGCGACTCCCTTTACCGATGCAAGCAGCTCAAGCGCGCCGCCCTCGGCCGTATGGCCACGATCATGAGGCGGCAAAACGAGGCGCTCGAGTTCTTGGAGGAAGTTCGTAAACACATCTCCCGTCTCCCGGCAATCGACCCCACCGCCCGCACCCTTCTTATTTGTGGATACCCCAACGTGGGCAAGTCCTCTTTCTTGAACAAAGTCACGCGTGCGGACGTCGACGTCCAGCCCTACGCGTTCACGACCAAGTCGCTCTTCGTTGGCCACCTCGACTACCGCTATATGCGGTGGCAGGTCATCGATACCCCCGGAATCCTCGATCACCCGCTCGAAGAGATGAATAACATCGAAATGCAAAGCATTACCGCCCTCGCGCACCTCAAGTCCTGTGTCCTGTACTTCATGGACCTCTCGGAGCAGTGCGGGTACTCCGTCGAGGCCCAATGCCAGCTCTTCCACGCCATCAAGCCGCTCTTCGCCAACAAGCCCACCGTCGTCGTCCTCAACAAAGCCGACGTCTCGCGCCTGGACGACCTCGCGCCCGAGCGGCGCGCGGCGGTCGACGAGGTGCTCAGCGGCGAGGGCGTCCGGCACGTCCAGGTCTCGTGCTACACGGACGAGGGCGTCGCCGTGCTGAAGACGACCGCGTGCGACGCGCTCCTCGAGCACCGCGTCGACACGAAGCTCAAGGGCAACAGGGTCAACGCGATCCTCAACCGCCTGCACGTCGCGCAGCCCAGGGCGCGCGACGACGTCGTCCGCGCGCCGTTCATCCCCGACGCGGTCAAGGGCCGCAAGAAGTACGACAGGGAGGACCCCAGCCGGCGCCGTCTCGAGCGCGACATCGAGGCCGAGGAGGGCGGCGCGGGGGTCTATAACATCAACCTCAAGAGTGCGTATCCGTGGTTCTTCGCTGACGTCCCCACGCGCGGGCTGACCGGCTTATTTTGCAGAGAACTACCTGCTGGAGAACGATGAGTGGAAGAGCGACACCATGCCGGAGATCATGGACGGCAAGAACATCGCGGACTTCATCGACCCCGACATCCTCGAGAAGCTCGACGCGCTCGAGCGGGAGGAAGAGAAGCTCGAGGCGGAGGGCTTTTACGAATCGGAGTCGGAGATGGTATGGCCGTCTACGGCGGTAATCTACATTCGCGTGCGCATATACTGACGATATATGTACGTTTGCAGTACGACTCGGAGGACGAGCGCGAGGCCGTCGCGGCCAAGTCGGCACGCGAGAAGAAGCTCGTGTCGCAGAGCACGAAGAAGGCGATGAAGAACCGCGCCGCGCTGCCGCGCACGGCCGGCCTGCGCACGCTCTCGGAGCTCACGACGGAGATGACGAGGGCGGGGCTCGACCCGAGTCGGATCCAGGAGCGCGCGGAGATGCTCGCGAAGGTCGCGGGGGCGAAGCGGAAGCGGCAGCGCGAGGAGGAGGACGCGGAGATGGATGTGGACGAGGACGAGGACGCGGATATGGGCGGGGAGGGCGAGGAGGGCGAGGAGGGCGAGGAGTGGATGGACGTCGACGGGGAGGAGGCGCCGCGGTTGAAGAAGGCGAAGGCGAACTCGGGCGCGGTCGTCGCGAAGGGCGCGAGGCATCCGCGGTCGAATCGCCAGCTTGCAGGCATGCGGGACCAAGCAGTGAGTTCGCCGTTGGCCGTTTACGAAAATGCGCTCGGGCTGACTGGTCGTTCGTCCTCAGCAAGCATCAAAAGCGGTCAAGCTGCGGAATCTCGGGCAGAGAGAGCGCAACATGCATGCGCGCGCTGGAGAGAGCGACCGCGCTATCAAGGTCAAAATGGTAAGTACTACACCGCCGATCATCTCGTGCGTCGCTCATCACAATTCTCTGTAGCCAAAACATCTTTTCGCTGGAAAACGGAAGATGGGCAAGACGGATCGTCGATGAATGGTCTTTTTGTGCTTGCATTCTCGGCTGTTACTTTTCGCATTGCTGTACTTTTGCATTGTATTCACGACTTCTTGACGACACACTTCTGCACCATAAATGCTTTCCAACGCGAGCAAGCGGGCAAGTGCAGATGAAGTATGTAACGGTGTAGCAGGTACAGCGCAGTGCTAGGGCGAGGGCGAGGGCGATGGCTCTTTGCACTCCGGTTCGTGCACGATGATGTCAATAACGGACCTAAAAAGACTGAGCAAGCCGGTTCCAGCCCAGGAGATTCACAACGTACCTGAGATTCATGGTTACGCCGCTCTGGATGTCAGTGAGAGTTAGCGTGTCAATCGAATGCACGCCCGGCGCGAGGGCCAGGAAGTCCATCCGCACGGATTGGCATGTCGACGGGAGGAGCGGCCTGCGTTCGTTACCGTCAAAGGGGGTTCAACCCAAACAGAACGCGTTATCGCGAGACGCACCCAATACGGACGCGATTCTGCAGCGGGATGATACCCGACGGCCGGGCATCCTTCCCGCCATCCGCCCTCTCCCTCTCCCGCCCCTTCCGCCGCCGCTGCCTCCGCTCCTCGGGGTAGCTCACCTCGAACCGCCGCGTCCACGACGACTGGTTGAAGACAAATATGTCGAGCGTGAACTGGTCGAGCGGGTACAGCTCGCCTGCCGCCTGCCCCTTCCTCTCCCTCCTCTCCCTCCTCTCCCTCCTCTCCCTTCTCCCATTCTCCCCTTTCTCATGCTCATTCTCCGCGCGATGGCCCGACGGCCGCGGAAGAACCCCAACGGACACGACGACAGGCTCCCCCCCTCCCCCTCCCCCTCCCCCACCCCCTCCCTCGTGCGCAGCGGCGGCGTCCCCAATCCGCTGCAGCGGGTTCATCGCGAGCCCGCTGAACCCGCCCACAGTCGGCCCCGGGGTCTGGGGCACGTTCCCCCGCGCTCGCGGCGGATGTCGACGCTGGGGCCGACCGCCCCCGGGCCGGACTGCTGCGCGATGGGGGTCTGCCAGAAGGGCGTGGAGGGCACGGGCGTGGGCGAGCTGGGATAGGCGGGGTAGGCGGGCGTGCGGGGCGGGGCGTGGGCATCGAGGGCGAGGACGTCGGTGATGGTGCTCGCGCTGTCGGGTGGGGAGCGCGCGTAGCCCGCCATCGTCAGCGGGTTGTTGTTGATGCTGGGAGGAAGAGGGAGGGGGTGAGGGAGGGGCGGGCTCGTCGGGGGGGCGTAGGTCGTGGGCGAGCGCGGGAAGCTCGTCTGGAAGGACATGGAGGGCGGTATGTACGACGCGCGGTTGGGGATGCTGAGTGTTTGGCCGGAGTTTGAGCTGGTTGGCGTCGGGCTGGAGATGGGCGCGGCGGCGGGGGAGGCTGGTTCTGGGGGTTGAGCATGGACGTCGAGCTTTGGTAGTTCATGGGCGACTTCGGCATGCGCGCGTACTCCCCGATGGGCGTCGCGATCGTGTGCCGCTTGCTGCCCGCGACCGCGGTGAGAGGGATGACGTGTCTGATGGACAGGGGGGTGAGTGCCCTCTGGGGCGGGGCGAGGGGTGCGGTCGGGAACGGGGACGCGGGCGTCGGGAGGACGAAGTACTGCAAGGGGCCCTCGGGCTCGGGCTCGAGAGCTTCGCGCGATTGCTTCGATATGCTGGACGAGGCCAGGTCGAGCACGCAGTTCCATCTCGAAGGGAACAAGTGCGTCGGGTACGACACCCCGCCGTTGTTGGGCTCAAACGGGCGCACGATCAGGTGGATCGTGACCGCGCGCTGGAGTTCCTCTGCGGGACCATTCCGCCTGTCCCCCGTCGGTCTTGCGAGGGAGAACTCGTCGACCTCGGGGCCGCGAAGGAAGGAGACTGCGTAAAGCAGGTTTATCTGCTCGCGCGGACCCACCCGGAGCGGGAAGACGTCCGGGCCATCCCCGCCCCATCCGATGAAGGACGCGCGCGCGCCCGAGCCGCTGATAGCGACGTCCACATGATCTACTTCGACGTGGTACGATCCAGCAGCCGATCCTGCGAAGAGATTCTCGACCTCGACGCTGAGGACTACGGTATGCTCCTCGTTTCCAGCCTCTCTTTGCTCCCGTTCTTCGAGGATGTCGTCTTCCAGTTCTGAGTCCGAATCCGACGCGTCGGATTCTGCTCCATAGAGACTGTGACGTCGGGGTCGCCGCGCTTTACCGTTTGCAACGTCTTGAGGGAGGAGGAAGTACGGCACGAAGACAGTGCGCATACGGACTCGGAACCCTATGTGCGTTTTCAGCGTCTTCCGGAACGACCTTCGGAGGGTCGCCGCCCTGGGAAGGCTGCTGAGACTGCCTCCTGGGGGCGGGGACATGATGCTTCTGGCAGAAAACGGGGTGGGGGTTTCTGCTGTCGAGAAATTTGGGGCGGGAGGGAGAGAGAATGCATGCTGGCGCATGGTGGTGCCGAGACGGGTAGTAGGAAGGGAAAGCCGTTTTTGAGGATCGGTGAAGGTCGGCCCTGGAATGGCCAGTGAGTGACGTCGTTGGCACAGAGTATGAAGGAGTAAATGACATTACCTGCTGCTAGACCCTCCAGGAGATTGACTTCCTGCAGCCCAGAGACGATGTCCTCGTCCTCGTCCTCGTCCTCGTCGCCATGCAGCGCGTCGCGATCAACTCCGTTTTCCTTGACAGGCGAAGTAACACGTTCGGGTTTGAGCCCTTCCATGGCGTCGATGAGCGCGGCAAGTGTCTTCCTAGGAGGAGTGACGGCCAATGGCTTGTTTCGAAGGGTGGTGGAAACGGTGATGCACAAAAGCGGGTCGGGGACCTTCGTAATCATGAAGACTGGGAAAGAACTTGGATCGAGTGGACAATCGAAGGAAGATAAAACACTCACGAACGAGTATTGTCATCTTATAGATGGCAACCCATGAGCGGTCGTTGGCGTCCCATAGGAGAGCGAAGGCCTCCTTGTCGCGGTCGTCGGACTCGCCCCAGATGGCAGAGACGAGGGGCGTGCCTTGAGACTGCACATACTTCAGGTCTGATCCCGCGGCGGAGGGAATAGGATTGGGGGTATGTGGAGGGAATAGGGAAGGTGAACCGCCGAGGAGATCGTCGGGCCTGTTGCGCTGCATGGAGCTGTTTCGGGGCGGAGCAGTGGAGAAGCGCGAACCTGGGGTCGATTCGGGAGTGGTAGCCGAGGGAGAGATGTAGGAAGTCTCATAGGAGATCTGAAGGCGGGCGAGGTAGGAGAGGAGATGAGGGGGAGGTTGAGGGATGGGGTCGGGTTGAGCGGATTCTTCGACGGGTACGGGGAAGCGGATGTTTAGAAAGAAATCTAAGTTCTCGTCTACTCTCTGATTGTTAGTGAGCGCAGATTTACAATACGACAACCCACACGCACCGAAGAATGCGGTCTTCCTATCTCCCGAGGGCCCTTGAGCACGAGCTAACCATTCTGATGCCTTGTCGCCGGTATATGCGGATGGGAACTCGAGAGAAGGAGGAGGGGCTATGACTTCGAGGACGCTGGATTCGAAGAGATCTTCATAACTTGACATTGGCTATATGCGCCGTGCGGGGAGGAGGTGGAGGCAAGGAGCAAGTCGATCGCCGTCCCCGACGTCGAGAGAGGTCGAGAGTCGCTGAGACGAGGAGCAGCCTGTATGTGCGGGCCGGCTGGGCCGAGCGAATCGACTGTCATTGGCGCCCGAACGCGTGTGGCGAGTCGCGACTGCCCTCCGTGCTGCTTGCTCGATCCCACCGCCCGCCTCCTTCCTCTGTCTCGAATCTTGCTGGGTTTAATACGTACCCTGACCGCCATAGACACGTCTCCATATGTGCTAGTTTCTTGTAAGCCGGGTTACAAACCGTGGCTGTCTTTGACTTGGTGAAACGTTCCCGTATCGGGCTCTACGCTAGGCACTCCCTGACCTTGCAGTTCAGACCTTTGCCTCTCTCGCGTCTCCCTCGGCCATTCGTACCCCCATCGTCTCGCAGTACTAACCCCGCGCTCCGCCACCCTCGTCTCCCGATGCCAAAGGCCACGAAGAAGCCCGCGTTCTATGCTGTCGCTAAAGGCCATGTCCCTGGAATATATTCCGCTTGGTATGTTCGTCCCCTCTTGCATAGCATCCCGTACGAAACTATCCAACTACAGGGACGAATGCCAGAAACAGATCACTGGTTTTGCCGGAAATAAGCACAAGAAATTCTCTACCGTCACCGAAGCGAACGCGTTCCTCTCCCAACACAGCGTACGAATAAGTGACAACGCCCCCGGCTCGTCTGGCCCTTCGGCTGCCTCTTCCTCTACTCGTTCGCAACCGCTTCTTCAACAACAACACGGTTCAAAGCCATACTCAAGACCGCCTGTAACCCCGAAACCTAACGGCCCAGCGAGTGGCTCCAAGCCATCGAGGTGGGCTGCGTTGTCCACCGAGGTCATTGAAGACGAGTCTGGTTGGGACGTTGTGTACTCCGACGGTGCATGCAAAGGGAACGGGAAGCCCCGGTCAGTTGCGGGCATCGGGGTGTGGTGGGGATCAGACGACGTGAGGTACGCTCTATTCATTCCCCTCAACTCGCGCATACATGGACCTACGGCTGTGCGCAGAAACATCGCCGAGAGATGTCCTGGCGGGCAGACAAACAACCGCGCCGAGTTGACCGTTCGTCACCTATCCCCCGCGCTTACCACTTCCTGCTAAGATCAATGTAGGCCATCGTTCGCGTCCTCGAGACGACCCCGCATACGAAACGACCGCTCCTCATCAAGACCGACTCAAAATACAGCATCAGTTGTAAGTACCATCCGTTTCGGTCCTTCCCGAGGATACCATCGGCGATAGAGCGGCTGCGCTAGTGTACAACGAGCTGCGAGAATTCGTGCTACATCAACCCTCACTGCAACGACCTCCTAACCTCGATACCTCTCCTCAGGTTTTCGCGAGTGGATGCCGAAATGGCTGAAGAGCGGGTTCGTCGCGTCGAACGGGAAACCCGTCAAGAACGCGCCCCTCATCCGATACCTTTCCGCGCTCCTCGACCAGCGCGCTCGCGAAGGGCAAAAGGCACGATCCACCTTAGTTCCATCGTCGTTAGGTTTTCCCCGTCCTCACTTCAAGTCCGACCAGGTGCACCTCCAATACGTGAAGGGCCACGCGGGCGAAGAGGGGAACGAGGGCGCCGACTACCTCGCCAATCTCGGCGCGACGATGGGCGAGCTGCCTGAGAACGACTGGGACGCGCTCATCGAGACCCTCGGCGGCAGCTGCAAAAACGTACGTATCCCCGCTCCCAATCGCTCTCGCTCGTGCCCGAGTATATTTCGTGTGACGATGAATGCGTCGTTTCACCCTGCAGCTCTTCGAAAACCCACCAGAACCTGCGCCCGGGCCGGTGCCCACTCCCACTCAGGAAGAGCTCGAGGTGCGTCACGCGCGCCGAGCCGCATGTCGCTGAAGAGCCTCCTCGCGTGCCGATGCTGATTCGAATGGCTAGGCCTATGCGCAGGGGCTAGTCGACGACGACGAGCTGTGGGCAGAAGTTATGTGACGGGAGCCACGGATGGGTTCCCGGAGTTTAAGTTTCGATCCAGCGGATATACACGTCTCTTCAACACGATATACGCGAGAAAACAGAAGAAGGGGGCGCATATCTTACGTGCGACGCCGTGACTTCACTCGATGAGGACTGAACTTGAAGCTTGAAGAGTCCAGCTCGAGGCTATCTGTTCAGGATGGCGGTACATCATCCCGTCTCCAACAAGGACACGCGGTAGGAGAGACATCCGCCATCACTATGTCGCACGGCGCATGAAGCAAGTCTGCATCGGCACCCTTCGAGGAAGCCGTGGTCATGTTGCTCGCGACCAGACCGCAGGTACGGTACGCCCGCTCTCGGAGATGTCATCCCAGACCGCTGAACGCAGCCGGGTACGGCCTGTCCTACCCGCATTTCAGGAACCCAACTCGCTAGAGCTCGAGCGAGCGATAGCCTCGCGGCCTGCTCTAATCGGGGACCATTCCCCTGGCCTGTCCATAGCGCCACCTTCCGTGATCCCCCCTGACGCCTTTCAACTGGGTATATCCAACGTAGCCATCCCTCGCTAGGTAAACCGCCCTCCTTATGTTTCACGGCATCACGTTCTGCTTCTGAGGTCCTGCCCATGTACTGCTTCCGGGTTTCGTGCCTCGCCGCCGCGGCGACCACCCTCGGCAGTTCCTTGCGACATCCGGGAGCAGGGTTGAGAGTAGTCGAACTCTTGTCAGGACGTCTTTGCTGTCGTTGAAGGTGCGCCATTGGGCCCGACGGAGGTTGCGAAGCCGGACGAGGCGAACGGCCTTGGTCGTGTGCAATTAAGCCCTCGTCCAGGTGAGCCCTCAGAATTACGACGCATAGACGCTGTGCTCATGTCCCCGAAGTGTCCGATTGCACCTGTGCGTGTGGATCGACCACTAGTGTGGATGGTCCGTGCTCACGACAGGCATGCTCCCGCGTTTGGCCAGCGAGCTGTTTAATTGTGCAGCGCTTTGTCCATCCAAGCTAAGCAGCCGAAGGGTTCGATAATAAGGTGGGGACTGACTGCAGTCTGCTACCCCGTCGTTGTTTGTCCCGGTAACAAATTCAATTTCAGGTCACCATCGTCCCGAGCTACGCATACATGCTCAAAGACTGCGAGTGATCCCAAGATGCTCGACACGCTCAGACTCATGGGCACTGTGTTCGTCATGTTCAACATGCCCGCAGGGAGCAGTATCATCTTTGCCGCCATCTAGTATGTATACGTCGATATGGCGATCATCATTCGTGGCATCTTATGCTAATGCAAAGCAGACTTTGCAGGAATTATTCATGCAGACGACGTGACCCCCTAGTCGATCGGTCGGCTGAGGTCCGAGGAGACGACGCTGAGGCAGGAGCACAAACCCCAGGAAGCCGAAGAAGAAACGGCTGGCCGAAGAGGATGAGTCCGAGAGTGCTGTCGCAATGGACCAAGACAAGGGTGAGGGCGACGGTGCAGGCTTCATTCATCGACGTTCTTGAGGGCGGAAGTAGAGGATATGCACCCAGACCGGCACTGCGTCTTCCCTTTGAAGACATACAGGATCCAGGATCGCACAAGCAAGATGCATGCCGTGAAAAGGTAGGAACACAAAGACCGAGTGGTAGTACCAAGACACCGCGTACGTCCGACTCTCGCTAGGCTGTCCTTGTCGGTGGTACTGATTCTTAGTGCAGCCTCCGATTTTGAGCGTGAGTTCAAGCTGCAGAACACCTTGTAAAGTCGGCTGCTTGATCTCAATTCATACCACGGTCTGGCACTTGTTCGGATATGAACGTCAGTATTAAAGGCTACCGTGTGAGGTCGAAGTGAACGCACCTTCATCGGACGTTCCGGGTGGGGCGGTGCACGTCGTGGACGATAGACCGGATGCGCATCCTGGGCGCAACGCCGTGACTGCGCATATATGCCCCCATGATCACCTGTGACGGCTAAGGCTCCGGTGAAGAAGTACTGGAGCGCCAGGACAGGGTGCACCCCGGGAGAGCACAGACGAAGACGGTATCTGCATTCCCGAAGGTGCAGAGCATGCGGGGCAAGACCCTTTGAGGCAGACGCGGGAATGGCTCAAGAATGGAGCAATGTATGCTCGCCCGTGCCCAGATCAAAGGCACAGGAAACCCGTTCTCAGTGATCCCTCGTGGACCGGAAGGGCACACACCCGTGCGCGGTCTCTCAGACGAAAGCCACATTGAAACTGTACGTCCCACTGGCGTCAGCTGTGGGTATTCTAGAAGAGGCGGGATGGTAAGACGAGGACTACGAGCCACTCCTAGAGCATGGTCCTGTACAACACCGCGTGTCTAGTGACTCACGAATCACGATGCAGTGAGCGTCACAATATATCCCAGCGCGTTTGGCTTCGTAAAGTACTTTTTTACTAAGCCGTGATAATCAGTATTTGGCAGAGATCTCGGCAGCCCTTTCTCGTCGTATTTTAACGCATTCGTATCTAGGCATGACATGCCCAGAATGACTAATGGCGTGCTTTTATGGCTGTTTGACAGCCTTCCTGAGGACGAGCAAACTGTTCATCCACCTGCTAAGGTTGTATTTGAGTTCAATCACGACTGAACTTCAATTTGCCGCCCGTGGAGTAGTACTAGTAGGTCGGCCCAGAGCCGCACTTACTGGCCAAGCCCCCGTTCATCAGTCTCCCTGCTCATTTTCCACAAATATTCACCTCGCTCTCGGCTCATTATGCATTCTCCGCGGCTTCCTTGGGAAGTCATCGAGAGGACCATCGACTATTCCCATGGCCGTCTGAAGACGCTGTGCAGCCTTGCCCTCACATGTCGCCAACTTCGCCCCCGCAGCCATCTCGTGATGTTTGGCCGGATACTCCTCCGAACCACCAATCATGTCTCCAACCTTGTCTCTTTCCTCCTGGATAACCCCAAACTAATGCCTTTGGTACACACTATCGTCGCTACACCGGACGCCTTCGGACCATCCCTCCTGTACATCCTCCCGAATCTCTCCTCGGTCGAGTGCGCCGGCGACACTCCGGGCTATGAATATGAATTTTCCACGGATGTGCCGGACTACATGCATCCCCGGACTAACGCTTGGCCACAAGACCGTCTCGTCGTTCACCACACCAGTCTGGCATGTTTCGGGCCACTTGGAGCCCACGTTCACACTCTATGGCTCAGGTCTGTTTCGTTCTCAACACTCCTGTCTTTCGCCAAAATGCTGGAAGCATTTGCAAGAGTCAAACGCCTTGTATGCGAGAACGTTGGAATTCAGACAGCCGGCAATTGGGCACCACTAGAAGTGATGACGGGACGGGTATCTAGGAAATTGCAGTTGAAAGAACTAGTTGTGAGTGCTTATCTGTTGTTCTCAGCGCGATCATCATTCAAGCTCACTTCTTCACTTCTCGACTACCTACCATAAGATTGACTCCAAGAGCCTAGTTCCAATCAGTCCCTTCGGTCAATGTCCTGCATCTGCAGGTACAATGCTGTTCAATTCACATTTGGCGCCAAAGACTGTAGAAAGCCTCCGGCTAGTTATAGAAGGTACGACTATTCATCGATTCTTTCCAATCAACAAAGTTTCTAAATCAGTTTCCCTCCCAGTGTCCAGCCTAGACATCCTGCGGTACCAGTCAGAGTGGTCCCGACTACAACACTTGGAGCTGCAATTTTTAGGCAATGTCGGCATCGCCGACGTTGCGGGGTTCCTACATCAGCAAAAGTGGAAAAGTATCCTGCCGGATTGCGCCGTAAGACAACGCTGACAATGCAATGCGCTATTTGAGGTTTGACACGTGGTCATGCAAACCAGAAGAGGACCAGACCTTACCTCAAAATCCCGTGCAATCCTCCCAATATCTTGCGAGGATTGGTGGGATTGCGAGGATTGCAAGGATTGCACTGCCATGCAATCCCTCACATTCCCGCGCCTTAATCCGTACTCCAGGCAATACCGGCACGCCCGGAGGAGACTTTTCCACTTTTGCTGATGTATATAGGATTCCAAATACCCCACAGTTGAAGAAATTTCTGCTCCAGTGGAGATGGGGATGGTCTCAAACTACGTTTATTGAAGAGCTATCCCTCACTGTCGACAAGTCTAGCTCCGGACACAAGGCATTCAAGATGCTGGACCGCGCACTTGTCAAGTTTCGGGTCCAGCCCAGAGTTACGATCATTCTTGATTTCACGTTGGATATTCTACCTTTCGTCCTCACGTGCGAACTCAGGGAGCATTTGCCTGGATTAATCGCTCACGGCGGTGAACTATTAGTAAAGTGCGAAGACCGTGAGTCCTACTAAATTGCTGTCTATACAACTTGACAAGCTAAATTGATCATCCATGGACCAGCACGTGTGTCTTCGGTACCTCAACACCACGGCAGGATCCAAGCTCTTGTGGTCTCTCCAGACAGCAAGTGGGTTGCGACCGGATCCCTGGACTCCACTATTATACTATGGGACACCGTCAACGGATCAGTAGTTCAGCGATGGGTCCCGCACAGCTACAAGCCTGTTAACTCGCTTGCATTCTCCCCTGACAGCCAACATCTCCTCTCGGGGGGTGACGATGGGAAGGCGGTGGTTTGGGACTTGGTACAGGGCGCATACAAAGTCACCGCACTCGAGGGGCCCGGGTTTGCCGCCACTGTCTTGGTATGTGCATGGTCCCCCAATGGCGAGACTATTGCGGCCAGCTCTAATGGTCCAACCGGGTCCGTATGGCTCTGGAACGAGCACACCATGTTTCGCCAGCACGCAGTCATCCACACCACAGGAGCTGTGAACTGTCTCACCTTTTCTTCCGATGGATTGTGGCTAGCCTGCAGCTCCCGCATTGGCTTGTGCTATATCATTGACGTTGCATCGGATACGCTGCACAAGTCACTATCATCCTGGGACAGTGGCTACTATGAACTTCGCCCTGGACTTCCGTTGTCTTGGGAGCCGTCATTTGTGGAACAACGAATCGAGACAGAAACTCACACTGTATTTGCCTTCGACCCAACCCCCGGAAGCACGCGCCTCGTTACGCCGCAGCGCCGGATGGGCCACCAGACAGTGTTGGCCATTGTGGATGTCAAGACGGGGAGCAACCTGGCGCACATGGGTGCGAGAATGATCGATCGCCTGCTCACATATGAACAGCGCCCATTGTATAATGTCTCCTTCTCACGGGACGGGACACTCGTGTTGGGGTTGTCGAGGGGGGATTGGAGGACTAGGAGCAACGTGTGTATCTGGGAGGCGGCTACAGGTACCGAACGCTTCAAGTTCACACCGACTGGCATAGTGACCATCCAACAAGCTTGCTTCTCCCTGTGCGGGCGATACTTTGTGTTGGCGGGGAACTCACATCTGGAGGTGTGGAGGATCAGCGACTGGTCACGCGTGTGCGTGACAACGATGTCCAAAAACTTCTGGGCCAGCGTGGATCACATTGCGGTCTCTCCGGACGGCAGGGCAGTATTGTCCGGCTGTAGTGACGGGTCTGTCGTTGTCCGACAGATGCACAATATCATTTCTATGGAAGACCAGGACAATGGCTTTTTCCAGCTCAAGGCCAACCACGTTACTTCCGTCGTAGACCCCATGATCCCCTCATCCCTCTTCGACCATCGTGCTAGGACGGCGCCGGCCCGCCCCCCGGAAATTCGTCATCTACAAGAACAGGATCTCGTCTCAAGAGAGTTCCGTGACCTCAGACTGGGCGAGTTCCTTGAAGGCGACTTTGCCCCGCTGGACCAGGAGAACGAGATCATGGACGCAAATACTCCCATGATAGATGGCGAGAGCACGAAGTCTGGCTTCATGGCCACCGCCACAGCTGTTGGTACCTTCCTATGGAGTGTAGCGTCATTTGCATCTACTAATTCCGCCCCCTGCCAGGCATCAGCAAGTTGTGATGTCATTTCCTCTCACAATAGTCGGTGGAGCAACACCAACTGGAACCCAGAAACACCAGGAGTGAATTCGGACATGAGAGGAAAGGGAAAGGGTCCGGGGCTGACCGAGCTGACGGTTGAAGAACGAGAGGACAACTAGGCTGCGATCAGTCCCGCGATTACCACCGTCTCTGGACCAGAACAGTGAAGCGTGGTTGGAGATATACAGGCTGGCGTAGGCCGTCTCTTGCAGGACATGGAGACCCCGTATATGGTGCAGGACGAGATGGAAACTCAAATACATACTCGAGTTATGACCAGGCGAGTGGGGGACCAGAATGAGGCGCATCTGGGACAACCTGGGGACGTCGACGTCCGGGAAAGAAATTATGTACTAGTATGCATGCTCTTTGTACTACATGAACCTTCGAGTGTATAGGATTTCAGAGCCCAAATATGTCGCATTGATGGCCTGGGCCCTTGGCCCGGGTCGCACTGTAGCTTCCAGTATTGAGCACATCCCCTATTGCAACCACATACAGATCTAGAGGTCGCCATAATATCATGATATATGCAACGAGGGCGGAAAGATGGGGACGTACTGCGAAAGTCACGTCAACATGTGCAGAAGAGGGCTGGAACGTACACGACAAACATGTTGCCCTCGTCTGTCATCGCTCCTCCTCCGCCAGATCGCGCCCCTTCGATGATGATGACGGCTTTGCACAGCAAAAACAGTGCTGCTACGCCCTGCTTCGTCCTCGAATGCCGCATACAGCGCCCCCTTCGGACGGCCCGACTATCGGGCGACACAATAACCCAAGTAGCAGCTTCTCGCCCTCCACCCGTCTGCGATGGCGTGGCATGGCCCTCGCACGCTTGTTGTTCCACAGTTCTCCCCGGCGGCCTTTTCTGGAGGGAGGACCGTCGATACAGACCGCGTTATCGATGTAGCCAGACCGACGATGTGCATGCCCGACTAGTACTTTTCCCGGTAGTGCGCCGCCTGGTCTCGTACCATAATTCACGCTTCCGGGGGCAAAAGCAATTATCGCATGTGAGAGCAGTCCGCCGCTGATGTCAACGGGGACTCGCAGTCGGACTGGTGGAGGTCGCGGCGGCCGTGGTGCAGAAACCCAAAAGCAGAACGCGGAGCGATCGGCCGAGTAGAACTCGAGGTCCTGAGATGGACGCAGTGTGCTACCTGGACATGTACCGCAATGTAGGCTTTATCCTGTCGAAGAGGTTTTGAGGAATCCTAGGAGGTGCGGAAGCGACATGGAAGCATCAGGGCTAGAGTAGGCCGTGCGGATATCTGTCGCTCCCGCGAGTGGGGGGTCCAGCTCACCATCACTTGCGACGAAGAGGCCGCGCTTGAGTGTATTGTGCTCTCGCGGCCTCAGAGAGATCACCGAGATTGGGCATGCCGTACCTTCGAGCTGGGCGCGGCCAACCCCTCCCCACCCTCTGCCATGTCCACGTCTTCTTCGAAGGACAAAGTCTTCCCTCGCGCGCTGTGCGGCCTTGTCACAGCCGACGGCGTCTGCCTTCGGATCCTGGCTTTCGCGCAGGCATGCTCCGCCTTTGTACTGGGACAACTTCTCGCTGGACGCTTCCAAGGCGGGGGCACGATCACCGCATCGCGAGCAGGGCGTGCATCCTCCTCTTCTACTTCGTCTTCGGTGACCATACAACACGCCGCTTCGTAGGGCCGTGGCGTACGGTTCTGCTGGACAAGCAGTCTCCTTTGCAATGACAGAAGTACACCCGCCCCGTCGGAGAAGGCGGTCCAGGGTCATACCGTGCACCGAGAGTGAGGGGCTCGCAGTTGCTGAGATAGAGAACGGGAGTGGCGCACGGGACGTTCCGAGACTCGAGCTCGTGCTTGAGGTAGCTTTCTTAGTAGATCACGTATCACATTCATCTGAGCGAGTGTCAGCCAGGCAGAAATGGGTATAACGTCTCGTAGGAGACATTGTTGAGAAAGGTTGCATGAGTCTCGGCGAACCACCAGACGATTACCAGGGCGTGCTCAGGTCCCGCCCTCGCACTCTGACAACTCCACTCCAGACGCTTCGCGGGCGGGGGCGCGGTCAACGGATCGCGGGAAGGGTGCCAGCCTTCTTCCACTTCTCCAGTTTCCACCACAGTACGACGCATCGCTTCGCAGGACCGCCCGTGACGTTCTCGCTTGGCGGCCTCCCAAGCTAGGACGACAGAAAACTCCAACAGGTTCAGATTCATGCCGGGCGCAGAGAACAAGGATTCGCAGATGCTGACATAGAGAATGCGGGCAGCGCCAGGACGGTCTGAACCCCAGCTAACGCTCGCGCTCGGGGTAGCCTCGCAGATCGCGTATCACACCCAGCGAATGTCGAACGGGCAAACATAGTGCAGCGGGTTGGAGGAGATGCACGTAGGCGTGGCACCGAACAAGGGCGAAAGTTGACAACGGGGATGTGCACGTGGATGTTGCAGATGAGCGATGGAAGAGGAGGTAAGGAAGAATACGCTCGTGATATTTGAAAAGGTAAAACATACGGAGAGTACGTACTTTTGAATATCCCAATGATGCACGCTAGTGAGGGCCTGGTTGCAGATATCGGTGCAGGCTTTGACGTGATGCCGGATTGCGGAGCGAGGAATCCAGAACCGCAGAGGAGCGGTGTTGGGGGCGACCAGACCAGGAGATCGGGAAGAGGACCAAGAACTAGGCGGCATATAGTGGGAGATAGAGAATATGCAACCCAGACGAGGAGCATTCAAACGTTGGAAGAAGCGGGCGACTCCAGAGATCCTGGAGACTGGGCTCATCAGGGATGGACGCATTAAAACGGCAACGGGGTATACGCACCTGATCCCAATCTACCGTCCTACGCAGTCTGCATGCTACACGCTGCCACATCGTACTCGTTAATACCTCCAATTCTGCGAATGTTGGTGACAAGGAGCTCGAGGAACGATATATCGAGAGAATACGGGGGCTGGGCCTGGCGACCCGGGGTGTTGGCAGCGTATGCGAGGGCGGAGCTATAGAGCCTCGATGATGACACCGGGATGGCAGCTCTAGGCTCGAGAACGTCAGTGTCCATTGCAGAGAAGGCGACGCAGGACGTGTACTCGGGGTTCGGATGGCGGCGCAGTGCCTACTGACAGGCGCCAGACGTTGCAGGCAAACAAGGCCAAATACATGCCAGGGCGGCTGCGCCGCCACCCGAACCCCGACCGGGATCTGACCGGGATACACGTCTTGCGTCGCCTTCTCTATGTACAAAAGTTGTCTACAATGAATACTAACATTCTAGAGCCTGAGCCTAGAGCCGCCATCCCGGTGTTCGGTGCCACATTGAGGCTCTATTGCCCCGCCCTCGCATACGCCCGGCCCCCCGTATTCACTTGAGTCCTCCATGTCGCCAACATTCGCAGAGGTATTAGTGGGTACGATATGGCAGCGTGGTAGCATGCAGATTGCATAGGACGGTAGATTGGGATCAGGTGCGTATTCTCTGTTGCCGTTCAAATGCGTCCATCCCCGATGAACCCGCATTAGTCTCCAGGATCTTTGGAGTCGCGTGCCTGTTTGAACGTTCGAACGCTCCTTGTCTGGGTCCTTTGTTCTCCATCTCGCACTATAGGCCACTTAGGTTTTGGTCCTCTTCCTAAGCTGCTAGTCTGGTCGCCTCGAATACGGCTCCTCTTCGGTCCTGGATTCCTTGTTCCGCAATCCGGCATCACGTCAAGGCCTGCACTGATACTTGTAACAAGGTTCTCACTGGTATGCACCTCCGGAACGTTCACAAGTGCGTACTCCTCGCTCATTGTACCTTCTGAACTATCCTAAACATATCCTTCCTTGCCTCCTTTTCCATCGCTCAGATTCGCAACATCTGCATTGAGGGTGGCAAGTTTCGCGCATTCGGTGCCGTGCTGATGCGTACACACTCTTTCTCCACATCGTCGTCTCCTCCAACCCATAGCACTTATCTCTGTCCGTCTACATTCGCTGGGATCGCGGTGGTGCACGATCCGCAAGACCACCTCGGGCGTGAGCGCGAGCTCGGGTTTCAGACCGTTTTGTGTGCCGTCCGCATTCTCTGTTTCAACATCTATGAGCCCCATGCCCTCGGTGCACAACATGACTCTGGAGCTCTTGGTATCTTCTGTCGTCATAGCATGGGAGGCCGCCTAGGGAGAACATTAGCAAGGGCGGGATCGGGATGAGAGGGGTCGAACGGCGCGTCATACGGTCGTGGACACCAAAGAAGCAGGAGAGGAGGGCACACATAATGCTCGCAATGCGATGACCGTACGTCTGCCCGCGAAGCGTCCGGCGAGGAGTTGTTGAAGTGAGAAGGCAAAGGTCCGCGGAAGGGGACAGCGTCAGCCGTCACGAAGCCGCAGAGCGGCGAGCGCACGAACTTGAGGCCAGGCTGCCCCATTCTACGAAGATGTGGGCGTGTTGAGGGTGAGGAGGGGCTGTCCCCACCCGGTTCGAAGGTACGGTATGCCATTCTCCGCGATCCCTCTGACGCCGTACCCTCATAGCACTCCCAGGAACGGCCTCCTCAACAAACACGACGGTGAGCCGCACACCTTGCGAGCTTGACTCCTCTGCTCGCGAGAGCGAGCGATACCCGCCCAGCCTACTCCAACCTGGGACCATTCGGCTCGCCTGCCCGCCTCCTACTGTGCCTCAAAACTCTCCTGGACTGGCTATAGCCTGCATCGCCGTCCCTTTGGATCCAACACGCTGCTCCTCGAGTTGTACTCTGCCGATCCCTCGGCATCCCGCCTCTGGGTGTCCTGCATCGTTGTCGCCGCGATGAACCTCGGGGAGTCCGACTACGAGTACCAAACGCTGGGCCTGCTGGTGGACCTCTCTCACGTATGATATCATTGTCACGTAGCTCTCTGCTGTTACCTCCGAAAGCACGAACTTGAAGCACGAAACCGCATTGTCCGATCTATCAAGCCTTCAGAGGGAGGCACTCTCTACGACATTCAGAGGCAGGACGGGGAGTAGTCGAAGCGCGTTCTCAATGTACATCAAGACATCGCTGTTGTCATCGTCGTCGAAGTTGCACCGTTGAGCCCGGGCGGGAACGTCTTCATCCTGCGCAATCAAACCCTCTCCTGAACGCGTCAAGGTGAGTCTCTCTGAGAGTGACGATGCATAGACATCATGCTCATGTCCGTCCCTCAAGTGTCCGATTACCCGTGGACATGGCAAAGGGTGCCGGTGAGGGGGAGTCGTCCGTGCACGATTCGAAGGTACTGTACGCTTGTGCTCTGCGCTCCCTCCGACGCCGCAAAAGCAGAAGACCTCCGGGAACGGTCTCCCCGACAAAAGCAGCACCAGTGCCCTAGGAGCTCGAGCTGAGAACTGGTTTGATAGCTCGACTCCCGCTCACGACTCACGAGAATGAGCGATGTCCGCGCAGCCTACTCCAGCCTGGCGGGAGCATTGGTCTCGCGTGCTCACCGTCGGGCGAGGCTAGCATCACAGGTGTCGCGGAATTCCTAGAGAGGTTCCCGGCAACCCGTAGGCTGAGGGATGTTCTATCGAGTGACGGGGATGGTCTCGGAAACGCATCGTGGAAGATCTATCCCACAAGGCAGACGAACCTAACCCTGGGTACCAAGAATTCAGGCAGCTGGACCACGCTCTACTCAGGTTTCCCCCATCCTAGAGTCCCGTTTGTCGTCGCAGGTCCTGTGAATACCAAGACACTCTCGTTCTGGCCGCGCGAGCTCGAGAACCACTTGCCCATGTTGCTCGACTATGGTGGGGCGGTAACGGCGAAGTGCAGCGAAGGTGCGTTTAGATGCATGTATCCATTCGACAACGCAACTTATCTTCCGTCCCTCCAGCGCTTGTCTCGTCAGCACCTCCCCACCACGATAGCGTCCAGGCTCTCGTCGTCTCGCCGGACAGCAAGTTGGCAGCGTCTGGATCTCTGGACTCTACCGTCATCCTCTGGGACGCAGCTAGCCGAACGGTGGTACAGCGATGTGTCCCGCGCGCCTATAAGCCCGTTTGTTCGCTCACGTTCTCCCCTGACAGCTGATATCTCGTTTCAAGTGGCGACGACGGGAACGCAACGATCTGGGACCTCAGCGGCAGTCGGACGAGCGCATGCAAAATCGCGATGCCCACAGGCCACACCGGGCCCGTCTGCATATGCGCGTGGTCCCCCGACGGCAGCACAATCGCGACCGGGTCCGACGGCGGAAGCGTGCGGCTCTGGGACGCACGTACGGCGATATACCGTGAGCGCGCACTTGTCTCGCTCAAGGGCGCTGTGGTTTCTCTCGCGTTCTCTCAGGACGGATCGTGGCTCGCGTGCGGCTCGAATCGCGGCGAGTGCTGCATCGTGAACGTCACATTGGGTACACTACGTCGATCCCTCTGGAACTCTACCTCTGACGACGCCGACGCCGACGACACTTACTCGGGATGCTCGCAGACACTCCACCAGATTCGCGACACTATCATCACCTTCCACCCAATCAGTAGAAGCACGCACCTCGCCACCGCTCCGTGCGGCTTCTGTTCTGGGATCGACACCGTAGACGTCGCGACGGGGAGCGTGCTCGCGCACACAATCGGAGGGGTGAGTTGATGCGCATGCGCGACGTCTCCTTCTCGCCAGAAGGCAGGCTCGTCCTCAGAGTATCCGCAGCGAGTTCGAGTTCGCGGAACGGAGTGTACGTTTGTGTCGCGGCGACCGGCGTCGAGCGCTTCAAGCTCGCCTGGCGCGGAGACAGTTACGCCATCCGCACAGCGAGGTTCTCCTCGTGTGGGCGGTACGTTGCGGTGGGGACGATGGACCGGACGGCGCGGGTGTGGAGGATCGATATCGACGGGTCATGCGAGTGCACTGGCCAGGCACGGTGCGGCGGGGGAACATGTCGTGTTCTCTCCGGATGGGAACAGCCTGGCTTCAAGTGCGAGGGACAGGACGGCCGTCATTGGACAGATGCAAGATATTGTTCCGGAAAGAGGGCAGGACCTTGGTTCTCGTCAGCCCGGAGGACTTCGGACATCGACAACCTAGCAAGACTGTCAGCATATAGTGAGGTCGAAGCGAAGGCGAGCGCCCTAGCACAGTTGAAGGCGGAACCTGAAGAGAGCACAGGGTCCTACGGAAACTTGAAGGCAAGGTCGAAGACGTCGTGCGACTAGGTGCGACTTGGGTCGAAGCCGAAGGATGGTGCAAAGAAGCCGACCATCAGTGCGCTGGCTTACAGGAGCCCGCGAGTCAAAGGTAGGACAGGTTAGAATTGTGCTCCCCTCTGTGCTTGTACTTCAGTGAATGTGAATGAGTTGCGCTGCGATACCTTACTGTGCTAGTAGATACGTGTACGATCGTGTATTGTTCGCTTCAGTTAATAGAACCACCCGCGACCCGCATCCCCTTTAACGGTTGACATCAGTACTGTCCGTGGTCGTGACTAACAGGACCAACGACGAATGAACAGCAGCGACGCTAGCGAGCCACCAGTAAATGCTGTACAGACGGTAGAAGCTGCTAGGGATGATATGGCCTATGAGAACATGGGGACCAGACTCTCCATTGTCCCTCTGCAGTAACGGTGTTTTGCAAACCGGGCGATTTGCACTCGAGGAGGGTGAAAACAGTCCACTGTGGCCAAATAGAACAGAACGGTCGTTAAATAACATATGCTCTGACAACATCAGCCTTGCTTGTCGGGCTGCCCCTGTCCTTCATTATCCTCCTCGTAAAATACCTTCAACTTCACGACGTTCTCTATCATCTCCACCCAGCCCAACCCGCTCAGCAACATAAGGCCCGTGTCGCTGGCTCCATGTACGTTGTAAAAGGTGCCGAGGATGATCGCTTGCTTGGAGAATTTGGACCTCTCAAAGTAGTAGATCCGATAGGTGTCGTATTCCCCGTCCGGCCTCCATACGAACTTCCGGTACACCCACTCCAGGAATCCCTGAAAACGACGGTACCCGCCGTCACAGTCCAGATTTTAGAGTCGTAATCCGGCCTCACGGCTTGCATGAATGACACGCACCATCATCCCCATGCCCCCGATGGCTTTTCTCCCACAGGCGAGCTCGAGCCCGCCGAAATCCAGTATGATGTGAGGGACCGGCCAGGTAATGTGTGCTGTGAGAGGCGACCGAGGTAATCAATCATCAGATGGTGGGACAACTGTGACAAGAAAGCGCATACACCCACATTCAGCGACGTCTGAGCTCTGCCTTGGCAGTGACCCTGACGGGGGTTTGGGTTTGACCCCGGACCCCGACAGCAGTGCAGGGGAGGTAGCAGGGGTAGCAGAACCTGGAGACTGGGGCTTGGGCTCCAATTCTTGGTCGTCCTACATGCTCGCTGAGGAAGCTTGGAAGTCTCGAGGGTGTAAGCCTAAGGATAAGGTGGGGATGTGGGCTCTTGGGGTGCAAGGGTAGGTTTACATATAAGGGAGTCGGGGAGTGTGTGGCGGCACCGATCCTCCGCCGGAGCCGGTAACTTGCGCGCGTACACTTTCAGATGCGTTCCCTGTACTAATTTCGAAGCGCGAATTCACTTCAAGTTCTCGTGTGGAACAAATCCCTAAACATGCCTTCGTGGCTTCGGAAGCTGCAGCTGAGCTTGTTTGTGAGACCGATGTACGTGGACGACCTCTGCGTAGGACAATCCCCACTTCTGACTTAAAGCAATCTGATCAGATTGCACGGAATATCCTCTCTACGCCCAAGAAAATATGTCTGGTGTGCACGACTCACACTACAACTTCATGAAGGACAGGTGCCCCCGCGCATACGCGCTCGTAGTGCCACCCATCAAGCTTAGCCCAACTCGAGTGCGGAACAGGACACCCTTTCTCATGGTCCGAGTTCGTTTTGAATCCTCGTATGCTGCCCTGTTGCCCCTCTTCCTTCCCCGCTTTCCCTGGGTGGCACCGGCGAACCTTCCCGAGGCTTCCTTCTTGAATAGCGTGGTTGTCTTACGCGCTTCGAGGGAGCGGAAATTGATTCCGTCCATGGATCCCTGCATTCGCCCAGGATATGCCCCACCAGACCGATCCAATATGTACCTCTTCGCCGGAGGCCGCGTACAGGCGAGGAACTAAGGCCTTCAGATCCGAGGCACTGGGACCGGGACTCGACGATCTAGGCAATGCGCATTCCAAAATGCAGGCACCGGTGACTACACAGAGCGGGTTCGAGACCGTGTTCGTTGCCCCAGCGCTGTCGCGTGACAAGTACGTCGTCTTCTCGCTCGATATCAACCACCCTTGTCGACCATAGTCTAAGCCGCCCCATGTGGCCAGCTCGAGGTGAAGGAGGAAGAACGGGAGTGATCGACGAAGACGAGGGTGAGGGCGAGATCGGCCTGGGTACGGATATGGACAGGTGCGTAGACTCCTCGCCGTTCATGAAGGCAAGCGGCAAGTGGCTAGCACCGACAACGGGCAACAGTCGGCCTGCACTTCTTTATCGAAGCCATCCGCAGTTTGACTTGGATTAGGCATGGGACTCACTGTCGTCGCCCGGACACGCAACCGAACCTGTCGCTCACACGGACCACCCCCACACCGGGGCTGAAGGCTCCGACCATCGATCTGCACGTACAGGTGCAATCGGACATTGGGAGATGCATCGTCACCCTGGGAGCCCACCTTGATGTGTCCAGGAGAGGGCTGAATCGCACGTGATAAAGACATTCTCCTCATCTACCTTCGCAGCCTCCAGTGTCTGATGGCGCACCTTCGACGGCGACGTCTCAACATAACGAACACGGCGTGGCTACTTCTTGCCCTGCCCACAAATGTCGAAGAGAGTGCCTCCCTCTGGAGGCCTCTCTCCCTTCGTACGCCCGACGGCTCCCACACGTGCATCACGGTTTCGTGCTTCGTGCTTCTGGGGGCAGGGGCGAAGATCTGGGTGATGCTGATAGCGCATGCGGGGTGGTCCACCAGCGACCTCGACGTGAGCTTGCACAAGTACGTGTCGAGGTTTGTCGAGGCAGCGATAGTGCAGGAAGCACAGAAAGTGGAACGCGGAGCGATCGGCAGAGCAGTCCTCGAAGCCCCGAGTGGAGATGCAAGCAGAGCATCAGATCCAGACCGAGAAAGGGATGGCGGTCGAAGAAGTGAATCGTGATGAGGGATCATAGGAGGCGGGCAGGCGAGACAAATCGTCCCGTCCCAGGTTGGAGTGAGCCGCGCGGCTATCCCTCCCTCGAGCACGAGTCGAGCTCCTAGGGTATGCAGCTAACTATTGCTTTTGTCGGGGAGGACGTCCCCGGGGGCGTCCTGCTCTTGCGGCTTGCGGCTTCGGAGGGATCATGGAAAGTGGGCGTGCCGTACCTTCGAACCGGGTGCGGACGGTCCCTCCTAACCCTCTGCCATGTCCACGTCGACCTCGAAGGACGAAGTCGCGCCTCGCGCGCCGCGCGGCTTCGTGACGGCCCACGCTGTCTCCTTACGCGGGTCTTTGCCTTCGCACAGGGGGTACTAAGGTTCCACCTTCGCACTCCGACAACTCCATACCGGAACCTTCGCGGGCGGGGGCGCGGTCGACGGATCACGGACAGGGTGTCAGCCTTCTTCCAGGTCTTTGGCTTCCATGACCGTACGACGCGCCGCTTCGCAGAACCATCCGTGGCATTCTCCTTTAGATGCCTCCCATGCTAGGACAACAGAAAACTCCAACAGGTCCAGAGTAACATCGCGCGCTGAGAACAAGGACTCATATATGCTGGGATAGAGAATGCGGACGGTGCACAGGACAGTCTGAACCCCAGCTCGCACTCGAGATAGCCTTGTGGATCGCGGATCGCATCTCACAGTCGTCCTAGTGAATCTCGACCGGGCACAGATTAGTGGATAATGTTCAGGAAGGGTGCGTACATGTCGGCGCGGCACTAAATGAGCGTGAAAGTTGCCGACAGGCATATAGATGTTGCAAATATGAGCGATGGAGAAGGAGGTAAGGAAGGATACGCTAAGAATATTCGAGAAGATAAAATTGAGCGGAGAGTGCGTACTTGTGAACATCCCAAACAATAAATGCCAGTGAGAACCTTGTTGCAGATATCCGTGCAGGTCTTGACAGGATGCCGGATTTTGGAGTGAGGAATGCGCAACCGAAGAGGAGCGGTATGCAAGGCAACAGACCCGGAAGCTCAGAAAGGGAACCAAGAACTTGGCGGCGAAGAGTGCGGGACGGAAAACAGAGGACGCAGAGGAGGAGCATTCGAAGGAGCAAGCGACCACAGAGATCCTGGAGACTGGGGGATTCATGAGGATGAGCGCATTTGAACAGCAACGGAGTATACGCACTTTATCTCAATCTACTATCCTATGCACTCTGCATGCTACTGTGGAAGGAAACGGGGCGCGCGGGAGCGGAGCGAATGGGGGAGAACGAAGTCGCGTTTGAACGCTGATGCAAACGCGTGAGGGACAGCGCGTCGCGGGCTACGCTAAATACATGAACGAACAAGACTCTAAGTCATAATGTACAGTACAAGACCGAATAAGATGAGTGAGACGTGGGCACGAGCACGACGTGAGCTCGCTTACATAATACAAGCTCCAACACACCCCCTCGAGCGATACAGAGTGCGAGCGGAAGGACAGGGAGGGAACGAAGACGGGGACGGAATCAACGAAAGAAATGTAATCGGGAACATACGAAGCAAGTGGCCGTGGGTGCGCTCTATGCACCCCCTGAATCGTGCAATCTACCAAGCAACAATCTCATCTTCTTCGTCTGAGCGGCGAGCGGGGTTGAGCGTGGGCGAATCGAGGACGTTGGCGCGATAGGCGACGTTGGCAGTCTCGTCCTTGGAGCCGGGGCAGTCGCGCTGGTAGTGCCCCTTCTTGGAGCACTTGAAGCAGGTGATACGGTCGATGGGCGTGCGAGCCTTCGTAGCGGCGGCGAGCGCGACGTCGAAAGCACCGGACGGGGCGGCCCGGGGAGCGGCGGGCTTGGACACGGCCTGGCGAGCCTCCTCGTTGAGGAGCCGGGTGATGACGTTCTCGAGCGTAAGGTCGTCGGGCGGGGTAGAGTCGAGGGTAACGATGAGCTGTGAGTACGAGTCGGGTAAGCCGTTGGTTACGACGAGGATGCGGTCTTCTTCGGACACGGGGGCGCCTATCTCCTCGAGACGGAAAGCGGCGCGACGGACATCGGCGATCCAGGCGGTCATTGGCTGGTCGGCGCGCTTCGCCATGCGCCAGAGAGCGCGACGGTGAGCCATGCGAGTACCAAAGCCGCGGGCGAGGTGAACGCGACGGAGCTCGGTCCAGACTTCGTGGGCGTCGGGAGACTGGATGTGCGCGTACTGCGAGGGATCGAGGTTCAAGATGATCTCGGCGCGGGCCTCGGTGATCTTCGCGCGCCAGGAGCGAACGGCCTTCGTGTTATCGGAGCCAGCGGGACGGGTCTCGGTCGCGGGGTCGCAGGTGACCTCCCAGAGGCCTCTCTTGACGAGGAGAGCCTCCATGGCCACGGACCATTCGGAGTAGTTGTCGTCGGTGAGCTTCGAGATGCTCTGCGGGGACATCGCGGGTACGGATCGTGGGGGAACGCGGGGTGCGGGGTTCGTCGGTTACGCGGGGTCGGATCGTCCGAGTCGAGTCGTCGTAGTGGCCTCGTGCGCCACTGGGTCCGGGTTCGTCGTGCGGTAACCTCGTACGCTACCGGCTCGGGTTCGTCGCGGGATGGCCTCGTGCGCCACCTATCGTCGTTGTCGCAGAGCAGCCTCGAACACTGCCGGGTCGTCGTCGCGGGGTAGCCTCGAACGCTACTGGATCGTCGTCGTCGTCGTGATGGCTTCGCCGCCACCGGTCGAGCACGAATTAACCTTCGGCGGAGGTGACGCGTTTGTGTGGAAGGAAACGGGGCGCGCGGGAGCGGAGCGAATGGGGGAGAACGAAGTCGCGTTTGAACGCTGATGCAAACGCGTGAGGGACAGCGCGTCGCGGGCTACGCTAAATACATGAACGAACAAGACTCTAAGTCATAATGTACAGTACAAGACCGAATAAGATGAGTGAGACGTGGGCACGAGCACGACGTGAGCTCGCTTACATAATACAAGCTCCAACAGCTACATGCTGCCACCCTCCAACTCTGCGAATGTTGCCGACATGGAGGAACGAACTTGAAGTGTCGAGGGAATATAGGGCTGGGCCTGGCGACAGGTGTTGGCAGCGTATGCGAGGGAGACGCTATAGAATATCGACAATGGCACTAACATGGAGATTCTATGCTCTAGAATATGAGTGTCCGTTGCAGAGAAGGTGAGGCAAGATGTGTGTCGGGGTTCGGGCGGAAACAGAGCGCAGCCGCCCTGGCATGTATTTGGCCTTGTTTGCCTGCAGCGTATGGCGCCTATCAGTTTCTCATATCGGCGATCTAGACATCCACCATTCTGCATCCACTAATACTCCCCAGTCCGAGTCTATCCTTTTATTCCACGATGTCTGTTCTCCATACCGCACATCCAAGATATTTTCTCCTTAATTGTGAGTAGTTATAGTTTGGCTCGCTGTCGTATCCAGGCAGCCACTAACTCCGAGTCCACCAGTCGAGTCCAGCCACCGCGAAGGACTCGTAGCAGGTCGAGCCGGAACAAACCGTGGTCTACGTACTGAGGAATCCTGGATCTACGGGTAGACACCAATGACAAACTGAACTCCATTCTCCATCTTCCTCCCCAGAATGGTCAAATCACAATACTAGCATTGCTGTGGGCCTCGTATTCCACCATTTCGTCAATCTCGTTAGTATGATCGCCATATAAAGTTGTTACGAAGGGCTATGATTTGGTCAGTCCGGACCTCTGCAAGTGCTCATAACCTCAGCAGCCCGTGGGCTGACATGTTCTCGGTGCACGACATGACCCTGGACCGCTGGGCGCTTTTGGTCGTCATAGCATGACCGATCTCCAAGCGAGAAGAACGTAACAAACGGTCCTGCGAAGGGGAACATAATTGGTGCTAGGCGCGCGCACGATGGGACCGCGGCCATAGCCTGAGCACAGCCAACCAGAACGGTATTTAAGCCTCAAATCCTCGCCACGCCTCTCCTCTTCCATCGCTTACCCTCTCTCATCTCGACCACCACTTTTCCCACCATCCACCCATATGCATTCCCCACGGGATATCCTCGAATCAGTCATCGACCACTCCGATGGCCGTCCGAACACACTTTGCAGCCCCGCTCTCACATGCGGCCACCTCTGCCATCCCAGCCACCTCGCGATATTCGGCCGCCGTGTCCAGCTCAAGAGCTATGACTGCGTCATGGCGTTCATGGCCTTCGTACAAGCCAATCCAGAGCTGAAGCCATTCGTGCGCACCGTCGCTGCCACACCAGCCGCTTTCGGGCCCTCCCCACTATACATCCTCCCGAATCTTTCTTCAATTGAATGCGTCGACGAGTCGCAACTTGGAGAGCCGGAGGACGGGGACAGGGACGACAAAGCTATGGGCGACAAGGCGGCGGACGACGACATGCCCCCCATCTCTGACTATATGTGGCGGCACCCCCAGACTGGTGTCCGGGTTGGGGCACAACGCAGTCTCGTTCTTTCCCAAGCCAGTCTCATATGCTTCACTCAACTCGGAGCCCGCCTCCGCACTCTACGCCTCAGCTCCATCTCCTTCCCGACGCTCCTGTCCTTCGCTCGAGTCCTCGGGACGTTCACAAGCGTCAAGCGCCTCGTGTGCGAGGGCGTTGAAATCGAGGCAGCTGGTGCTGAACGGCCTCTGGAGGTCGCCACGCGACGGCTCTCCAAACAGATTCAATTGAAGGAACTGGTTGTGCGTTGCGGTCTGCTATTCTCGGCCCGAGCGTTCGAGCTGAGCCCTTGTTCTGCAGATTGATTCGTATAGCCTGGCTCGTGGCGACGATGCCCCGTGTCCTGGCACGCTGCTTTTCAACACGCATTTAGCGCCATCTATTGTTGAGAGCCTCGTCGTAGAAGGTACGGTCCTTTGTGGTCTCAAACCCTCCAGTCGCTCATTCCGCTTCCTCTATTGTAGTCTCTCGATTAGATCTCTTCCCCTACCAGTCGGACTTGCGTCAGCTTCAACGCCTAGAGCTCCGGTTTTCGGGCGAAGCTAGCATCGCAGGTGTCACGGAGTTCTTGGAGAGGTTCCCAGATACCCCCAAATTGAAGCACCTTCTGATCAAGTGGCGGGGATGGTCTCGGAAACTCATCGGGGAAGAGCTATCCTGCAACACGGATGAATCTCACCCCAGGTACCAAGAATTCAGGAAGCTGGACCACACCCTACTTCGGTTCCCCCATCCCAGAGTCTCGTTCGTCATTGCTGGCTCTGTAGATACCAAGACGCTCTCCTTCTGGGCGCGCGAGCTTGGGAACCACTTGCCCATGGTGCTCAATCATGGTGGCGCAGTCACGGTGGAGTGCAGTGAAGGTGAGTTCTGATAAGTGTATGTATCTGTGCGACAGCCAAACTGATCATCTATCCATCCAGCACTCGACTCCTCCGCTGCTCCGCACCACGACAGCGTCCAGGCGTCGGATAGCGGCAAGTGAGTGACGTCCGGTGTCCTGGACTCTACCATCTTCGAGACGGGGGAAAGGGACGCGAGAGACGCAGCTACATAGATTTTTGAGAGGCACAGAGAATGACGCGGAGGGCATGTAGAGGTAGCGCGACTTGGATTTCAGTAAATAGTCAAGTTCCGACTTGAAGTTCGCGAGACGCCCGATTTTGTATGGCAGCTGAACAGCATCGGGCTCCTTCGACAGCCCGCGGCCGGGAATCTGAAGAAAACATGTCATTGAAAGGTATGCTCTTTGATTGAGATGGGTACGGAAGCTCCGCGTGTACATCGAGTCAGTTCCCTCTCTCTCATCTCGTGGTTCGCAAACAGTGATTGAGACAGTGCATTTAGGTTGTCTCAGCATGTATTCGTCCCGGCTGGAATCCATGTGACGAGGACTCGGATCTGACGAGAGGTCCTCGGGCCCAACTTTTGTGTCTGCCGACGTAAGTGGGTTTGTGCCGACTCAGGCTCGGCCTCGCGATGAAGGGAAAAAACCGAGACTAGGCGGGATGCCTGTGCGATTTCCTCGGAAGGCCCGGGGTGATTCTCTGGTTTCATTCATGATGCGGAAACGTCTAAGTTGTAGTACATGCCTCGTATTCTCTCATAGATCACTAGTACTATTCAAATGTCAGTCGTGATGAAACAACCCATCTGGAGAAGGCGCAGCGTTGCCTTTCAATGAGTCTGCGGAGCTCTGCAGATTGCAGAGCTCGATGGATGGTTCCGCCTTGCGGTCGATGAGGGTCACGTCTCCACTGAATGATCCGTTCTGGCTGGTACCGGTCTGGCGTGTCACCCTGATGTGAAGGACGTGCTCCGAAGGTGTGGACACCTGGAAGGGGAAGCTCGTGAGATGGAGATAGACGGGCTAAGTCCGGGGGCAGGACTCACGTCATTCCCAGACAACGTTGTGGCTGAGTGGGTAGAAAGATCGTTGACTGGCACTGCGCCGATCTCGTACGCATTTCCCTTGAAGTCGTCCTTCGTGTACCCAGAAGGCGAGTTCCGGGAGTTCAAGCTGCAGAGACAGACGTGGATGAGACTCGCGCACAGCCTGAGCGCAGTGACCGAGGGAAGACGTTACACTGCCAGCATCGAATTGCCATATACTGGTGAAGCTGGGGTCAGATAAATATGCTTCAGAGAATGTTTAGACATACACTTGGCGGTCGTTATGGTAAGTGCATCGCCGATCAGCGTTTTTGAGAACTTCAGTTTCTATTATACCTTCTCAGTCGATATATTCCACTGGTAGCGATTTTAAGGCGTGATTACAGACCACAAAGAACGACATTGTGGCGAGAGTCCTGTAGGGGGTGAGAGGATGAGGCCCCTTTGGTCGCTTGAGCGTGAAAATGCATCACTATACCCTGTCAAGAGGCCTGTACCAAAGTAGAATGAGGGGAAGCTGGGAGGACTATCAACTCGTGACGTACCTGTGTTTATAGTATACATGATAAGAACATTTATCATGGAATCTGTACTGTGTCAGGTAAAACACAATGCATCAAAAGCGAGGCCCCTGATAGGAAGAACTAGCACGTACGACTTAAACCCGGTCCTGCTGCGGTGCAACACCACGGTGAGCACGGTTGTCAGAAACACATCGGCCGTAATGGCCATGCCGAGCGCCGTGCTGGTCAATCGCTATCAAGGAAGTCAGTAGGATATCACCGGCACTCGACGCTTGTCGCCCCCATAGTATAGTCCCGGCTCACATAACTGAACTCCTTCCAATGCGAAAGACCAGGTTGGACGAAGGACTCGACGGTCAAGGCTATACCAGCACCTGAGGGAGTGCAAGGACATAACATAAATCTGCCTGCTTGTTCCAACTATTGAAGCTAAGATTACACACCCAATTCTCCAAGGATGACGATGGCCTGGAGAGTGATGATTAAGTCAAGATTGATCGCGCACAATGATAACCTCGAAAGCTTACCACAAACATGGCGAGCGGAGCATGGCGCCGGTTCACTAAGTGGTGTAGATGACAAGAATTAGGTTAGACTAGGGTTAGGAAAAATACATCTATTCCCTACATCTGAACAATCGAAACGCGAAGAAACTGGGAGTTGACCCGGCTGTCAGATCTCAGCCCACTCTAAGAGATAAAATGGAGACATACCTTTGTGAAGTAGCTACGATAATAACCTGGAAGCAACGGTTTAAGCAGCTAGGGGGAAGCATCCCAAAATATTGTTACCGTGAACACAGGAAGAAGCTGATAACCACGGCGCAATGAAATGAGCGACCAGCATGATCATCCGAGCGCCACCCCAAACAATAGGATCTCACGCTGAAGGACCACGTCCCAAAGGCTTGAAATAAGACGTCCGGTCGACAGTAGTTGATCACCAAGGAGTAATAGCTAGTCTGGTGTTGAGCTACCGTCTTTCTCAACTCGGAGTGTAGTCCTCACCAGAAGTGCATGGCCAAAATGGAGTGGACGGTCTCCATTATCCTGGCCGGTGCAAGTTCAAGACTCGTACATTATCCAGCGGAGAGCTTGAGAGAGCTGAAACAACTCACAAGAGGAATATGACCTACAAATCGGCTCGCTCAATGGTCTTCAAAGCAGTGGCGTACGCATACCAGTAACCAGGTCCAAACTCACCCAAGCTTTGATGTAAGTCGGTTCTGTCTTCGACCGTGGATGTTGCATGTACCGATATCCCTGGTGCATAGTGAGGCCGTATATCCTAGGCCGTGTTACAGGTGGCGGATGAGTATGAGGACGGATTGCTCACATCAGGCCGCCGAAGGTGCCTAACAATATTGCTCCGTAGTTGTTGTCCAGCGAAGGGACCGCGACGGGAAGAGCAGGAACCACCGGTGCATTTGAGTCAGGAGAGGAAGACATGGTGGGACTGCTCGTTGAAGATAGAAGGCATACCGCATTATATACCTGTCGGGTCCGTTCTCCAATTCTCGCTCGTTTTCCGAGGACACGGTCCGGGACATACAATGGTGATAAGGCTCAACGATACAGGCTGCAGGACAGATTCCAATTTCATGAATCATGGTCTTCGCAAAGTCGCCACTTGATAATCAACTTTTCGTGGCAGAAGAAGTCAGTGGCCAGAAGATTGAACAGTTGAACCACTACATCACCGGGGAGAAGCTTGCCCAGCACAGCCCAAACTGCGGGTGACGAAAGGGGAAGTCAGCAGGAGATATTCCTGGCAGTGATTCGACATGACAGACCAATGGCGTACCAACCCGTTGCGAGCAGCGATTCAAAGGCATCATCCAGGTGGCAACATCGATGTCATTCTCATCCCCCGCACACGGATACAATAATGTCCATTTACGTGTCGTAACCACAGATATTTCTGGATACTATAGACCCGCCTCGAGGATCCAAGAAGCGTGAATGCGGGAACACCCCGGGCCTGCATGGCCTCCGCCCATTCCAGCAGATGGTCAATGAACTCAAGCCTCATGAAGTTCCCCCGGCTCGTTTGAGTAGCCGAACTGGCAGAGGTGCGCGGCGAGCACGAGGGGGTGCTCCGTGAGGATGAGGAAGATGGGGCTGACGACGGTCTCCGGGAAGTTCTGCCTCTGCGGGGACAGACCGGGGGCGAAGCGAGAAGCGAGAGAAGGTTCGGGGTGACATCTTCGAGCGCCTCGTCCAGGAGGTCGTGCAAGCGTTCGCGAGCCTGTCGAAACGCAGAAACAGAAAAAGATGCGGTCAGTCGAATGTGGCTGGATCGCGCGGCGCAGAAGATATGAGAAGGAGAATGACGATGCGTGCCTGGTCCCCAGTGCGGCTCCGACGTGGTCGAAGTTGAACGAGGCGTCCAGGATGGCCACCGACGTGCCGGGCATCGATGTGGTGAGTTCGAAGATGAACGCGCGGCCATATATATAGTTGATGATGTACTGACGCACGCACGATTGCGGATGTAAGGAGGACGGCTACGGCCCCGTCAGTTCTCCGTCTATGCGCCGGGAATACTGATATGAAGGGATGGATGGTGTGCTTACCGCCGCTCGCGGCGCGCGCCTTGCTGAATGTGTGGAGGACAGTATCAGTATCAACCCGCCTCGTGAGGCCAAGCATGGCGACGAGACCCCGTCCATGGGGACCAAAGATCCTCGTAGAGTGGGCCTCGTCGACCACGATATGGCTGCACCTGGGCGGCACGAGGGCATCTGTGACCAGGGCCTGCACACAGGCTCTCCACCCCGACGAAGACGGTCGCGCGGCGAGCATGGGCAGGAGGCATGCGCGGAACGAGGCGACCGAGTTATGCTTGAACGGATACAACGCGTTCTTCGCGCGACACTGCCCCATGCCGTCGCGCTGCTTCTCCACCGCCTCGACCGTCACCGGGCTCCCGCAGCTAGAGAAGCGGCACGGCCTCGGGGTCGAAAGGGATCTTCGCCGTAGTAGATGGGCACGGTGGGGGACAGAAGCGGGCACACGCGCAAGAATGCACCGTCTGCCGAGACGACGACGTCGCACATCACGGTGCGTCCCTTCACAAACATCAGCCCGTGCCTCCGAGCGGACAGACAGAGCCTGAGGTGAGGACGGCGTGGCCCGACTACACAGCGTCGGGGGGGCAGGGCATCGAGCATAATCTTGAGGAGGACCGAGGGGTTGTCCTCGGTCCTCGGGGTGGAGGTCGCATCGGGCCTGGTTCTGATCCATGTCCATGGCGCAGAGCCTCAGGATATCGATCTTCTACAGTAGCTGTCGGCGAAGCGGTTCGTATCGCTCTCCGGGCGTGAGTACTGCGTCACAGCGTCAGTGCTTGGCCGAAAAGAAAAGATTTTCGTGAGCCGGATACATGAACAGTGAGAAAAATGGGGGCTGCTCACCACTAGGTGAAAAAATACTTAGTATGTATGTGCATTATGGAGGGCAGACATGGTGGAATAAGACAGACTCGGAGTGACGAAGGGCGGACACTGATAGGCGCCAGAGGGCCTGGGCAAACAAGGCCAAACACATCTCAGCCTGCCTCGACACGCATCTTGCCTTTCTCTCCCGAGGCAGACGATAAATGACCTTGTTGCGTGGAGGGAGGATAATCTTGCCTTGCCCTTTCTGCAATATGCTGGAGCCTATGGTCGCCACCCCTGTGTCATCGTCAACGCTGTATATTTCCTCCCTCACGTACGCTGCCAACAACCATCGCCACGCCCGGCTGCCATATTCACTCGACATCTCGTTACTCCACGTCGCCAACATTCGCAGGCTCGGAGGTATTAGTGGCTACGATTTGGCAGCGTGTAGCATGCAGAGTGCATAGACGGTAGATTGAGATAAGGTGCGTGTATTCCGTTGTTGTTCAATGCGTCCATCCTCAATCAAGACCCAGTCTACAGGCCTGGGATATCTGAAGTCGCCCGCTTGTTCGAGAATGCTCTTCGTCGGGGCCGTCCATTCTCTATCTCGCACTTTAGGCTGTCTAGTTCTTGGTCCTTTGCCTGAGCTTCTAGTGTGGTCACTTCGAATACTGCTCCTCTCCGGTTCTGGATTCCTCGCTCCGCAATCCGGCATCATGTCAAGACCTGCACTGATACCCGTCGCAAGGCTCTCACTAGTATACATCGCCGGAATTTTCAGAAGTGCGTACTCTTTCCTTATTTTACGTTCTCAAATGTCCTGAACATATCCTTCCTTGCCTCCTTTTCCATGGCTCATTCCGTGCCGCACCGACATGTACACACTCTTTCTCGACGTCGTCTCCTCCAGCCCATGGTATTCATCTCTGCAGGTCGGCATTCGCTGGGGCCGCTCTGGTACGCGTCCCACAAGGCTGCTGCTAGCGCGAGCTCGGGTTTCAAACCGTCCCGTGTGCGGTCCGCATTCTCTGTTTCAGTATCTACGAGCCCCATGCCCTCGGTGCACGGCATGACTCTGGAGCTCTTGGCGTCTTCTGTCGTCATAGCATGGGAGGCCGCCTAGCGAGAACATTAGCAAGGGCGGGATCGGGATGAGAGAGGTCGAACGGCGCGTCGTACGGTCGTGGACATCGAAGAAGCAGGAGAGGAGGGCACATATACTGCTTGCGATGCGGTGATCGCACCCCTGCCCGCGAAGCGTCCGGCGAGGAGTTGTCAGAGTGCGGAGGCAAAGATCTGCAGAAGGAGACAGCGTCAGCCGTCATGAAGCCGCAGAGCGCATGAACTCAAGGCCAGGCTGTGCCATTTGACGAAGACGTGGACATGGCCGAGGGAGAGGAGGGGTCGTCCGCGCCCGGTTCGAAGGTACGATATGCCATTCTCGGCGCCCTGCGACGTCGCAACCTCGTAACACTCCCGGGAACGGCCTCCCCAGCCAACGCGACGGTGAGCCGCACACCCTGCGAGCTTGACTCCTCTGCTCGCGAGAGCGAACAATGTCCGCGCGGCCTACTCCAGCCTCAGGCGGGAGCATTTGTCTCGCCTCGGAGTTCTTGGAGACGTTCTCTGACACCTCCACACCCGGTCGGAGCCAGCAAGGACGCGCCGTCATCGTAATTCGTGGGTGCTGACCAATGAATGTTGCCTGGGTCTGGACGCGCGCCTGGCAACATATCCAGATATCCGAGGCTGCAGCACGGAGGAACGGATATTTAGCTGATGATACAGCTCAGCAGCGTATTGCCTAGGATGTCTGGATATGTTGCCAGGCGCGTGTGCAATGGGACCGTGGTCATAGCCTGACGCAGCCAACCGGAATGGTACTTCAGCCCCTCGTCCCTCAAGTTCTCGCTACGCCTCTCCTCTTCCCTCGCTTTCTCGAGCTCCCTCATCTTGACCACCACATTTCCCTCCATCCACCCATATGTATTCCCCACGACTCTCCTGGGATGTCCTCGGATCCGTCGTCGACCACTCTAGTGGTCGTCCGAACACGCTCTGCAGCCTCGCCCTCGCGTGCCGCCACCTCCGCCGTCCCAGCCACCTCGTGATGTTCTGCCGCGTCCAGCTCGAGAGCCACGACCATGTCTTCGCGTTCCTCGCCTTCTTCCAAGCCAACCCAGAGCTCCAGCTGTTCGCGCACACCATCATCGCCACGTCCGCCGCTTTCGGACCCTCTCCCCTGTACGTCCTCCCGAATCTTTCTTCGATCGAGTGCGTCGACGAGTCGCAACTTGGAGAGCCGGAGGATGAGGATAGGGAAGATGAATACACGGGCGACAAGGCGGAGGACGATGAACTTCCTCCTATTCCTGACTATATGCGCCCCCAAGCCGGTGTCCGGGTTTGGGCACAACGCAGTCTCGTCCTTCACAACGCCAGTCTCACATGCTTTACGCAATTCGGAGCCCGCATCCGCACTCTACGCCTCAGCTCTGTTTTCTTCCTGACGCTCCTGTCTTTCGCCTAGATCTTCGTGGTGTTCGCAAGCATCATGCGCCTCGGGTGCGAGGGCGTTGAAATAAAGGCAGCTGGTGCTGACAGGCCTCTGGAGCTAGCCACGCGACAGCTCTCAAGAACTATTTGTGCGTTGCAGTCTGCTGTTCTCGGCGTGAGCGTTTGAACTGACTCCTGAGCCCTTGTTCTGCAGGTTGACTCGCATAGCCTGGCTCGGGGCGACGACGGTCGTGCTCCGTGTCCTGGCGCGCTGCTTTTTGACGCGCGTTTAGCGCCATCCGTCGTTGAAAGCCTCGTCATAGAAGGTATGGTCGACTGGTCTTTCGTGGATTTCAAACCCTCCGGTTGCTCATTCCGCTTCCTCTGTTGTAGTCTCTCGATTAAAGCTCTTCCCGTACCAGTCGGACTGGCGCCGGCTTCAACGCCTGGTGCTTCAGTTCCCGGGCGAGGCTAGTATCGCAGGCTCGCAGAGTTCCTGGAGAGGTTCCCGGACACCCCCAGGCTGAGGGATCTTCTGATCGAGTGGCGGGGATGGTCTCGGAAACGCGTCGTGAAAGATCTATCCCACAATGCGGATGAATCTAACCTCGCGTACCAAGAATTCGGGAAGCTGGATGATGCTCTACTCAGGTTCCCCCATCCCAGAGTTTCGTTTATTGTTGCAGACCCTGTGGATGCCAAGACACTCTCGTTCTGGACCCGCGAACTCGGGAACCACCTGCCCATGTTGCTTGATCACGGTGGCGCGGTAACGGCGCAGTGCAGCGAAGGTGAGTTCTGACAAGTACATGTATTGTGTGACAGCCAAACCGATGGTCCATCCATTCCAGCACTCAACCCCTCTGCTGCTCCGCACCATGACAGCGTCCAGGCTCTCGTCGTCTCCCCAGACAGCAAGCGGGTGGCGTCTGGATCCCTAGATCCTACCGTTGTCCTTTGGGATGCCGTCAGCAGAACGGTATTTCGGCGATGGGTCCCGCACGCCTATAAGCCCGTCAGGTCGCTCGCGTTTTCGCCAGACAGCCTATTCCTCGTTTCGGGCGGCGACGACGACGGAAAAGCAGTGATCTGGGACCTCACCTGCAGCCAGAGCATGTGCAAAATTGCGACGCTCGAGGGCCATTCCGGACACGTCCTGACATGCGCGTGGTCTCTCGACGGCGGCACGATCGCGACCGGATCTGAGAACGAGACCGTGTGGCTCTGGGATGCACGTACGCCGACATACCGCGAGCGTGCACTCGTCCGACTCAAGGGCGCCATGGTCCGTCTCGCGTTCTCTCAGGACGGATCGTGGCTTGCGTGTGGCTCCAATCGCAGCGAATGCTGCATCGTGAACGTCGCGTCAGGCTGCTTAAGTCGATCCCTGTGGAACTCTCCCTCCCACTCTCAGGACGCAGAGAACGACAACTTCGAAGACACTTACTCAGGAGGCTCGCATACACCCCACCAGATGCGCGACGAGCGGAAGCACACGCCTCGCCGTCGCCCCGTGTGGCTCCTGCTCCGAGATTAACACTGTCGATGCGAAGACAGGAAGCATCCTCGTGCACATAGGCGGCAAGAGGTTCAAGCTCATGGATGTCTCCTTCTCGCCCGATGGCAGGCTCGTCCTCGGAGTATCTGAAGCAAGTTCGGGTTCGCGGAGCGGAGTGTACGTCTGGGACGCGACCACGTGCGTTGAACGCTTCAGACTCACCAATCGCGCGGAGGCCGTGCACTCAGCACGGTTCTCCCCATGCGGGTGGTACATCGCGTTAGGAGCGATGGATCTGACAGTGCAAGTGTGGAGGATCGATATCGGTAACGGGTCGTGCGCGGCTACGTTGGGTGGGCACGGTGCGGCGGTCGAGCATGTTGTTTTCTCTCTGGATGGGAGGACGCTGGCTTCAGGCGCGAGGGACGGGATGGTCCTCATCCGACCAATGCACGATATCGTCCCCATGGAAGAACAGGCCGATGACTCGGATGCTCGCCAGCTCGTCGTTAGCTAGATGTAGCCGTGGCCTGGGTCGAAGCCTGGACAAGATGGAGGTAGTGGATGGTGCGAAGATGAGACATGTTGGTGCGCTGGTTTGTAGGAGCTTGTGATCATCTCGGCTTATACTTCAGTGCTCGTGCTGCCGATGGGCCAGACTGAAAACGAGGCGAAAGAGAGATCGGACTTTGCCTTTCACACCAGTATAGGAGAAGGAGAAATCACTGCCCTCCAGTGACGGTAGGAGGGTTTCAATCGAGCTCGGCGTCGTCTAGTTGCGCGGACGTGAGGGGTGGAGCGGCAAGATGCTACTGTGTCTGGTTAGGTTGGGTTCTCTCTTCTTCCGTGCAACTGAGGTCCTGCTTAAGCTGAAACTTCCATTTAAAATGTGTTTGGACCGGGGTTGAGTACCTCCCAAACTGATTCCTATAGGTACAGAAATCTCACCCTCCGACGGACTTCGGGTTGATACAATTCGAGATCGACCTTCGTCGGACTGACGGCCAATATCTCCGCCTCTCTACATTATGTACGAATCATAAAATCTCCACGGAGGTCGTCTTTGTATCGCGATCGGTTGTCTATACCATTGCGATATGTCTTTTTCTTTTCCTGTTCCGCTGGCGACAACATTCAATCTAACATGCCCATGTCCGATCCTATTTCTTCCATCTTGTGATCCGAACCGTGGAAGCCATGTGCTCATATCCACCCGCATGCAAGCATCGTGGTAGACGGGCCTCAGACTGCGAGTACCCACCAGTATCCTGCCGGTTGCCTCGAGTGAGCTCTCAGGCTCCTCAGGCTCGCTCTCATCCCCTCACCTTTCTCGCTGTTCCTCTCCCCGTACACTATGTCGCCGACCTCTCGACCACCAATGGATTCCCCGAGTCCTCGTCTACCCTGGGAGGTCATCGAACACGCCATTGACTATTCCCGCGGTCATTCGTCGACGCTACAAAGCCTCGCCCGCACATGTCGTCAACTCCTCCCCCGTACCCGTCTTGTGATGTTCGCCCATGTCCGGTTCAAGAACAGGGACCATGTCTTTGCATTCATCGATTTCCTCGAAGAGTATCCTCACTTGATGCCCGTCGTCCGCTCGATCACCGTCCTGCCCAGCGACCTAGCGCCATTCCCCCTCCTCTACATTCTCCCAAATCTTCGTGAAATCAAATTTGTCTCCTTCAATAGATCTTGGTGGAGGGAACCTCAGGTTGAGGATTGCCCAGAACTACACCAGTCCAGCCTCACTTGCTTCCAGCGATTCGGAACGCACATCCAGACTCTACACCTTTGTCGCCTTCGCTTCAAGACAATCTTGCACTTTGCTCGAATACTTGAAACATTTGGCTGCCTTACGCATCTTATCTGTGACGACGTCGACATTCGCAAAGGGCTTAAAGTTGGGGAACCTCCAATCCTGCCGGAGGCGGTCAAACGAAGACTCTCTGAGCGAATTACTCACACCTTGAAGGCGCTGACTGTGAGTCTCCTCCCCGCCCCCGCTCACTAACTCAGTTACTAACAGTTGGACGGTGGGCCCACTGCAAATAGATTGACTATGGTCTTCTTGTCACATTGGATGGACAAGCTACAAGTATGGGTCAACTACTGCTTGGTCCTACCAACTCAGCGCCATTGGCACTTGAGAGCTTTGGTATCATTTATGGAAGGCATCTTGGATGTAAGTTTTGTGAAATATAGCCATTTTTCTATTGTATACTCATGTTAAACATAGATGGTGAACATGCCAAGCCTCTCACAGAGATTCTGGCCCAATACCAGTGTAACTGGTCCGCACTACGATCCCTGACATTGCAGTTGCCAATCTTCAGGGACAACCTAAGAGATGCCAATGTTGTCAAGTTTTTGGAGGAATTTCCGGAATGTCCATTGCTGATGGATGTTACACTGGAATGGCGACTAAGCAAAGGAATAAGTCTGAATCTCATGATATATAACCTGTTTTTCTTCGATGGGGCTTTCAAGGAGTTGGACCACACCTTGCTCAGATTTCCCCGGCCTAGAATTATTCTTGCCTTGGATTTTCCCTTGCCATCTAATGCCACCTCATTCTGGATTGGTGAGCTTAGAAAATGCTTGCCTATGCTATCACAACATGGCGCAGTGTTGCTGTACTCACATGAAGAAGGTAAGTTCCACTACATCTTTGTTCCTAGAATTACATGATTGACTACCAAATAATTTCCTAGTCCTTCCACCTGGACATGGGGACCTAGTATACACTCTTGTTCCTTCACCGGACAGCAAATGGGTAGCAACTGCGTCAGGAGACTCTACTATTATCCTCTGGAATGCCAATGATGGAACAATAGCTCAACAATGGGTTCCTCATGGGTATAGATCAGTTACAACTCTTGCATTTTCCCCAGACAGCCACCACCTAGTTTCAGGAGGAGGAGATAAGAAGGTGGCAATTTGGAATCTCAGCCATGGAGCACCCATTGAAGTTGCCACACTTGCAGAAGATTGCGAATTTGTCGTCGCCTGTGCATGGTCCAACAACAGTAACACAATTGCGGCTGGATCACAGTTTAAAACCATACGACTTTGGGATGGGAATTCATTCCAGCAACGAGGATTCTACAAACCTAGGGGGATACTATTTCATCTGGCATTCTCTCCTGATGGACGCTGGCTTGTCTGTATGACCGATCACGACGAATGCTCTATCCTGGATGTCGCCTCAGGCACCTTGCACTTGTCCCTCCAGGATTATCCACGTAATGGCCCAAACGACAATCGTATCACCCGAGATGTGACGCGCACACTATTCACCACATCTACCGCTGCTTTTCATCCCGGAAGCACGCATCTCGCTCTCGCGTCAGGGAAGAAGAGCCCCACAATCAACATTATCGATGTCAATACAGGGAATGCTTTACTTACCTTGGATGGTGAAGGACACGAACCTTCGGGCCATATCGCATTCTCGCCGGATGGGAGGCTTGTGCTCGGAGTGGCTGGGGGCACATGCCACGTCTGGGACGCCTCCACCGGCGACAGCCTATTCCAGTTCAAGGGAACATACCTCCGTTACTACGGGGTTAAACAACCTTCTTCCATAACAATAGCCAGGTTCTCTCCAGACGGGAAGTACATTGCATCAGGCACTTTCAGGTCACTTCAGCTGTGGAAGATAAGCGATGGTTCATGTTTGGCGACACTCTCTGCGGATTCTACACACATCGCGTTCTCTCCAGATGGGAAGACACTATCAAATGTGGGTGACGACAAGAGAGTTACCATCCGATATATCCACGATATCATCCCCCAAATCGAGGCACAGGACAATGACCCGCTCATCCCTCCCTCTCCTCCTTCCATCGTTGGCCCCATCCCGCATCCATCCCCCTTCTCCAAGGACCCCGCACGACTAAACCCAGACGAAGGGACGGACGCAGAGCATCTCCCACCCATGGCAGAACGCGACGTCGACGATGTCGACGACCCGGAGGAGAGGTCCATCGAAGGAGAGGCGGCGGACTCTGGCAGACCGGTGCCATCGCAGCGCATCGCGGACGCGTTCATTCCTCGGCACGAGGATTCGGAGGAAGGCGAGGAAAGCGGGGGACCGCACCGTCCAACCGCGGCGAATGGCGGCGCGGAGTCCGAGTCGGCCACCCGGTTGAGCTTCGAGGACCTGGACTCGACAGCGTCCGTTCGCGAGGCCGAGCCTACCGTAGTCGACGACGTCCCGCCGAGCTCGGCGCGGCCCTCGGACTCGTCCCTTACCGTCGTGGAGCGCAAAGCACCAATGAATCGAGGACGGCCGACCACTCGCGAGGCGCGGGAGGACGCCAACAGCGACGGCTCGATGACTACGACTACAACCGCAGACGTCCCAGCCGAGGCCGAGACGGAGGCGCAACTCCAGCCGCAGGTAGCCGGCGACGAAGAGAGCGGGGGAGGGCCCTCCAGCACCAGCCGAGCCGAGCTAGACAACCAGGATGCTTCATCCTCGTTAACTCCTTCTCATCCGGATCCCTCAGCTCTGTCGCCTCCATCGACGCCTTTCGGGCTATCGGACTCCGTCTCTGCCTCCGAGTCTTCATCCGCAACGATCGATGCCGATCCCGAGATGCGTCTAGCGTCTCTGCCGCCCGCTCCTCCCACCGTCGAGCACGAAGCGTCGATTCCAGGACAGTGGCCGTGCAGTGAGGCCCAGGACATTGTCGAGACCGCGACCACAAGAGCAGCGAACGCAGAAGTAGACACGCAACCTCGGCCTGTCGAAGAAAACGGGGCGCGACCCGCCGGTGCCGTCGCGGTCGGCGAGCCGCCACTGAACACCATGTCCGAGGCGCCGCGCGACTCCGTCCAAGACCAAGGCGAACGCGCCGAGCAGATCCTAGCCGTTGTCAAGAAGCAGAACGTGTAAGTATGGCACATGTCCACATGGTTTCGAGGTCGTTCCCGCTGACGTGGCATTTTGACTTGTTCCGGGCTGCAGGTGGACGAGGATTCCGGGGGCGATCGTAGCGAGCGGTCGGAGCATCGCGCAGAGGGTGGTGAAGTATGTGTGGAAGTACCACAAGAACTGAGGAGGGTCCGCCCCTCAGAACCGACGGCTTGACGATATCGGCCGTAGAACTGGTTCGGGGATCTGCAACAGCGGATGCGAGGCGGACAGACGAAGAAGCGGCGAGTGGAGAGCGGGGGAGTTGTACGCCACCGCTGCGCGGTGCGGCAAATCTGTCATGAGAATCAGCGGCGGGGCGAAGTACTTGTGGACCATTGACGACGTGCCTGCTATCCTAATTATTGCTACAGACTTGTCGATTGGTGTTGGAGGCTTCTGATGCTAATCTATGTATGCCAATGAATCTCTTACGCAAAATGTGCTCCTCCGTCCATGCCAACGCAGTCGCTCTGTAGGCAATCGACTCGGTGCGAATGTCATACCCAGGATCCAAGCCGAGAGCTTGAGCGCTCCGGGAACGATCTCATCCCAGTACTCACGCACGATAAAGAGATCCCTCTCGTCTACCTTTCCAGCCTCCCCCAGCGCCAGATGGCACTCGCTCCTTGCTACGCCCCGCCTTGTCCTTAAATGACGCATACAGCGCCCCCTCCTGACGGCCTGATGGGTCTGGCGATAACCCCAAAGGCAGCTTCTCGTCCTCCATTTATCGGCATGCGCCATGTGGTGGACGTAGCCAGGTACACTTGCTCCACCGTTCTACCCTGCGGCCTTTGCTGGAAGGCGGACCCTTCGAGGTCCTGAACGCCAATACACGCCGCAACCGAGGCCTGTATGCCTGACTGTTATCGGTAGTCCGTCGCAGTCTCGTGTCGTGTTTCATGCTCCCGGAGCTTCCCAGAGGCAAAGGAGCGGCGTGACGACATGAGGATAATTTGCCCCGACCCCGATGCGAGCCCGGAGTCAGGAATTGGATTTGTCGAGATTGGTCGCGATCGCCGCGGCGACGGGGCAAGAAATCAAGGAGCAGAGCACGGCGCGGGATCGGCGGAGAGCTCGAGGTCCCGGAACGGAAGCAGAGTATTCAACCAAGGAAGGGATGTCGACGTAGGACCCCGTCGAAGAGGTTTTGAGGGATCCCAGAAGACCGGCAGGCGAGACGACCGGTTCCGGGTTGGAGTAGACTCCAAGACTACAGCTGGCTCTTGCGAACGGGAGTGGAGCTCAGCCTCCTGAGGTGCGCAGCTCTCCGTCGCTTTCGTCGGCAAGGCCGTGCCTGGCTACGTTCGTCCTTCCGGTCTGGGATGGGATCGCGGAGAGCGGGCGTACTGTGCCTTTAGCATGGACCCTTCTCCCTGCATTCCTTAGTCATGTTCACGTCTTCAAGTCCCTCGTAGAGCGCAGCCTTGCCTCGTGAGCTCTGCGGCATCGCGACAGCTGCCGGTGTCTGCTTTCGCGGATGGCATAGGCGTGCTCCGCCCTCCGAGTCGTACCGGGTCAACTCCTCGCCGGACGCTGCCAGTGCGGGGCCACGGTCACCGCATCGTGAGCAGGGAGCTTCGTCTTCCACGACCGTACGACACGCCGCTTCGCAGGTCCGTCAGTCGCGCTCCTGCTGGGCGAGCAGTCTCCTTTGTGATGACGGGAGTACAATCCTCGCGTCGGAGAAGCGATCGAGGGCCATGCCGTGCACCGAGAACAAGGGGCTCGTAGTTACTGATGTAGAGAACGCCGATGGCGCACGGGACGGTCTGAGACTCCAACTTGTGCTTGAGGTAGCCTATGTAACGCGTACCACGTTCATCAGAGCGAGTGTCGACCGGGAATAAATGGGTAGAATAGGTTGTAGGGGATGACGTTGGGAAAGGTTGCATGAGCGTCGCTGCAGCACCTGCCACCAGATTATCACGAAATTTACCGATGCGGATGTCTACGGATATGGACAAGGGAAGGGAAAATAGAGTAGGATATATGATCAGGACGTCGGATAAGGCGAAACAAAGGCGAAGAGGACGTACTTATGGACATCTCAATAGAGCACCCCAGTGAGAGCGTTATAGCAGGTAGCAGCGAGGATTCATCGGGGATCGAGGGACCCGGGACCCAAGAGGAGAGGCGTTCGAGGCGACCAGAAAGAATGGAAAAGGAGAAAGACAAGGCATCCCAGAGAGCGAGACAGGGAGTTGATGGTCCAGGGAGTTGGATTTGAAGTAGCAGGTGGCAACAGAGAGCCTAGACATCGAGGGTTCACCAGGAGCGGACACGATGAACGGTAACGGAGAGCACTCACAGCTTCCCCATCTCCTACCCTTCATAGCACACCTATTTCCGCCGCATTGCACAGGGTAATATGCCCGCGATTGCTGGAGATGTGGAGGGACGAAGGTCGAGTGAGAATGCGGGCTGGTGCTCGATAGGGCCTCATCGGCAGCATACGCGACGGCAGCGGATCGGATGAGATGTGAACGATATTCTTCCACCTGAATTCATTCGGCTCCAGAACGATACTCTATAGGACCTAGAAATGTCAGAGTCCGTTGCAGGGAAGATAAAGCAAGATGTGTCGAGGTCTGGATGTCTCATTGTCCAGTGGCAGCAGCAGGTACCCTGCTTGGCCTTGTTTGCTGTAATGTCTAGCGCCCGCGGCTCAAAATGTCCGGGTCGTCCGGCAAACGACGGGCCGGCGGCTCGCGGTGGATGCGGGCAGCATGCACCGTCCGTCGTCGAGGTCTCTCTGTACCTTACTTTCACCACTCGTCGTGCACCGTAACCATTCTCTCACCACCCGAATTCCTAATCCTTCATCTGACGGTGTCTACATCTCTTTCTCCACCGCAATCATGAAGTTTCCTTGGGTGTAACTTGAAGTCGCCGTAGGAGAACTCCATCGATGAACGTCGGACGTGAGCTGGACGTTGGATACGGTCAGGTTACAGGTATGTACTCCGTATATATGCTGCCGACCCTACCCCCATCCAAATGCCTGTTTCTCTGCACTACAGCCTATATGTCCTAGTGGATGCCAGGCGCTTGTGCAGTGGGTCCACGACCGGTACCATGCATAGCCAAGTTGAACGCGTGCTCTCGCCGCGACTCCCTTCTGTTCTCGCCCTCTCATCTTGACCATTACCTTTCTTCCAATTTATCGACGCGTATTCTACACGACTCCTCTTAGATGTCCTCGAATCGGTCATCGACCTCACTACTGGCCGTCCGAACACGCTATGCAGCGCCATCTCGCGATGTTCGGCCGCATATGCCATATACTGTATCGAGAACAGCGACCACGTCTTCTCATTCATCCCCTTCCTCCAAGCCAACCCAGAGCTGAAGCCGTTCGTGCGCACCATCATCGCCACACCGGCCGCTTTCGAACCCTCTCCTCTGTACGTCCTCTCAAATCTGTCTTCGATCCACTGCGTTGATGAGTCGCAACTTGGACAACTTGAGAATGAGGATAGGGAAGATTAAGATGAGGGCCGCCGGAAGGCCGGCGAGGAGATGATGAAGCACTCGCCAACCATTCCCAACTATATGCGCTCACCAACCCGCGTTCGGGTACAACCCGGTTACCCAGTCTCGCCCTCCGTCACACCAGTCTCGCATGTTTCAGTCAACTCGGAACTCACGCTCTCACTCTACGCCTCAGATCCTCTCTCTTCCCGACACTCCTGCCCTCTGCTTTTGGCATTGGCAAGCATTGCGCGCCTCGTGTGCGAGTGCGGCGCATACAACCTAGCTATGCTCACGGCGAGGACCGTTCAGGGCCCGTCCTAGCATGTACATGGTCCCCGGACGCCGACACGACCGCGACTGTATCTACCACGCAACTCTAGAACGCACCTACCACGACATACCGCCATCGTGTAGTTGTCCAGCTTACATAAGGGCGCCGGCGCCCCTCCCGTTCTCTTGCGCCGGATCGTGGCTCGCGTGCGTCTCCAGTCGCGATTGAATGCTGCATTATCCACGTCGCATCTAGCTCGTTGCACATATCTCTCTGGAACTCCCCCTGCGCAGATGCCGCTGTCGCTGCGGACCTTTTTTCAAGCTCTCAAGCACCACGCTAGACGCGCTCCACCATCTCTGCCTTCGACCCGACCAACGGAAGCATGCGCCTGGCCACCGCGCCGGGAACGATGTAGCGAACGCCGAGACGGGGAGCGTACTCATATACACGAACGCCAAGATGGGCAAAATTCATGCGCATCGGGGACGTCTCCTTCTCGCCCAACGGGACGCTCGTCCTCGAAGTATCTGCGGCTGCTTCGATGAACACAACGTACGTCCGGGAGGCGTCGACGGACGCCGAATGTTTCAAGCTCGCCGAATGCAGGGACCACGACGCCGTCCGCACAGCACAGTTCTCCCCGTACGGACGGTACATCGCGTCGGCCTCAATGGACTGGGCGGTACGGATGTGGAGGCTAGGCAAGAGGTCGTTCGCATGCGGGGCGACGTCGTCTGGGCATGGCTCGGCGGCGGAGTATGTCGCGTTCTCTTCGGATGGGACATTGGGAGGACGCCGATTTCTGGATGAGGCATGGGACGGTCGTCATCCAAGCGATGCGCGATGTCGTCTCTATGGGCTAGTAGGAAGAACAGGACTTTTACCAGGATGTCGCCGAACACCTCGCCGAGAGAAACCCCATCGCAGGGAGCTCGTCAAAGGGCCGCACAAGTCAGATGTGTCTCCTTCGGAGGGCCACGTAGCTTCCTCTTCCCTGGGATGCACATGTCTCCCACAGGGCTTAACGGCACTCGTCACCTACCCTCGTTTACCTTCGCGGCGATAGCGAGCTCTCCTATCTCAGCGTACCACAGTCGAGTCTCCCTCACGAGGGCACTGGCAAAGACCGCGCGCTTTTGTGACCCCGGTCTTAAAGCGCTCAATGGTTTAAAGTCAGTGTTCGTACGTGGGCCGCAAAAGTGGCGGATGCGGAGACGGAGACGTGAACCGAAGCACGTTGTTCCCTGAAGATCGGTCCAGGATCAGAGACCCAAGGAGAAGAGCATCCGGACGGCACATCTCACTCCCATCCATCCACACCACCCGCATTCTCGTTGACTTTCTGTAGTAGATATCTCTCGGGAATTATCTGTAGTTTCTATTCTTTCTGCGAATGCGAGACAAGGTACCACGAGTCAAAGCCACTGGAGCACGCCGCCACCGACCTGACTTCTGTCCTCTATAGACCCGCCCTTAGGTGAGTAAGACCCTTCTTTCGTCGATCTGCCGTACTCATGGGATAGCTAGTGACAGAATGTGTCAAGGGACGTCCCGCGCAATGTGCGCACTGAATAGCTGGCGCTGGTTCATTCGGGCCTTTTGTCACCGTTGTTTAAGACACAACTCTCAACGGAGAAGCCGTTACACGATGTGCTCTTCACACAAACCGGTGAGTCTTCGCTCGCGCACAACCACGCTAAATACATCCATATAACATAATCTCAGGTGTTGTCTTAATAACAAAGTTGAAGGAGTACTTTTAGCATGAGGTCTTTTGCTTGGATACAAGACCAGTATAGGTCCGGTAGCCGAATGTTGGAATTGTAAGTCGTCAATTTCGTACAGCTTCTACAAGAAATACGAGAAGCCTCAACTTACAGCCCCGCTACTTATTTTTATTCGGCATGCACCATCTCGAAGGCGACGAGGCCACTCAACCCACTCTTGGCCACACCATGGTCGGAGGCGTAGAACCGTGACTGGTCATCTTTGCCTACTCGCCACAGCTGATGAAGCAAGCTGTCTGAATCTCGCTCCCACTCGAAAATAATCCAATGCGCACGGCCTACCTGTCGACGTTCACTGGGTTTGCTCTTGTGGTGGCGGCAGCCACCTATCGGCGCCCTGTCGTGCCTTGGGTGATCGGTCAGGTGCGCCTCCCCTCCCTCTCTCTGGCTTTGTGTCTGTCAATTCCTCACCTGTAGATGTCCCCTTTCACCGCGATCGAGTATAACTGCGACGACCAGCGACGACCAGTAACTTCTGATCAAGACTCAGGCTGCAACATTGAACTGGACTGTTCGCGCCAGTCAGCCAGCTCTCAGGGAACAAGCCGTTCCCCGGCGTGCTCTTCGCGCAGATCAGTGAGTCTTCGCTCACACACAACTATCTCCTACATACCAAATACATTTATAGGATCATATAGCATATTCTTAGGTGTTGTAGGAGCACTTAATGCGCGAGGTCGTTCAACTTGTTTGGATACAAGACGAGCATAGTAGGTCCGGTGGCAGTCGAATGTCGGAACTGTAAGTCGTCTTCTACAAGAAACCCGAGAAGCCATAAGTTACATCCCCGCCACTTATTCTGGTTCAGAAGAATGCACCATCTCGAAGGTGGCGAAGCCACTCAAACTACTCTTGACCACACTATAGTCGGGGCCCGGGGAGCATACGACGATGAATGCCAGTCATCTCTGCCTACTCACCGCTGCTGATGAAGCGAACCGTCGAAGTCCTGGCCCCATTTCACAAGTACAATAATTTAATACAGTGAGCCTCGTTGTCGTGTTTTCAACGTTAACTGGGTTCGCGAATTTGGTGGCGGTCACCTTACACCCTGTCGTGCCTCGGGTGATCGGTCAGGTGTTCCTCCCCTCCATCTCTCTCTGACCTTTCTTTTGCTCATTTCCTCACTTGTAGACGGCTCTTTTCTGGGAGATAGAGCTCCACGACAGCGACATACTGCTGCTCATGGACCATCAGCACTCGGGCCGCAACTGGAACGCTAGCACCAGTCAGGCAGGCGTTGTTATCCAGGCATATTCGTGGATGTCCGTTCAGCCATAGGGTCTCTCGCTGGCTATTCGGTGTCTGTGCGGCACCCTTTCTGTTGCCGTCTATCGCCTGCTGGCCCTACCTATACGGTGGAAATGAGGACTCGGAGGGAGGGGCTCAACATACATAAGCCACCCAGGCACGCACCGTGAAGACCGCTCGCCCTCCCTCGGCGATCTCACCCCAGACATGTCCTCGTCCTCCTCGACCGACAAGGAGAAGCTCTCCACTGAGATCGTGACAGCGGAATATGTTGCGCCTTCGCCCTCAGTGGATCACAATAAGGTGCTCCGGAAACTGGACTTGCGCCTGATGCCGTCGGCATGCATATTGTATCTGTTTTACGGCCTGTAAGTCCCCGCAGTGCCGCTGTCTTGTCCGATCCCTCCGTGCAATTTCTGACCTCGCTGTTCGCCAGTGATCTCGCCAACATCGGTGCGTCGGACATTATTGTTCCATCCTCGCACAACCTCTCGTGTTAATTTGCATGCGGTCGTTGCAGCCAACGCGGAGGTCGCTGGTATGGGGACTGACCTGCACTTCACCGGCGTTCAGTTCAACCTCTGCGTCGCGCTCACCCTCGTGAGTCTTGTCCTTTTCATATTGAACGACGGACAAACAATCTCACCTGACCCGCTTTGCGCAGATTCCAGCCTGTCTTCTTCAATCGCCTTCGTGAGTGCCCTGAGCAGTTAACCATCCGCCGTTCTTGCCGCCCGGGCGCAGTCTGACTCTCATCCGCGGTCGGTTGTGTAGGAACATAGTGTTGAAGAAGGTTGGCCCCGCGCGCTGGCGTGAGTGCCTTCTGATTCCTCTTGCAAGGGGCCGACGCTGATCGAGATCACCGATGCGCAGTCCCTATCATCATGTTTCTGTGGGGGTCCACCGTCGTCTCGATGGCCTTTGCCCGGAGCTTCACAGGATTGATAACGTGAGTTCGTCGGAACGCTTGTTCTATCTCCAAGTACAGTACTTACCGCCTCGACATCCATGCCCTCTTTCCGCCTTGAAGCGCACGCGGGTTTCTTGGGGCAGCTTCGGCGAGTTACGATGTCATTTATTTGGTCTACGTCTCTCACTCACTGCCGTCACGTGTAGTCCGGTCTGATGCCCGGGGTGACGTACTACCTCTGCGCGTGGTACCCCAAGTTTGCTCAGGCCAAAAGAATGGGTCTCATGTTTTCCGGAGTCTCCCTCGCTGGCGGCTTCGGTGGCCTTCTGGCCTACATCATTCAAGACAAGATGCATGGGTATGACTCTCCTAACTGAACGTCGTTAGGTTGTGAATTGACTCCTTTTCAGGCTCGGCGGCCTAGCCGGGTGGTCTTGGATCGTAAATTCCCCATGTCTCCCGTCCTGTGCTGCGCTGACTGTCCACGGGCCAGTTCCTTTGCGAGGGACTGAGTATGTCCTAGAAAGCCCGTGAAAGAGTTATGGACGCTATTGACGGATTGATTTAGTGACGGTCGTCTTCGCGATCATCCTCTTCTTCTGCATGTATGACGTGAGTAGTAGTTCCACATCCGAGTCTTCTCAAGTATCTCTGACGTCTTTTGGCAGTACCCCGAAAACGCCACCTTCCTCACCGACGCTGAGAGAGCTTGGCTTCTCGAGACCCTCAAGCTAGATAGCGCGGCAGGCTCCAAGGAGTTCAAACGCGAATTTATCGTCCAGGCAATACGGGAGCCCAAGGCGTACCTTTTCGCATTGCTATTCTTCTTGTGAGTCCCCAAGGACCGCTTCGATCCCTGCCGCCGTTGACCTCGATGTCCTTTTCCTCAGAATCTCAATCCCGGCAGCGTCTTTCGCCACCTTTCTGCCAACGATCATCAACGGGATGGGCTTCTCTTCCACCAACGCCCAGATCCTTACCATCCCGCCCAACATCGCAGGCTGCATCTTCACGCTCTGCGCATCCTACCTGTCGGACAAGAGGCAGTTCCGAGGGCCGTTCATCCTCGCTTTGTGCCCCGTCGCGATCCTCGGGTACGCCCTGCTCCTCGCCACGAGGACGTTGGCTGCTCAATACATCGGGAGCGTCCTGGTCCTGGGCGGTATCATCCCATGTATTGCGATGCAGCTTTCGTGGACGGGAGGGAACTTTGCTGGGGAACTGAAGAGGGCCGTCGTCATCGGCATGGTGCTTGGGTTTGGGAACCTCGGAGGGCAAGTGTCTGGTTCGCGAGCCCTTCAAGTTGACGGATGGCTGACGACTCCCGGGACGCGCTGTCTTCCGAGCAGGATAATCGCGTCCTTCATATACAGACTGCAAGACAGCCCTCGGTACACCCTCGGCCACACGGTGTGCATCGCGAGCCTTTGTGTGTTGTACGTGCCGCTCGTTGTCAACGTCGCGAACAAGTGCTGACTTCGGCCTTGGCGCAGCCATGTGATGTCCGCTGTCACGATAGTCATACTTCACATGCTTAACAAAAAGAAGATCGCTCAATGCGAGCGCGACGGACTCACGTTGGCCGACGAGGATGCGTTTGCGGAGTTGGGCGACCGTTCGCCGTTGTACCGGTGAGTCCCCCTTGTGGGGTCGAGAACCGGGTCGTCGGCTCAACTTGTCCATCCTCCTAGATACACCCTATGAAGACTTTTCTCCCGTATATGCATTCACCAGGGCCGTCCATTTTCGTCGATTTGGTTGGATATCCGGCATTTAACCGAGCGGAGCGAAAGACACAGCGATACAGAACGAAGACAGCTGTGTCAGGTAGTATGTGGCGTATGTACGAGCGAATTGGTTATACGAAACTTCTGTCAGTCTATGATGAGGCTAAGGTATCATCAGATACAATTTCCTCAAGATGATAAGGTCTATCAAACAGGACTATGGACAAAAGTGTGGTTATTCGACGTGCATGCGACATCACCCTAACAAGCGTTAAATAGTATGTATGCAACAACTCCCACTGGCAAGGGTTCGCCTCAGCCTGTCGTCGATCTCTCCGTGAATCTGTTCTCCTCTGCAAGGACCTCTCGGTTCTATATACCCTGACAAGGAGATGACCGTGGAACTCGAGGACGTTGGCAACCCAGAGGAATCGAGACGTTCGCCGCCACGGGCCACGGCCCGGCTGTCCCGCCCCCTAAGGCCTAATTGCTGGCAATTAATTGTGGTGCCTCTCGCCCTTCATCCTCTCACCCTCAGACCTTGCGACCCTGCTCGAAGTCTCTCAAACATCATCCAAACACGCGAGGTGCGTCATAGTGGAAGGATTTAGTTTTGTTGATGCCATTCTAAATGGAATGTGAACCAGGACTAGTACTACATATTTTCACGTCCACCCTCCTTCCGACTTGAGTCAACGAATTCCAACCAATGTCCGAGTCTCGCTTACCCTCGCTAGACGAAGCGACCCAGTATCTTCCAGTAGGCGACCAAAATGCCCGGAGCTTGTACGGCACCCTTCTGCTGCCAGCGGAAGACGCAGCGATGGCCGCTGGCAACAAGGTCGAAGTCATCTACTCGCGCGTCGTCGGCTACCTCCTCCTCCACCCGCCCTCGGAGGCTGCCCGGGCCACCGTCACGCTCGAGCTCGCGTCCTGCAACAAAGACGGTGAGCCTTTTCTGGCTGTCTACGGCCTAGGCGCGATGTATCTGAAGCTCCTCATTCAAATCTGTACGTCTCAGTCTCGCCTCCGAGTCCGAGTCGGTCTCGCCGCTGTGAGGGGCTCACGCGTACACGATTATTATTATAGTTAAGAAAACGAGAGGGAGGACTCCAGTCCCTTCATACCATTCTTCCCGCCACTTTTTCGACCCGATAAGGGACGATTATTTGCAGAATGTGCGCGCCACCCCGCGAGATCATTCAAGCGCCAAGGCTGCCGTACGTTTCTCTCGAATGAACTTGGCGCGCCGTCGCATTGTCATATATATATCTTAACTACGTATACTTTGAGCAGGGGCTCGTACGGGACGACTACCGCTGCATGCTGACGGACGGTGTCGACGAGAAGTATGGCACCATACTGCCGGACGATGACTCTCCAACAACTCGGACGTGGTGCTGTCACATCTTTCCTGATTCGCTTGGCAATAATAATCAGGTTGCAGTTGGTGGAACCGGGGCGGAGGTACGTTTTCGAGGTTTCATAATGTACTCGAGCATGTAGGCGAACGTAACGGACGTATCCACATCTTCAGGAACGCCAGGTAGCAACGGTGTGGACTATACTGGAACAATTCGGTTACGGGGACGTCTGCGATCAGCTCAAGCCGGATACCGAAGGGACCAACCTCCACCGCATGGAGAATGTCATGACGCTCGACATGGTCGTACACGAGCGGTTCGACGACCTGAGGCTCTGGCTTGAAGAAGTCCCGGACAAGGTGAGGTTTTGTTTCTGTCACGACATCATATGCATGTCGCTCGCCCCCCAGCTGAAGCCTACATTCAACTATCAACGTCAACAGCGGGATTGTTACTATGTCCGCCTCGCGGAACCTCTTACGCATAGAAGTACGGGCATGCCGGAACGGGTGCAGTTCGTCGCACACAGCGACCATCCCCTTCCCAGCCCAAGGTTCCTCCAGATCCACGCTGCCTGCTGTCGTGTCGCGCACCTGGCGGGCGCCGCGGAGCACCTTGATGAGATTTTGGACGAGGGGGAAGGGATGAAGGTCCTGGACCCGGATGGGTCGTCCGCTAGGGCTCTAGAGTACTATTTGCTGCGTTGTGGGAGCCGTCCTGTACCTTCAGCGTAGCCCTGCTTATGTTGAGTAGAAATCTTGGCTGGGGTTCAGTGAGAGATCGTCAGATTGTGTGAACGCCTTGCCTCAGCCGGCGGCACCGTTGATATCCATTTTGAGAGGGAGCGGGGAGATTTGCTACAGTAGGATTCAGGGCTTCGCTGGGGTATTCATAGTACTACGCAGATGTAGACTCCAGCGCTGGCAAGGTCCCTATGCAAACCGAATGTCCGGCTCTTGACCCATAGGCGGTAACGCGGTCCTGGGGCCGACATTAAATTATTCTCATGATCGCCACGTTCAAATGAAGTCGTCTCCGAGTCTAACTGGCACAGCCAATCCCACGTATCCCAGGTCGTCCTCTTCTGATCTCTCGCTTCCCCCCTCCCTCTTCAAGTTACCTTACAACTTACCATGTGCTCCCCTCGACTCCCTTGGGAAGTCATCGAACGGGTCATCGATCATTTTGCTCATCGTCCGAGGACGCTACAATCCCTCGCCTTCACATGTCGCCAGCTCCTCCCTCGTACCCGTCTTCTGAAGTTTACCCGGGTTTGGTTCAAGAACAGGGCTCTTGTCTTCACATTTGTCGACTTTCTCCACCAGAATCCACACCTGAAGCCCGTTGCTCACACCATCGTGTTCTCGCCGGCCTCGTTTGGGCCTTCCATCCTTCATATCCTCCCCAATCTGTCTTCGATCGAGTATGTTTCCGATGGGAGATCTCAAGTCCCGGCCCTGCCAGCGCACCACATCAGTCTCACAAGTTTCGGGCCACTCGGAACCCACATCCAAACTCTACGCCTCTCGAAAATCTCCTTCTCAACACCCCTGGCATTCGCACAGCTGCTTCTGGCCATCCGGAGCACGACACACCGGTACCTCGTCTGCGAGGGCCTTAAGATCGAAATGGCAGGTGATGCGACCCGCGTGACTTGAACACGATTAGAGCACGCCTATGCAACAAAATGCGGTTGACGACGATAATGGTAAGTTGTCTGCTACTGGTTGTCAGAGGTACCGGTCTGACTGACACAGCACTCTGCCGCTGTTTGGAAGATCGATTGCGAGTCCCTCGACTGGACCGAGCATCAGAAGAGAGACCTGTCTGTATACGGTGCTACTATGAACTTGAACTTGAACGTGCACGTCGGCGAGGTGCTTTTTCATCCAAAATCCCCGGTGCGGAGCCTTAGTCTAAGGGGCATAATTGATGGTATGAAGTACTAAACCTTGGCTAAGTGGCAAGCTCTCTGACGGCACTTCTATAGTACCGCTCACAAAGTTTCTCTCATACGATTGTGATTGGTCTCAGCTGCGATCCCTAGTGTTGCAACTAATACCGGGGGACTCCAACTTGCCGCAGAAGGCACGCCACCGAGTGGAAGGGGTTCTCAAGCTCTTGGACAAACTTTCAAAGGGCCCATCGTTACAGGAAGTCACGCTAGAGTGGCAGCATCAGTCACTATACAGACTGGTTGAGGCCATACCATTCTATCATGATGAGGCCAATGTGTACAACGAGCTGGAGAGCGCCTTGCTCAAGTTTTCCCATCCCAGGCTCCTGTTTGCGATCTCGGAACCGTCGGCCAACAGTCACTTATGCTGGCTCCGGGAGCTCGAGAGATACTTCTCTGCGCTGTCCGAGTCCCGCCGTAAAGCAGTCGAGTTGACATACGCTCAAAGTGAGGTTCGACGTGTTTGTCATGTCAGAGCCCACCTGGCTAGGCATCCCTGCCGGACACAATTACTGGGTAGAAGCCCTCGTGGTTTCCCCAGACAGCAAGTGGGTCGCCAGTGGGTCGCGGGACTGGACCATCATCCTCTGGGATGCCGGCAGCGGCGCGATGGCACAGCAATGGGTCGCACACAGCTGCAAATCCGTCCGGACTCTGGCTTTCTCTCCGGACAGCCGGTTCCTCCTTTCTGGCGGCGAAGACCACATGATAAGGCCAGATCACAAGCTAGCAATAAGCAAGAGACTGGGAGGGCTAAAGACCAACTCGAAGCTGGGGAGCTACCCCAGCTACTGAGGGGTTTATATATTCTCTGAAGGCCTGCACACGGACCAGCCGCACGGACCAGGCTTCAGGGCAGGTCATATGTAATGTTACGGGTCGTGCTACGGTAAGGCGTGCGCTAGTCCGTAAAAGTCGTAACATTACCCCCCTCTTTAGCTTCATGTCCCCAGGAAGCCATGTAAGTAATATCTAGTCGTTACTACTTTACAGAAAGTAATTAGTCGTAAGCAAAGCATCGTATATAATCTTGTTGTGTGTCGTTACTGCTCGGATTTCGTCTTTTCCAGTCCTTGTATCTACGAGTCCAGAAGTCATAACAGTCCGTGTCATACGTGATTATTTGTCTGTGTTTGTTCGTAGCTGAGAGCAGGAAACGAGTGTGTATTCGCGGTGCAAACTTGTTAGCTGCATAAAATGCAACGATAAGCTTCTTGGCGTCATCCGTTCGAAGTTCGTCTGTATCCGACGGTACCCATTCGCGGTCAGCTCGAGTGAGTCCACACCATTGGACAAGGTAATGAACTTTCCGAGATCGACCTGATCCTTCTACGATCTTGGAATCTAAGATCGCTTCAACCTCTCGTTCGGGTTCCAGAAGAGTAGGTACTTCTCAACTGGTCTTCCCTTGATTTGGGAATTCGGGATCGTGTGTGGGGGTTAAGAGTACTTCGTTGAATACAGGATAACGTAGCTTCCACTTGGGTGGGAGCTTCAGGCGATAAGCGCTAGCACCGATCTTTTCTTCAACTCGGAATGGCCCGTAGCGCTTGTCCTCGAGTTTCTTGTTTGGACGGTCGGTGGGGAAGTTCTGTGCATCTATGTACACATAATCGCCTGTCTTGTACTCTCGTGCCGGTCGACGGTGTTTATCGTAGTGCCGTTTCATTGCTTCTCGTGCTATCTCCAGTGCTTGCGCTGCCTGTTTCCTGATGCGCTGCATTCGCTCGGCGAACTGCTTAGCGGATTCGTTGATACTATCTTTCAAGGTCTCGACTCCGGTGTTGGGTTCGTGACCGTGAGTCATGAAGAAGGGAGACATTCCCGTGGACGCATGCACGCGACATCGGTAAGCGAACTCTGCCAGCGGTAGCCATTCGACCCAGTCATCCTGCTTATGGTTGATGAAGATCCGTAGATAGGTCTGGATCTCTTGATTCATGCGCTCAGTCTGGCCGTCGGTCTGGGGATAGTAGGCTGTACTGGGGTTGCCTTCAATTCCCATTTGACGATAGACTTCCTTAGTGAAGGAAGACACGAGGGTAGGACCTCGGTCTGACCATATGCGCTTAGGCAGGCTATGGGGTACAACTACGTGTTTGATGAAGAGTCTTGCTTGTCCTTCCGAGTCTAACGTCTTCGAACAGGGAATGGTGATGTAATCCTTTGACTTCATGTCAACAAAGACCAAGATGGCGTCATGTCCGTTGCATTCGGGTAGTCCGGTCATGTAGTCCATGGTAACAAATTGCCAATTCTGATCGGGAATAGGATTGGGATTGAGTGGTGCGGCACGTGGTTGACGATCGATTTTGACACGCTGGCACGTGATGCATCCGGTGACGTATTTGATGACGTCTTTGCGAATGGTCGGCCACCAATAAGATCTCATGATTAGATCTTGTGTCTTGGCTGCGCCCGGATGTCCAGCTGCAATTGAGTCATGATGCGATGCGATAACACGTCCGCGAAGTTCCGGATGATTTGGAATGACCATCTTCCCTCTCCTGTAGATTAAGCCGTCCTCGGCTAATTCCCAATCATTGTCCTTTCCTAATTTCTCAACGACAGAACGGTCATAAAGTTTAACGTGTTTCAAACACATGTCCTTTAGATTGTCTGCTCCGTCTACCGTATGAGAGGCCGCAAACCAGTGTGCCTTGAGCAGTGTGACGTCTTCAACCACAGGACCGGTCTCGTGATCTACGCGTCTAGACAGAGCGTCTACTTTGCCCATGTTGCGACCTGGTTTATGATGTAACTCGAAATGGTAGTTCGAGAGAAGTGTTGACCAACGCACTTGCCGAGCATTTAGCTGTTGTGGTTTTCGGAAATATTCGAGATTTTTGTGATCATTATGAATCTCGAATTCACGAGCATTCTGGAGGAAGTGACGCCACTCCTGTAATGCTGTGATAACCGATAGCATCTCTCAATCCCAGATCTCGTAACCTTTTTGTGCGGGGGATAAGGAGTGTGATAGGAAGGCAATGGGTTTCCATAGTCCGTTTTGACACTGCGAGAGCTCAGCTCCAATCGCGAAGTTCGAGGCATCACATTCGACTTTGAAGGGATCCGTGTCATTGGGTATGGCTAACACGGGGGCAGATGTGATTGTGTGCTTGATTCCTTCGAAAGCGAGTTGATGCTCGGAAGTCCATGTCCATTCGCTAAGACCCGTGAGGCGGTTCAACGGCCCGGCAATCTTCGAGAAGTCCTTGATAAACCGTCTATAGAAGTTTGCAAATCCGAGGAAACTCTGTACGTCACGCTTGCACGTGGGAATTGGCCAATCAGTGACGCCTTTGATCTTGCCCGGATCCATACAGATTTTTCCAGGGGAGATGATATGACCTAAGTACTCGGTTTCCTGAGTTTCGAACTCGCACTTCTGGGGTTTACACGTAAGGTGGTTGTCTCGGAGGATCTGTAGAACTTGTCGAACAATGCGTCTATGCTCATCTAGATCGGAGGTGCAGATAATGATATCGTCCAAGTACACGATGACTTTTCCACGGAGAATTAGATCTTGGAAGACCAAATTCATCATTGTCTGGAAAGTCGCTGGGGAATTCGTTAAGCCAAAGAACATGACGAGGGGTTTGTACAAGCCGCGATTCGTGATAAACGCTGCTTTTTCCTTCATCGCCTTCGACTATTCGAATGTTGTTGTATCCCCAACCGTATGTCAAGTTTCGTGTAGTACTGGGCTCCTTTCAGCCGATCTAAGATTTCCTGCATTAAAGGAAGCGGGTACACGTTTTCTTAGTCATGGTGTTTAGCTGACGATAGTCCTGGACAGGACGCAGCTTCCCATCTTTTTTCTTGACAAAGAAGAACGGGGCACCCCACGGAGATTTCGACTATCGAATTCGACCCGTGGATAGGTTTTCCTCTAGAAATGCATCTAACGCTTGCTGTTCGTCTCGGGTCATAGGGTATAGTTTGCCGCAATATGGCTTGGCATCTTCAGTCAATTCAATCGCATGATCGTAAGGCCGTCGTTCAGGAAGAGTGGAGAACGTCGCTTCGTCAAAGACGTCACGGAAATCTCGATACTGTTCAGGAACCATCTCTTCGAACGTTTGTTCTTTCTTAGCCTTATTTTGTTCGATCGCGATCTCCATTGCTACCGATGTTTTTGCACATATGTGGACTGATCGGGCCTCTAGCCACGATCGGATGTTAAGGGCGAAAACTCGTTCACCAGCGCTGACGATGTGATGGCAGGTGCTCGGGCATCGGTTGAACTCAATGGTCTTGTTCTTCCAATGTATCGACGGATTGTGGTGCTCAATCCAGTCGTGCCCGAGATAGATGTCCATTTTGCCGAGATCGGTGACCAAGAGCGGGATGTTTTCTGCATGATCTCCGATCTGTAGTTGTACATCAACGTAATGCGTGATTTTGCCACCCGTGTTGGGAGATCCATCGGCATTAAACACGTCAATCGGATGAGGAAATGGTTTAGGTGACAGGCCTGCACGCTGAATGAAGTTTCTATTGATACACGAACCGGTGCAACCGGTATCGCAGAGGGCTTTAGTGTCGTAAACCTGAAGGGTTTCCAGGTTTTGTATCATAACCGGTATGTCCAGTTGCTTACTGCCTGTACCTCGTGTGACCTTGAAGTACGTTGGGCCGTAGGACATTACCCGGATGGCGTTACTGATTTTGGGTTTGGTTTCCGGCACACTAGGAGTTTTTTCAATTTTTTTGTTATTTTTTGACGAGAAATTAAGCACGGGTCTAACCCGCCGCGCTGATCGTTGCCTGTATGTTGGCCCCGACGATCAGACGTCTCGTGTTTTTAATAGATACCGTAGGTGACTGGGTAGGGTGAGGAGTAGTGGTGATGTCCGGTGAATAAGTAGGCATAGGTATAGTACAACCCGGTACGGGTACATCTGAATCCAAAACAGAAAACCGATTCACAAAACTATTGTACAGTGATGGTCGCCTCGTGTGTGTGCTCACGTGGGACCGTAGGGAAAATGCTGCTCGTAGTCATCTATCTGGTCTCGTATCTCATCATAGCTGTCGACATATCCTTCTGTCGGGTGCTCCATTGGTGGCCCCGGCTCTTCACAGTAGCTTGGGATCTCCATCCCGGTAGTCTGCGCAAGGAAGTCCTCAGGATCTTCCTGATGGAAGCGTCTGATTTCTTCGAGGAACTCCTCGCGGCTGTCGCGTTCTTCCCACCGGCGCTTTTGGAGTGCTGCCGCGCCGGTGCGATTGGGGATGTGCCACATGTCCCCACACGTGCCTTTCTCGGTCTTCTTTGCACCACACTTTCGGCATGGTCGAGCGTTGAGTCGATCAATGTCCATTGGCTGACCGGCTCCACCATACGTAACTCCCGTGCCTGTGTGTCTATCTCCAGGCATCATGGGCATCTGTGGGCGTTGTGGGTAGTACGGGCGTGGTGGTGGATACTGTGGCTGGTAGTACTGCGGGGCCGGTCGTGGTGCATATTGTGGTGCTCGTGGGACGTATTGTGGACGTGGAGGTGGGTATCGTGGAGGGGCATATTGGGGTTGGGAGTACCGGGGCGGTGGACGTGGGAGCGGTCGCTGTGGAGGTGGACGACGGGTGAAGTCATGGATCTGTCGGTTGAAGATGATTCGATCATTGTCCATGTTGATGATCGTGTTCTTCCATTCCGCATAAGTGGCAGGCTTTGTCGGCATCGTGCTGATTGCGACTAGATAGCCCGATGGTAGAGTGTTTTTGAGCCGATAGATGTTGTTAGGTGTGTCCTTGTTTTCACCGGCATGGCTCGCAAGGTCTTCCCATTCGTCAAAGAAGTCCTCTGCTCGGCGACTACCCATGTGGATTTGATCGAGCGCGATGATCGCATCGTTGACGTAGTTTATTGGTCTAAACTTCGTCGTCAATTCAGCCCAGAACGCAGCTATGTCCGTATAGTTCCAACTATTTCCATTTGCCACGAACTTGTCCTGCGTAAGATTTTGCTTCCACCTATTTACATTTGTCCCACGGATCAGCCCTAAGACTGCAGATATTGCTGCATCTTTGTCCAAGCCGGCCACGTAGACCTGGATGTCAGACTTCCATTGTTCGAAGTCTGGGCTGATGCCATCGAAGTACTCGGGTGGGGCGAGTCTCGGCGCGGCGTGTTTCCGGCCAGTGGTCGGTGGGCGGAGCCTTGTGAAGACGTCCGCGATCTCGTGTTGGATCCATTCCTGCGTCGCCTGGTCGAGAGAAAACTCTTGCGACATCGCTCGATTAGGACGGGGTGATTGGCGGATGCGTGCGGGTTGGACAGGGTCTTGGGCAGTGGGTGCAGGGGTAGCGTGGAGGCCGAGGTTACCGAGGGCTTGGGTGAGTCCGTTCAAGTCAGATCTATTACGACCGGATGGTTCCTGATTGTCGATAGGGTCGGGGATTGATGTGAGATCTGGAGACGGGGGATCTTCAGCTGGCTCTCGGTAGTCCAATCGGCTGCTTCTGGCGACCGGGGGCGCTTCTGCAGATTTTGCGGCTTGGACGGGGGTGGGGATACGTGTGGGAGGAGGGGACGGCTCTCGGTGTCGTTCTGGACGGGTGCGTGGGTATGGGCTTCTGGCGCGTTCGATGGGCTCAGGGGTCGGCTGACGTGCACAAGTTCGTGTAGAAGACGCTCCAGGTACCGAAGTTGTTGGTCCTGGTGTTTGTTCTGCTGGTGGCTCGCGTGGGATTGGGTAGAACCTGGGGTTTGGTATGCGGAAGCTGAGGGGATTTCGGCTGTTGTACCGGTGAGGGCAGGATTGTTGTGGACAGCGGTAGAGACTGTCGTCAAAGAAGAATGCGTCGAACCGGACGTCTGGGGATTCTTCGAACTGACAATGCGGTTGTCCTGCGCACTCCGTGCTTCCCTAGCTTCCCGCGCGTAGATAGCGCGGAGGACCAGTGGAGGAGATGGAGTCAGAGATGGATATTGATGTGGGGCGACGTACGAGGCGAGCAGCTGTTCCCAAGGGTCCATAGAGCTGTGCGTTCTGATCCGCGGAACAGCGGAGTGTTTATCGTTGTTTGGAGGAAGAAGACGTGCGCGGGGTTGATGACCCGGGATACGGCGATAGTACCGGTAGCGTGAAGGTCGTTGGGATCGGAGTCGTAGTCGGAGTCAGAGTCGACAGCCGTGGTCGAGGCTGGTCTAGGGGAGTCGAGGTCGGAGTCGGAACTGGGAGCCGGGGAATGGTAACGAAGGTGCGGGGGTGGAATTGGAATGGGTGGTGTCGACGACGGAGACGGCGGCGACGAGTCGGTAAGGGTGTCGGTAGGGACAAGGTGATGGAGGGTGCCGTCGGCGAGGCGCACGACGAGCGGGGTGTTGGAGACAGGGAAAGAGGTAGAGGAAGGTGAGGACGCCACGGTTTGACAACGTAGACGGTGTGCCGTAGGTCGAGGGGAAGGGTAGCTTCGAGTTATGATAAGGCCAGATCACAAGCTAGCAATAAGCAAGAGACTGGGAGGGCTAAAGACCAACTCGAAGCTGGGGAGCTACCCCAGCTACTGAGGGGTTTATATATTCTCTGAAGGCCTGCGCACGGACCAGCCGCACGGACCAGGCTTCAGGGCAGGTCATACGTAACGTTACGGGTCGTGCTACGGTAAGGCGCGCGCTAGTCCGTAAAAGTCGTAACACCACAAGGCGGTGGTTTGGGACCTCAGCCTTAGCCAAGGTCCACAGAAGGTCGCGGCACTGGACGCAGAGGGACCTGAGGGACATGCTAGCATCGTCTTGAGATGTGCGTGGTCCCCCGACGCGAGGACGCTCGCGACTGGATCCGGGGATGGGCACATGCGGCTCTGGGATGCACACACATTCCGCCCGCTCGCACCTCGCAAGTTGAAGGGACAAATACGCAGCCTCGCATTCTCCCCCGACGGATGCTGGCTCACCTGCGTGTCTAACACGGGCGAGTCCCACATCGTGAACGTTGCGCTGGATGTGGCGCCATTGCCAGACACAGTGACGTCTCTAGGCTCGAGCTCGGGCTGTCCATCCGACAGCGAGTACACTCGGACGCCGCGCGAGCCTGAGAGACAAATATCATTATCTTACCCCGTCGCCAGCGCCGCCTTCGACGCGGGAAGCACGCGCCTCGCAGTCGGGCTGTGTGCCCAGGGTCCCGGGATCGACGTCGTGAACCTCGAGACCGGGGATAGCACTCTATAGCTACTAGTTCCGCGGCAACGCGAAGGGAAGCAGCCCGTGCATGATGTCTCGTTCTCGCCCGATGCGAAGCTCGTACTCGGCTCGGCAGGGCATGCCGCGCACATCTGGGACGCATCCACGGGCAGGGAGCGATGCCGTCTCGAGGGCCACGAGGAGGAGATCAGAGGAGCGAAGTTCTCCCCCTGCGGGGAGTACGTCGGGACCGCGTCGGAGGACAAGACGGTGCGGCTGTGGAGGACGCGGGACGGGGTGTGCGTGGCGAGGCTCACGGAGCATACCCACGCGGTGCGTCACCTGGCCTTCTCCCCGGATGGGACGACGTTGTCGTCGGGGGACAACAATATCAATGGGAGGGTCATTATCCGGCGCATGGACGATATCCTCGCACCAACTCCGGCTAAGAGGACGACAATCGTGACCAAGTCATTGCCCCCGCCCTCTACTCTCTCCCGGAACCAGACCCCCTTCTCAAACGACCGTGCGGGACGCTCTAGGACGAAGAGGTTCATCTAGTGGGATTCCACTGCATGTCCAACCGCGAAAGAGTCTGCGATAGAGGCGCAGTTGGCGAGGCTCCCCAGCCCACGTCGGCAACTGACGCATGCTCGAGTTCTGCAACCCCTGACTCCGTCGTCTCTACGGTCGAACCTATCGCGGCCGGAGACGTCTGGTGGGCGGATGGGACGGAGCTCACACCTCTCACCCACGCTGGACGGACACGGCGTACGGAGGCACCACCCCAACGCGTGCGTGGACCTGGTGCTATGATGGTAAGATAAGTAATCGCGACTGGACCCGAGGATGGAAATGGACTGCTTCGGGCCTGACATACCCACATAAGTAAACCCTACATAGAAGATCGTTAAGAAGACCATTGAACATATAGGACTGAGGAAACACAACAACCGAGCACGATGCTTCAAGAGCTAGAAGGAGGTGCAGTATACTCGTGGCCCAGTCTTCCTTGCATCGTGGTCGGCACCGGGACGAAGGAGCCAGGGAACCCACGGAAGCCGTTCGAACGTTGATCCACAGAAGGGGTCAGGCTTGCTCCTAATGATAGCACCGTCAGAGCGCGTGATTGATAGAGTACAACGTGTTTGCTTCTGCTGACTGAGACTAGCGATACAATACAGTCGGTCGATAGCCATACATTGCGCCAACACTGACATCCGAGTTGCGCGAACACATCCACGACCGGACGTTCAAGCTCAAGCCGGGAGTCTGAGAGCCCCAGGAACAATCTCGACCCAGTACCTGTGCATGCAATGAGAACGCTAACACCAGTCATCGAAGGCGGGATAAGCGGGCGTACCCATCGGGATCGAGGATGAAGGCGATGTTCTTCATCTTGCCGTCTGTAAGCTTCTTCTGGAAGCGGACGCCGAGAGACTCAAAGCGCGCGCAGGCCTTCTCGATGTCGTCGACAGTGATGGCGATGTGGCCGAAGCCGCGCCCGGGGTCCTGGTTTCCGCTGGCGTAGCCTTGGAAGCTGGCGTCGGACTCGGTGCCGTGGTTGTGGGTGAGTTCGAGGATGCCCTCGCGGTTGAAGCGGTTCTCGGGGGTAGTGCCCTGGCCGTGGTCGTAGGCGAGGAAGTAGAGGGTGAACGTCTCAAAGGCGTTTTCTGTTGGAGAGAGGTCAGGATGGCATGAAAGAACGAAGATAAGAGGTGGTACGGACTGGCGACGAGATCCATGCCGAGGACCTGGAGACGACATGGCTGTTATATGCGAGGAGTATATGCGCGTGATAGTGGGCCAACCTCGGTGTAAAACTTGAGAGACGCCTGGGGGTCCTTTACACGAATCATCGTGTGGTTAAACTAAAGGGAAATTGAGCATAGGCGAGGCATTGGAGAGGGAGAGGACGGCCGCACCTTGAAGCTCGCGGTCTCTTCTGTGCGAGGCATGGCTAGTAGGCGAGAAGTGCTGAAGAAGAGACGGGGAGAGGAGAGGCTCGAGAGGGAAGAAGGCAAGGAGCGAGGGCCTGGGATATATCTCAGCAATCTCGCAAGCATGAGACCCTGCATGGGGCTTTGGAGAGAGTACTTAGAGATCAGGCAGAGATGCTGAGTCAGACGATCGATGACGCACAGGCGCCAAACACGTCGACGCGAAACGCGTGATAGCCAAACAGGGCCAAACAGACGCGCTCGCCGGCTGTTGTCTGTTAGGCTGCGGCGGCACGTGTCCAGACCCATGTTCGCTCCGTCCCCGACCGCGCTCTCTGTTGAAGTTGTTCTCTCTCCATCTCCTCCTCCTCACTCCATTCCCGACGCTTGTCCCTGTTTCCGCGCTCTCCCTTGCTTTCGCCTGGTCCCTGGCCGACGCGATGCCCCCGACGCGCTCCTCGCCGCATCCTATCTACGTCTCTACCGAGCTGGCCAACATCCCCTTCAGGTTCCGTCGCAAAAGCTTGTCTGAAGACGACCTTCCCAACCCCGATTACTATCTCGTCCCCCCTTCGCCCTCCCTCTCCCCTTCTCGCTCCTTCTCCATGAGCTCCTCCCCGCCCTCTTCCCCGACGACCCTCAATACCTCCCCTACTCGTCCTCATCTCGACACTGCTAGCATCCATCCAGCCTCTAGCCCCACCCACCCCACCCCCTACCATGCCTATGGCTACGCATATACCTACTCTCGTGGCCTCTCTCACCCTGGCCCTTCCGACCATGATCTCCCGCCCGTCGAGCCCAAGCGCGTCCTCTCAAGTTCTCGCTCACATCATCCCATCGTCCCTCCTGCCAACCCCATCCACTCAACACTTTCCCCACTCCCATCTGATCGACATAGCCTCCGACCCTCCTTTTCCTCCGTCTCACGAAATGCCCCAGTCCACGGTGCGTAATCAATGTCCCTTAGCTTTGACCCCGATCCTCGTTTCTACCGGCGCCTTCACCTACCAGATTCTCTTCTGTCCCCTTCTCCTTCTCTATTGCGAAACAACGAGCGAGGTCGTCCGGCCCAGGTTTTTCCCTGGTTTGGACGCCCTTCCGTACCTTTTGCCAATTACGTCGCTTCTGGGTCGTCTCACTGCGCCCTCTCCGGCGAAATCCACCTTGCCTCGTTCCCCGAGCCACCATCCGGATATCGCATCCGATCAACTCATGACCCCTCTCCACGCCCCCAGCGCAGGTCCTCTGACGCTTCCTTTCCTCATCCGTCTGTTCTCTGCTGAGCCGCTACAAATTCGAAAGTTGTCTTGCCAGGCGAGCTCATGACAGTGGCCCATCGGAATGTCCATCGGGGTGCGCAGCTCGTTCCCTGACACTGTAAAAATGAACCTCAGACTGAATGGGATCCGGAGAGGCAGACGCGCATCCCGTTAGATCGAGAATGATGTGCACCGCACAGTGCTGCGATACGGGCTTCGAGTTCCTCCCCACTGATTGGATCATCACTCCATCGGCGGAACGGCATCTGTAACTCGCTTCGCCTCGTAGGTTTTTCTTTCGCCTCTCGGCGCCCTTCCCTGGACCAGTGACCGCCGTTTCTTTACTCTCTCCTTCCGTCTCTGGGGTCCCTTTCTTCCGTTTTCCCCCGCCTTATCGACTCGCTTTCCCATTCCCATATCTGCGATACTGACTCGGATCTGTTCTGTTCACATGTTCCTGGACTTGGACGGTCCCCATCCAGACGAAGAGCTCGAGGAGGACGACATCGAAGACTACGGCTTCGCGCTCGACCTCGACGACATCCTCGCCGGCTCGTCCCCCACGCGCCGGATATCGTTCACGACTTCCTCCGAGCGCGACCGCCCGTTCGTCCGCCCGCCCGTGAAGCATCGCCCGTCCCGGTCGCGCGCCTTCCCTAAGGACGCAGGCACGCCCCCCTTCACCACCACCACCACCACCTCCACCTCCACCGCTAGTCCAACAGAGCTCAGCACCCGCCCCCGAGAAGCCCAGTGCGACAGCACCCGCACCTCGGCCGCCCCGGCGGACGTCGTCGTCCCCCCGCCCCTCGCGCGCCCACGCACACCGATCCGGCCGCGTTCGGTCGCCCGCCATGCGGCATCCCCCCTCCCCGTTCGGCGGGTGGGAACGCGGACCTTGACGACACGCTGCCGCCCTCGTCGCCAATCCCCCCCTCCCCGGTGTCGTCGCCGTTCTGCACCCCCTCAGCGCCCCGCCCGTCTGAATCCGGCTGCGAGGGTTCGGGTCGCGGTCACACGGCCCGGCGTGCGACAACGACAACACCCCGGCCGGACCACTCGGATCTGCAGCAGCTCGACTTGGACTCGGACGTGGGCTCGGACTTGACGCTGACGCTGCCCCCCTCGTCGCCCATCCGCGTCTGCGTTCCCTCTACGCCTGCGCGATACGCGGAAAACAACACGGCGAACGTGGACCGGGTGGATATGGACACGGACATGGACATGGACATGGACATGGACGTGGACGGGGATCTGGACCTGGACCTGGCGGAGCTGGTCGCCAGCCCGCCGTCGCCGACTCTGGACGCGCTCCGGATCACGTCGAGAGTCAGAGTCGCCGTGGGCGCGCTGCTCAACCCCGCGCCCTCTCCCGCGCCTGCACCCGCGTTTGCGCCTGCGCCTCCGTCTGTGGCCGCTGCCGCTGCCGTCGCGGACGATGAGGATGACGTGTTGCCCCAGCTGGAGCCTGAGGTGCCGATGCCGGTCGACGACGGCACGGAAACTCAACTCGAGGCCGAGGCCGCGGCCGGGGTCGAGATTGAGGCTGCAGCAGAAGCAGAGGCAGAGGCGGGCGGCGAGGAGGCCGATGGGAAGATGGAGATGGTCGTGCTGTCGATTCCGATCCCGGACGGCGACGTCACCCCGCTCGTGTTGCCAGATCTAGAAGCGGGCGAGGAGGTCGTCCCGGCCGCGGACGCTGGAGGGCCCGATGACGAGGACGCTGTCGATGCGGGCGTTGGCGAGGAGGCCATGGCAACGGAGATCGGCGTTCAGGTTCAGGTGCGTCGTGCAGTTCTGCACCCCCGTTCTCGTTCTCATTCTCATTCTTCGCTTGTCGTCCCCATCGTCCTCATGCGCGTCTCGGATTCCGCACCCTCCTTCCGATGTCTATGTCTATATTTCCAGATCGCCGCGTCCGAACGTGAACTCACACCCAAACCCGAACCCAAACCCCCTCGCGAACACGAACACGAACCAGAGCCCTGCCCTGTGCCCACCACCACCCCCTGGACCCCGTCGCGCCGATCCTCTCGTGCCCCGGAATCGCGCGCGCATACACCTCATGCCGACGCCGCGCAGATCCTCAGTCAGGAGACACCCTCGTCCCCGCTCTCCCCCACGCCCTCGTCGATCGCAGATGCCGACGCCGACGCCGATGTCGAGATGGGGATGGGGTTGGACTGCGACGTTGACACCGAGCTTCCCGTGCCCGCGCCCGCCCTGCCGGACCCGGTTTCGGTTTCGGTGTCCACGCCGGTCGCCGGGCCGAGCAGGAGCAGGAGCAGGAGTGGCTTCAGCAGCCGCGCCCCTTCCCCTGCCCTCGCGCCTCGCGTGCAGGCGAAGGGCGAGGATGCTAGCGAGCCCCCGCGGAAGAAGATGAGGCGCGAGGAGGACGCGGACGTCTCTCACGCGAAGACCGTGTCAGCGGTGGCGGCGAAACCGAAAGTCAAGGCCAAGCGCGCCCGCACGCCCACGTTTACTGACAGCGAGAGCGAAGGCGAGGCGGAGAAGGCGGCGGACCTCAAGCCGCGCAAAAAGGCTGCCAGCCGCCAGGACCCCGCAAAGACGACGAAGACGAAGGTCGCCCACCATCACCAGCGCAAGAAGTTTAAGCGGCCGCGCGCGGTGCTCTCGGACGACGAGACCGAGTCGGACTCGCCTGCTGCTCCCGCGTCCGTACGCGCTCCTGCTCTGTCTTTACCGCTACCCGTCAAGAAGGACGGGGTAGATAAGGAGCCTCGGGAGCGCGAGCGGGAAAGGAAGAAAGAGAAGCCGAAGAAGCAGCGCGCCAAGGCGAAGGCGAAGGACGCACAGACCGACCTCGAGCTCGAGAACGAGCCCGTCCATCCCCACCCCCACCCCCACTCCCATGCGTCGACTTCGAACATCAACGTGGCTCACGCGAAGCAGCAGCCTGCCAGGTCGTCCTCGCTGTCCGTGTCTGGAGCGCCACCGAAGAGCGCGACGAACATCGCGCGCCCGGAGCTCCCGTTGCCGGCGCCGTCTGCCTTCGACGCGCATGCGCACGCTCCGCAAACTTCAGTCTCGAAGCCACACAAGCCACCGCGCCTCGCCGAGGATCCGGACGCGAGCCCGGAGCGGACGAGCGCAGACGCCGCGTCTGCGAAGCCCAAACCCAAACCTTCCGCGACGTCGACACTCACATCGACCGCCACCAGTCCCGGGAAGTCGAGAGCGCCGCGCGACCACGCAGACGAAATCGAGGCGGAGGCGGACGCGCTCGTGGCAGCGTTCGAGCTGCCGCTGCCCGCGCCCGAGCTCGAGGGCATGCTGATCGAGACGCTCGCGACGGCGCGCGCGTCGTCCCTCGCCACGTCCGCGCTCTTCGGCGCGCTCATGGCTGCGCGCCCTGCCCTCCGCGACATGCCCCTCCCCGCACTCAAGGGCGTGACAACGGAGGACGGTGACGCCGCAGATAAGGACAAGGACGGGGATGCGAAGAGCAGGGGGCGAGGCGCGAAGGCTGACGCGGCGAGCCGGCGCGCGTGGGTGCCCGCGCTGGAGGCCGTGCTCGAGGCCGGGTGGCGGCGGAGCGGCGTGTTCGGGAAGATCGTCAACAGCGGCACGGTGCGTCTGTCTCTACCTTTCTCTCACCATCTTTCTTCCTTCCTTTCTTTGTTTTTTTGGTGGGCATGGGCACAGTGGACTGACGCGACGTGCAGGACCTGGCGAACCACGCGCTCGCGCTGGAGGCGCGGTGGTTCTACGACCCGGACCAGGACGCGGACGGGGACCGGGCGGCGCTCGTGCGGACGATGATGCGGCGGCCGGGGCAGCGGAGCGAGACGAAGAAGGCCAAGCACTACTACTGGCGGCCGCTCCCCAAGATCTCGCGGTGGGACGACGAGGACGAGCTCTGAACGTTCTGAATCTGACCTTTGCACAGTCGCAGTCGCGGTTATAAGTTAACTTATGACGTTAAGTGAACCGTTGGTATATTTTTACTTTTCTTGTTGTGCTGTTTGTTCTTCGTCGCTTTGTATGTGCATGTCTCTGTGTGTGCCGCGTGTGTGTCGGCTAGGCTAGGCTTTATATACGCTGAGGCTGTGCATTTGTGTGCGGTGTATACGTATGGAACTATGTAGTGGTGGTTTAGTTAATTTCCGGCTAACGTCCGTGCGCCTACAGTACTTACGTAGGTAGTAATTTTCTCCTCGAGAGGTTGACCCCGCCCCTCTCGATACGTGTATATACTCGCCACAACGAAGTTGATAACACTATCATCTTGCACCTCTGCGTCTGCTTGGACTAGGCGACAAATGCCCATAATCCTTCATGGAGCCTGACGGACTGACTGCTAGCGTTCGACAGCTCCCAAGCCAGTCTCCGCTCAATCTGACGGTGATGCCGATGACGATGACGAACAGCGGCGCAGAACGATTCTGGCATCCCAATCCCAATCGCAGGCATGATCCTTATCCTATCCATCCATCCATACAATACACATACTTAGCTAGCTATCTTACATCCAACAACCCAACTAACCAACCAACCTAACCCAGCGACAGACCACACCACACCACGCGCCCGCTGACCGTGAAAATAAGTAGTACTAATGCTCTCAAGCTACAGACGACAGTGAACAGCGACAGCAGCAGCAGTAGACGGAGGGGTCGTGAACAGCGAGACGCGAAAAAAATAGACAACAGACAACATTAGCGGGCACGAGGTAAAGTGAGGCAAACAGAGTGCCCGATTCCAAGAATCCACGTATCCACGGGTCCACATCCACGGATCCACACACACCGGTATCCTGCCTCCCGTCTCCACCTGCTCCTGTACCTCCCTCCACGTTGGCCCGGGCCGTTCGTCGACGTTGAAGTCGAAGGAGAATTTGAAGGTGATGGCGAAGGAGAGGCGGCGGGACGGGACGGGCCGGAGCCGACTACGCGAGGCCGATCTTGGTGAGGTGCGAGCGCATGATGGCCTCGCCGACTGCGAGATGAAAAGAAAAGCAAAGGGTGAGGTGAGATGAGGTTAAGTCAAGTCACAGTTAGAATCCAACTCCGAGTGTGAATATGAGCGTGGGAGGGCGAGGAGAGCGGAGACGCGGTCAGCGACCAGGCACGCCGGCACGCCGCACAAATGCAAATGCAGGAAACCCGACAGGGAAAAAAGAAGGGGGAAGAAGAATGAGATGGGCGAGCGGAGAAGAGGCGGAGGAAGAGCAGAATGAGCACGAGAACGAGATGGGCAAGGGCAAGGGGTGGGGGAAGGGACGTGATAGATAGAGCACAGAACAGAATGGGAGGGGGTAGTAGGCAGGAGACGGGCGACCTGTCACTCACCGTTGATGATGATCGCCTGTGTCGCCTTGATGTCCTGCAGTGCAATCGCCCCAATCACCGAAACCGAAAACGACAGCGAAGCAAGCACATGGTCAGCGTGGGGCATCGCAGGAAATGTGGGAGCGCGCCGGGCTTGAGAACGGCCGCCGCGCAAGGGCGTGAAGGATGATATTAAGGAGATACGCACGAGCATGGACGTGAAATGCTGCGGAGAGGAAGAGAGAAGGGGAAGGCGTCAGTGACTGTCGCGACGGCGTGCCTCGGGAATGAGATGAATGCAAAGGGAATAAGAATAAGAAGGGAAAAGGGTCGGGAATGATGATGACGACTTGCGGACGGACGAGGGAAGAAGTGGCAGGAGAAGGATAAAGGCAAGCGTGCGCGGTGGGAGCACGCGAAACGCGAAACGCAAGACAGTAACAATGATGACGACGAGGGACGACGAGGGACGCACCAAGTAGAGCGGTCTGTGCGACACGTCCTTGCGGCGGTGGACTTGGATGAAGTGCGCGCGGAAGTACTCGGACACCTCCTCGAACTCGTTTGGCCGGTCCCCGTACGACGAGATGCTGCTCCCCCATCCCCAATTTCCAGTTCCACCGCCGTTTCAGTTTCGTCGTCATCGTCATCGTCGTCCGGTGCCACACACGCGGGCCGGTCAAGGCGTGAGGTGTGAGGTGTGAGGTGTGTGAAGGGTCGAGAAGCAGGCGGGAAGCGCCAAGGAACGACAAGCACCGCGCCACGGGCCGTGCGACGATTCCCGGGACGGAGAAGAAGCCACGGTTCGGGAGGGGATGACGTCGCAGGGACGCAGATGCGTGTGGGGAGCCGAGCAAGGACGAAGGAGGCAGGACGAGAGGGGGGAGCGATTAGCAAGCCGGAGAACCAGCGAATGAAGGGGGCAGATCGGCCGCAGCAGGGGCGCGAAGGACAAGCGCAAAGGCCGGAGGGGAAGGGGGAGAGAGAGTTGCAAGGTCAAGGTTTGGGTGGTAAGCACACCAAGAATACCGACAGGAGGATGGGAAGCGGAAGGCAGAGGGAGGGAGAGGCTTACTATTTGCGAACTTTGATGCCGGACTCGAGTTTTTGTCTGAGCAGGTCCGTCTGTATGCGCGCATATACCCGGTCAGAAAAATCCACATTGCGAGGCGAGGCAATAGGGAGGACGAAGACAATGGAGAGGGGGACGTGCCTTGTTGAGCATGAGCACGAGCGCGGCGTTGGACAGGAGCTTGTTGGAGCATATTGCCGTGAAGAGCTGCAGCGAGTCGTCTATCCGGTTCGTCCGCGGGTCTTCCTCCAGGTACTGTATCATCCACCACCACCCCGGGCCACGACGATCCGGGCGGTGTAGTATCCAGGCACGGGTCCCGGTCCACCGCGCGCGAGGATCCAGGATCCAGGCAGAGGCCAAGGGGCGAGGCGATTGCGGCACGATTGGTTACCGGTGGAAGCACCATGACACACAAGCGGCAGGCGAAACAGCGCATCGGTATCGGCGGGAAGATAGATGGCAGAGCGAACGGGGGTGAGAACTGCGACCACAACACGAGGACAGCCAGGCGCGCCGAGTGGCAGCAGCCATCGCACGGAACCGCACGACGCGCCTGGCTGGAAAAGCAGGGGACGCACCTGGTCGAACGCGCTGATGGGGGCCAGGAAGATAATCGCCGTCGCTGCGCGAGTGAAAAAAAAGGGGGAATGTGTCAGACGGGGTCCACGCACATCGAGCATCGAGCAGCTGTCGGATACGGTTCGCGGTGCCGCTCGGCCATCGTGCGCCCTCGCAGCAGACCAGCCACTCGCGGCTCGCGGCTTGCGGCTCGCGCTCCGCTGGCCACCGGACCAGACCAGGCGGAGACAGACGGAAGAACTCGAACTCGCGCTCGCGCTCGAGCAGCCTGCCAATCGCACCGGCACGCACCCTGAACCAGGCACGCCCGCGCGTGCGATGCTGACAGCGAAGAGCGGGACACAGAAGACGCGGCCCACGGCCCACGGGACGGACGGACGGAAGCGCACTTACCGTCGTCGAAGAACGGCACCCACGCGTGTCGCTGTCCGAAACAAAACAGAAACCACCCCCGCATCCGCGATCAGCCTCTTGCACTCCATCCGCTCCACATCGCCGTCAATGAGAGAGACACTTGCCTGTCCGCGCTGTGTGGCCGAAAACAGAAGTCAGAACTAGTTCCGAATACCGAATAGAAGCCCCCCCCCAGGCGACGGGCGACGGGCAACGGACGATAGACGAATCAAGCAGGTAGGCGGAGAAGGGGAACAAGAAGAAAAGAAGAAGGGACGCACCGCCCCGCCGACGTCGTAGAGGAGCCAGTTGTAGTTCGTCCCCCCAAGGTTGATGTCGAACGCGTGCTCCGTGACCCCGATCGTCTGCAGCCGCACATGCAGGATGTCCTCTACAGGCAGCAGGATCACGCATCTTCGGTCAGCAATTCAATGTCGCAGGGGCCTTCCGCGCGCGAATCGCCTACCGTTTGACGGGAGATAGTCTGGCTGAGCGATACGTCGAATGTTGGCAAGGAAACTGTCCGCGTCAACGTCAGTAGCCCGTCACCTCCGCCTTCTCCGGCCATTCCAACCCTCCCCCCCTGCCAAGGCACCATCGCTCCCGCGAAGCCACTGCAGAAAAACCACCGACGTGTCTCCCGCAAGCAGCCTCGACGGCGGCGATTTGGGGTGGGGTGGGGCGAGCTCGCCCCCAGCCGGGGACGAACATCGTCGCAAAGACGAAAAAAAAACAATCTCGACACCAAAAAAAAATCAAACCACTCACAACGCAGCATACTCCTCCAGCCTCAGCTTATTCCCCTTCAGCAAGCCCTGCACGCCCGGGTGCCACCACAGCATCTCCACCTCGTCCATCACCGCCGCCAGCGTCTTCGCCACGATGTTCGTCACCGCCGACCCCGCCCCGCCCTTTCCCCCTATTCCCCCCGTCCCCTGCTGCGTGGTGAACCCGTCCGCGAGCGGCCACGAGCGCCCCCCGCCCCCCGTGAGCGCCTGCCAGCCCGAGCGCACGTACACGCCGGTGCGCCCGCCGGCGACGTGGATCCCGCCCGAGAGCTCCGAGGCGAGCGCGTCCTCGGACGCGACGAGCGGGAGCAGCTTGTTGCGGAGCAGCCCGAGCTCGCCGAGCCACGCCGGGTTCGTCGTCCCGCGCGAGTGCGTCGAGCTCCCGCTCCCACTTCCACTCCCACTCCCGCTGGCGTGCCCGGTCCACGTCGAGGCCGACGTAGACGGCACGAGGCGGGAGGGCGACGGGGCGAGGTGGGCGAGATGAGCGGCATGAGAGAGAGACGGGGAGGGCGGGGAGGAGGGGGCGGATGGGGAGGCGCCGCCATGCCCGCCGGGGCCGAGGCCGAACTCGTAGTCGAGCTCGTCGAGGATCATGCGGACGGCCTTGAGGACGTTGAAGTAGACGATGGGCCGCCAGGAGGGGCGCTCGCGGTCGAGCGTGGACGAGGAGTAGTACAGCTGGAACTGCTTCTGGAGCGTCGACTTGCCCGACTCGGCCTGCCCCAGCAGCATCACTGTGTGTTCGCGGGCGCATGCGTGAGCAAGGGCCGTGTATGCGCGTGAGGGGGTGAGGAGGGTGGGGAGGATGAAGCGAGAGGGGGAGAAGAGAGAGGAGATGAGGGCGAGGGGAGGAAGGGCGTACCTTTGACGTTCTTGGATTTCTTCCGCCGCATGATCTCGCGCTCGCGCTATCGCGGCGTAGTATAGCGTAGCGCAGTGCGGTGGGACGATGCATGCGCATGAGAGCAGGGCATGACACACACAGCGCAACAGGGAGATTGCCAGCGCCGCGGACACGGATGGACGGACACGGAGGTAAGGTAAGGTTGTGAGATCGACGCGTGATGGCGATGGCGGACGAGACGAGACGGGACGTACCCTCAGGTCCTCGTCGATGGCGTTGCTGACGCGGAGCGCCTCCTCTTCCTCTGCTGGGCTACGGCGTTGAGGCATCTTGCTTGCGGGGTACGTCGGATTGCGATGGAGTTTTTTGCGTTGGTGTTCGTGTGTGTGTCCGTCTCCAGGCTCTGAGCTCCTGGAAGGGGGCCGTGGAACAGCGAAGAAGACGGGAAGATTCAAAGAGCACGAGCGCACAGCCAAGAACCAACCAAAGTCGTCCCAGGCGGCGGGAGAGAGCTGTCCCGGGCAGAGACGCGGGGTGCGGGAAGAGGGGAAGGAGAGAGGGAGGAAGGAGAAGAGGAAGAAGAAGAGGCGGCGGGCGAGGATAAGGCGAGCGAGCGCAGACGGAGGCCAGGACAAGACAGGCAAGCAAGCAATTGTCAATCGGGAGAAGGAGAGGAACCCATGCCCTGGGTGGGCAGCAGCCCGCGCGCCGTCCCACGGCGAGGATTACATTGTGATGGAGAAGAGGAGGCCATCACTGTCTGATACTGATACTCCCTTACTCACCCACCGTGATTCAGATTGGGCCTTCTGCATCACCGGCCCAGTGCCCACCCGCTCCTCCCGCCCGCCCGCCCGCTCTCCGATTCCGTCCTCCGGCTTCCGCGGTCCTCGCCCATCGTCGCTCCCTTGTCGGTGGTTTACGGCTGGTGGCACACTCTAAGCCCCTGGTGGCGGGTGGCGAGCGGCGAGCCTGCAGCTGGTCCTCCCTGGTCCACCGGCTCACGCTGACGGCTGGTCCGCGGCGCACGCCGGCACGCACAGCCCCCGCCCACAGGTCTGGCGTAACCTTGCTATTGATCCGGCTCGGCCGCTCCAGTAGCTAGTGGGACCGGGTGTTCCTGGCGGCGGGCGGAAGGCGAATTGCCATAATAACGTCACCGCCGGCGTCCCAACTGGGCCTGGGATATGTTCTTCTTTCCCATGTTGTCTGCATACGTCGTCTCGGGCGGGAAGTCTAAAACGTCCGACCCACGACGCTGTGGGTCCGTGCGTCCCGGCGACCAGTCATCCTCCGGACGTCGATAGAGTGTCGATAGACGTGGGACGGGCTTGGAGGGACGCCCTCTCGATCGCGAGCCTAGCGTTCGACGTCACTGTCAACAAACTCTTCGCCGATCACTTGACGACCTGAACACTAACCATTCTCCGCACTCCATATTGTAAACCGGTACTCACAGGTTGTACTTACAGATAAACAAGGCGCACAGAGATAAACTCCATGGGTGCGCCAAGCCATGGGACAAAGTTGACAACATGGACGTCCCCACCCGCATCATCCAAAATCCAAAATCCGACTGGTAGCCGCCTAGCCGAGCGCCACAAAGATCTCGCACAAGCGCCCGAAATCACCATCTTCTCCGGAGGCGCCGGACACCGGGACGAGCGTCCGACTCCAGCCACCGGCTAATGGCCTCATTTTCAGTGCGGAACCACGACGTCGACAACTTTAAAACCCTAGCCAAACTCCCCGATCTTGACAGGTTTCCTCCTCGGACTGCGAGAACTGCGACCCTGCTATGTAACACAGGCCCTGGCAAGGCACGTACTTCCAGCGGAGCTCGTCCGAATGCGCGCTGTGTACGTACGCGGCATACGTACGCTGTCAGCCCTGTCTTCTGGACGCCAGTGCTCTTCTTTCGCTTCCTCCAATCGCACGTTCTCGAATCCGGGTCCCATGTCGACGTCCGAGCCCCAGGCCGCTGCCCCTGTGATCAGCGTCCGGACGCCCACGCTCGGCACGACCGTTCAGGAAGGTCTCCTGGTACGCGGCGTGCCTTGCTGCAGTGCTGGGCCCAGCCTCGAGCTCCACGCAAAGTTCAAAGTTCAAACGCACGCATGCACGTACGTACTGTACATACATCATATGCTTTCGTACAGGCTATACCTTAAGTTAACTTAGCTGGCCAGGACCTTCCATGCTCGGACTCGCGCGCCAGACTCGGACCACTCAGCCTCCTGGCATTGACTCCACATCCGCATATGCATACCACAGCCGCCCGCCGCAGAGTCCCTGGATCCCGGGTTCAACGTTCAGACGCGCCACCCGTGGTCCGCGACGACGTCGCCGTCGGCGTGCCCGCGCTCAAGAGTCAAGCCTCCACGGCGGCTGCGCGAGCATGCGAATCGAACGCGCAAACGCCGACGAGCCCGTGCACGCTCGCGGCGCGGTGGGCGAATCCTCATTCTCGCGCGTGCGGATCTGCCAACGTCCACCAATGTCGACGTCCAGGGCCTATCCAGATGTCCAGCAAGCCCCCCCAGGTCGCACACGCACACGCACACGCACACGAACGCAGAACACAGAACAGAAGCCGGGACGTCTGAATCGACGTCAGAACCAGAACCCGATGGCCATCAGCCATCAGCACTGGCACATGCATTCAATGCGCTTCGTTCCTTCCGCGTTCCGCCCAGGATGCGCGTATGGCTACTGGCCATGGGGCCTGGAGGAGGGGGGGATATCGATTAGCCCACCGCAATATGCTCGTGGACATTGTTCGCGGAGCTCGCAGATCCTTGCGTGCGGTTACTCGTGCTGTAAGTTAGCCTACTCGTGACCTCCTGCCTCAATTACGGATACTGACCGGGCCTGCGGTGGTGGAAAATCGGCGGATGGGGCGAAGGCCAGCCTCATCTGTCACTGGTCACCCTCCCTCTGGAGGCAGGCTTCGAGCCCTCAAGGCTCAAGCTCAAGTGTCAACGTTCAACGCCGTGTGTCGCCGGAGGGATTTACGCCCGACGTGTGTATGCAGGTAAGTACATTGCCTGACGTGTGGCCGTATCAGCGTAACAAAGCCGCCTGATCATTGGCTGAGATGTGGTTGGAGCAGGCCAGCGTCAGCACGGGCGGCCAGCAGGTTGACACCGTGGGCGCGCAGAACTTGAAGGTCTTGTGCAGTACTTAATGAGCATTCCGCGTCCTTGCACAGGAGGTGTCTGTGTGTGGACGCTGACGCCACCCGCACCTCAGAGCAACCTTCTATCCATCCATCGCAATTACTCCCGGTGAGGGATACGGCCCTCCTGAAGCTGCTGCTCGCCCCCTGGCGGGCGTTCCATTCACTGACCGAACCAGAACCAGATCTGTTCGAGCTTCGAAGACGTGCCCGCCGCATGCGGGCGGTGGTCCGAGTCAGGTTCCTACACCGCCATGCCTCTTCCCGGCTTCGCGTCTCGCGATTCATGCGCCTCCCTTTAGCTTTGCATCAGGTTCTCTCTCCCCCTTCCCCTTCTTCCCCTCCCCGCCCCTTCTCATTCATGCAGGCCACCGTGACGGCGGAACAATCGCCGACACCATTCAGTGCCCAGTGCCCAGTGGCGTCGTCATCATCAGCATCGGCATATATCACCGTCCCTTGGTCCGGGCTTCCCGCCGCTCCTTGCCTCCCGTCAAACCTTGGAGCTCGAGGAAGATGTGCACAGTGAAGTTCTCGCGTTCTGCCATCGCGTTGCGCATCTGGCCTGGGATGCGCGTCCGCCTGGCCGAATAATATCCGATCTCGGATCTTAGAGGATGCATCTTCAGTCGTCTCGTCGTCACAGCCCGGACTCGGAGACCCAGGTGCAAGTGCCGAGTGGCGAGCTCCTTCTCCCCGAGCGCCGAGCCTCGGTCCGAGCCCGCTTATGATATATGATATAGATATATATCGTCTTCCGCCCTCTCTAGGCATCGACGCACCGTCAACGAAGGCGAGAGAAGGAGAAGGAGAAGGAGAAGGAGGGGGTGCAATATCCTGCGGCTTCGACAGCTAACTTGAATTATGATATCCAGCACTGCGCCAACTCCGAGTCCCGGCGACTGGGACAGGGGCGCACAGGAACATCCTTGCAAGGCAAAGAAAAAATCGGACCCTCGAGCGACTGACGAGTCGAGTCATTCGCAACCCGGCGACCTCACGCGCTGCTTTCTATAGCTAAGTCACTTCTTTCGAGCTGCGCCGTCGGCACATGGGCGAGTCACTGATTTCGGGACTGGAGAGAGAAGTTTGAAGCTTGAAGTCGGCCAGTGGCTGCTGGCAGCCGGGACGGGCCCTTCAAATTCCGCACCCGGACACGGACATGAACTTTCCTGCCCGCTTGAGTCTGGGCTGCCAATAGGGCGCTACGGCGGTGTGGTCGGGCGAAGACGATCCTGGGATAGCCGCCGCGGAGAGAGTGTGGTTTGCCGTGGCAGATAGCGTTTGTGGTCCTTCGTTTGGGCGGGCTCCCGTACCACCCACCTGGCGCCCTTCGATGTAGATGTGTCGACCTCTGAGACTTGCAACCCATTAGTAGATAAATGATATTGTGTATTTATGTCGAGGCCATTTGAAAGGTCGCGGATGGCAGCGCAACGCGACATAGTATGGCGGTCGGAACATGGAGAGAAATGAGATACAGATGGTTAGGCATTACGACTCTGAACCATTTACGAAGAATACTTCTATCTTAGCCTCGGCACCCATGACAGGGACTTGGGTATGATGGGGAGAGGATCCGAACGCAAGCTGGGTACTTCCTGGATCGAAGGACAGTGATGCGCTGCCCTGCATACATCGCAGTTACTACAGGAGGGTGTGGGAGACCTTCAGGCGGGTCACCATGCAGTGTGCTTGAGGCGACAAGTTCGAGGATGGAGCACTCACCACAGGTACTAGACCCGCAAGCGAGCCAGCATCCGTTCGGAGTGAAACTGGCTCTCTCCTCCGAGCGAGTAGTAGCAGGCCCGATGTTGTAACGTATAGCCTGAGGCGTCCTAAGATGTGCGACTCCCTCCATGCCCATGGGTTGATGTTGACTGTAATACTAGTAATGCCGCTAGGAGACCACATACTGTAGCGAGCGAAAGGACTGGTCATCGTGCACCGTTACCGTCACCGTTGTGCCACAGTCACTCTAGGATCGTATATCTTCGGAGCCACTTGTCGTCCTGCGAGAATATGACAACTTGTATATACAGTGGCTATTGTGTCTACCACCATCATGATCAATATCCGGTGACTGGTTAGCATACAATCAGTTTGTCTCCACCGGTACGAAGAGACATTGTGATTCATCTCTTTCGCACTAGCACCTTAGCATCAGTACGCGCGGTCGTTCAGATCATGCGGGGAAGTGTTTTCGGGACTCACTTACCCTCGGACACTCAATACTGTAGTGCAAAAGTTTCTGGGCCCACTGAACGTCAGTAGGGGGCGCTCCAACTTCTCGTATGTCCGGTCGCTGGATCGGACCTCGAGGCCCAATAGGTCTTAATACCGGCAGATAAGCCGAGAGAAATCATCCTTCAGCCACTCTACTGCAACTTCCCTCAACAACAGGCCTTTGGTGGGAGAGTTCTCGAACAGACTGAACGAAAGAGTAGCCTGTCCGGATCCAAAAAAGGCTCGATCTACCAACAAGGGAGACGAAGTTCTTTAGCTTCGATCGCAACCCGAGGAAACACTCACAGTTAGTGTCTTCAACTGCACCAGGGGGGTGACGCATGATCACCCCCAGAGGCCTCGGTATGCTCGCAGACCAGATATGGGACATTGGAATGCTCGGAGGACTTGTGCAAATGCCAGGCATATCAAGAACGAAACGTGATAGAGAGGTAGAGTTTGGATGTGTGATCCAAGCGGGCGGAAACATGCAAGAGTAGAACAATGGGGAGCGAGGAGTCCTGCATGGAAGGGGACACACTCGATCGAGGAGAGGTTTGGAAGGAGGTAAAGGAGGGAGGGCCCGAAAACATTGGGCGAGATGACGATCATCGAGTGGACGAGCGGCTGGCGCGCAGGAAGTCGGCGAACTCGAATTTTGAACTGACCGAACCTCGCATAACGGCAGCTGCGAGGAAGAAGCCGGTGACATATGAGTCCACAGGCTACGAAGCGTTCTCCCCCGGCCCAGAGAATGATTAAGGACTAGGACAGTCAGTAGTGAGTTGAGAGAGGGAGGAGCCCCGGGGTAGTCAAGCGACAAGGAGCGACGAGGAGGGATGAGCGTTCTGCCAAGTACTGGCTGTACTCTCCTTGGTGGGTAGTGCAAGATGGCGATTCGACTGGCGGACACTTGGATTAAAGATCGTTTGTGGAGTTCTAGTCGCCTCCGACCCGGGACTCATGGCGTCGAAGCAAAAAACTTCGGACTAACCGTATTATCCAAGCCCAGGGTACCCCTGCCTGGATGAGTGTTCATCTTTAAAAGACATCCTTCTCTTCCGGACCTATTATAGACATGCGTAATCTCTGCAGCCCCCTTGCCAAGTGTGCGAGCGAGCCCAGGTAAATAGCGCTCCTAGAATGATTCATATACGTAGATCAATACAACTCACAGGTGGTTAGAAGGTTTTCCGGGGGCCTCGTACTGGACAGGAAAGTCCCGTCATCCGTCTGTTTGAGGCTGCTTGGCAGCTCAGAGAAAAGCACGACTGCCCTCGTTGTCAATCAAATAGCAACGAACATCAACAATCCGGTAGAGAGTATACAACGTTCCACAGCCGGGGTGAGTTTGGATTCCCGCTCACTAGAAGACCGGATTGAAGGTTCGGGTATTTCGATTAGAGGAAGAGCCTTGATCAAATAATATACCTAGAGGACGCTATGGTTGTAAGCCGGCCGGCAATGAGCGAGCGTGCGTATCATCGAGGGCTCACCTTCGAAGGTCCGCGGGATGACCAGGCGAAGACAGCTCAGGTCGCAAGGTTAGGGCCATAGACCTCAGAACATCTGGTGCTCTGGCTGTTGGAATTCCACGCAGTACGCTGAAATTTTGACTGCGGCGTGCGTATACGAGAACGTAATGACGAGGCTTCGCCTGTTCGTCCTGCAGTTGGTGTGGTATAGCATCAAGTGATCACATACAAGATGTAGCGCACACAGGGTTAAAGGCGGAGAACGAGAGGTATTGACTCGAAAGTGCGATGCAGATCTAGCGAAAAAAAAAACAGAGGTTTCCGGATCGCCGGATATCCAGATAATTCCGGGCGAATTCGAAGCGACGTCGGAGCTGGAAGGCAGTGCAAATGAATTGAGCCAGTGTGCATAGGACATTCAATGGTTCATGAGAGGCCGTGCAAACAGTCGAGTCTTGAGTCATGGGTGAGTTAAAAGAAACCTGGTGAGCTCCGAGAATGATTCAGGGTGACGACAGAAGGGACAAGGGCAGTGGCTGCAGTCTCGCAGAAGGTCGTATTTAAAGGAGTCGAAGAAGCGCCCATGATGGCCACGTGGATATCGGGTGGAGCCTTCGAGGCAGAGCAAGAGACGCCGAGCGATTTAGCCCCTCACAGTCAGCTTCCACCCGCAGTTCATACCGTAAAGTCCTCCTACTGTCCTCTCCTCTGCTCCTCTTCATCTTTCTTTCGACAGATCAACTCTCAGTTTAAATCAACGTTCCCCATCTACATGCGTTTTGGCGCACTTTCTGCGTTCGCCGTCCTCGGCGCATCTCTATGTGAGTCGTCCGACTTCTCTCAATCCGCCCCATCCCTCATTTTCTACCACACTACAACCGTTCAAACTGCCCCAAACTTCAACCCACCCACGTAATTTCCCCCATACGTGCCGCACACACAGCCGTATCAGCGAGTCCTCTCAGGGTCGTCGTGACCGAGGTCTCGTCGGTGCGATACGGACATGCCGCCGCGGACGGGAGCAACCAACTCGCCCACATCTCCCACCCTCCCGTAGACACCCTCTTCGCAGTCTCCGCCTTCACCCAACCCGTCCACATCCTCCCCGTCCAGAACGATGAGAAGCCGCACAGCGCCGGCCGGCACCTCTGCCAGTCCATGCGTGCCAAGGCCCTCGACGCCTCCAACGCCCTCCGCCAGTGGCTCGGCCTCGAGCCCATCCGCGTCGACCTGCCCACGCACCGCCGCCCGCACTTCTTCAAACCCGGGTCCGCAGAGGGCATGGAGCCGGATATGGCGATGACGACAACTACGAAGGGCGGCAAGACCGACCACGGGCTCCCGATCCTCCCCTTCGTCGGCACCCCTGTCAGGCCCGCCTTCCCCGAGGGCGAGGGCGGCTGGGGCGACCGCCAGGGCCGCCGCCCGATGTGGATTAACCGCTATGGCCACGGCCACGGCCACCAGCACCTCCGCGGATCGTTCTTGCACCGCGTCCACCACGCCTTGATCACGCTTGGCCCTTGGGAGGGCCGTGCCGTCGCCTTTGTCCTTGGTACGTCCCTCTCCTCCTCTCTCCTCCATTCCTTCCCTTCCCTTTCCCCATCTTGCGTCTTTCGCCTCCCCATCATGCATCGCCGGTCGCCATCTGCCTTCTGGCGCTCTGCTCCTACGGGGATTGGCGGCGCATACAACATGCATGTGCTATGCTAACGCATGTTGGGCGCTACTTGCAGGCTGCGGCATCGGAGTCCTGCTGCGCATGGTCTGGGTGATGGTCCTCGTCACCGCCCGCGCGTTCCGGGGCTCCCGCCCGGAGGAGACCGAGTACGACGTCGTGTTCGACGAGGCCGAGGCGGAGATGCTCGTCCCGCCGCCCCAGTACACGATCATCGAGGGCGCCGAGGCCGTCCCCGTCCCCGCGGACGAGAAGGCGGACAAGGACGAGGACAAGAACGCCTCCGCCTAGACGAAGAAGCCCGACTACAAGAAGAGCGCAGCGGGATAGAAATAGGACGTCCGCTCATCGCATCGTTTCTCCCGATGGCGGACGTCTTGGATGCCAGGCAGGTCGTCGCTTTTGGTCGTCCGTTTCCACTTCCGCTGCACATCCATGCACCCCCGGACAGTTCTCGAGATATACTTAGTTAGCCCGTTTACGCCCAGTCTCCGTACGCCTCCTACGCTCCGTTCTTGCCTCGTCTTGTCCCCATCCCAACCATCCATCCAACATCCAACGCCCGTAGTCGCCCTGTATCCCTTCGTATCTATATATATGCGCACTGTACGTACATCGTTCGACGTACCGGCATGCCGGTCTCGTCCCCTTCCGCTCGTTACCCCCTCTGCTGTTTGCGCTCGCGATTCGCAGTTACGACTCATGACCATCTCTCCCTGCTCCAGTCTCCAGGCTCGTGGTTCGCGCCGGTCCCTCGCTCGTCCCTCCCAGTTGTCGGGATCACCGTAGATTCTGGCCCCTGCACCTGGAGCAGCAGTTCCCTGGTCTAATGTGCTTGATGAAGTATCTTGATCTTGTCTTGTCGTTGTCGTGTACGTAGGACTTGCCCCCCAGTGCTAGTCGTCGACATTGTCGAGTTCAACCTCAAGGTGTGTGGCTATTGCTGAGCGCTGAGTACTAGTACGGACTGTACGTATATGCCGCGGTACCAGACGTAGCAGCGTTGGTTCGGTCAACGCATGCGCCTCCGGAGATGTGACCGCTAAGGTGGGCGACAGTACGTAAGTTACGGTGCCGGGGCTCGGGTCTTCTTATTTAATTCGCGGTGTCGCGTTGCTGGCGCGGCGTTGGATGACTTGGCTTACAACCACCACCACCACCACCACCACCACCACCTTGCCTCCCTAGCTCGCCCTCGCCCTCCCTGTTGCCTACAGTTGTCCTTGTGAAATGCTTAACCCCCAACCACCTCCAGGCCTCACTCCCACGATTATCCCGTTTGTGGTCAATGCCCACCCGTTCTATGACAAGATTGAGCTGCGCTCCGGCGATCCCGACTCAGTCACCGTCTCTGCAATCCTTAAAAAGGCTGGCATATGGTTTGGTTATGGCTATAATAAGAGCCTGAGCCTTCGTTGGATAACCGACGAGGTGAGTGAGCATCCGGAGCTCAGCTGCAGTATACGGGCCGGCCCTGGGCCCGCCAATCGAAGTTCAACGTTTTCACTACGTATCACTAACGTTTCATGCCTAACTTATATGCGCGCTCTTTTCTTCGGATAGGATGCGGCATTCGTCCCCGACGACGACCCAAAGTGGTCGCGCCGGATGGCAGCCGCGAGGGCATGGTATTTCGACAAGGGCCACTGCCTTACCTCTGAGCCCATCGACACCGACGATTCTCTGCGCAAGAGGTTGCGCAGTGCAGGCAGGGCGCTGAGTAGCGGCACCTCGGCAGGCGAGATCCGGCTGTATATCGTATCTCCTAGTCGTTGCAGTGGGTACATCTAGTACCATTTAACTAGTGACATTTGCTAATGGCAGCCTCTTATCATCGCTAAATGCGTATGCCTCTATACGTACCTACCGCCGCTATGCATCACCTTCACCTACTCCCAGCCAGATACGTCGACATCGACGACGATGGGGTGGTTGAACGAGGCGAGTGGTCTGTTTATGGGGTCCTCGCACGCTCTGAGTTCTCGTGCTTCGCTGTTTGCTCAGAACGCCAAGGATATTACCTCGATCATTATCGTTCATCGACAGGGCATCAAGCTCCGTGGTGTCGTTCAAGTCACGAGTTGGAACAGGACGATTCTAGACTTGTACGAGCCAAGTTCAAGTTCATATTTTCCCCTGCACCGTTTAGTACCCTTCCACGCGATCATGATGCTGACTTGTTTTTGGCGGCAGACCCGGATGGCCGCTCTTTACGATCCCGCTTTCGCGTACGCGCAAGAAGCTCTTCGGGGCGTGCGGGACGGCGAAGATGGCGATGTGTTGGAGGGGCGCCGCTTCATGGCGCAACTGCGTGACGCTTTGCGTGGCCTAGGCGTGGTTGAGGCGGGAGGCTCCGGGTCCGATATGGAGTTGAACGAGGTGGAAACATCGGCACACGCTGCGGCCCTCGGTAAGGTGCTCCAGGAGCTCTTCGACGACCCCGCCCTCAAGGTCACGGCGAACGTCTGGTCGCGCAGGATCAAGATCGAGGCAGAGTGTCCCACGCCCTGTCGAGTCCCTGCCCGCTATATCGTCGGGAAGGGCACGCTGATGTCTGCGTGTGATCCGGCGGACTCGGGAGGGGCGTCGGGTGTGCATGAGAGCATGGTCGCGTACAGGGACGCGATGTTGGACAGAGAGGTGAGTTACTGCATGGCTAGAACTTCCGACCGTTTGCGCTTCTGCCCTCCTTCTCACACCTTCGGCCCCACCGTACCAGAATGCCCACATCTTCGCGGCGACCTGCTGTCCCAGCCTGGTTATCGCCACAGCGGGCTCCACCGTCCAGATATATGCGGCATATCTCGCAGACTGGGTCTATCGCACCCATCTCTGCGACTTCGCGTTCGACGCCGATGCCGATGAGCACCGTGACGCCACGACCGCCGCGGCCAAGGTCCGCATCATCCGCAACACCGCGCGCATGCTGCGCGAGGCGTACGCCAGGGTGCACGTCGGCGACTCGGAGTCCCTCATGGCACCCAAGCACACATGCCGCCCCTATCTGCTCCCCCGCCCGCCATTCTCATGCCCGCCCCGCCATTCTCATGCCCGCCCCGCCATTCTCATGCCCGCCCCGCCATTCTCATGCCCGCCCCGCCATTCTCATGCCCGCCCCGCTGCCCCTGCGCCTCTATCTTCTCGACCGCGTCATGGTAGGCCGGTACGGCGACCTCTTCACCGGTAAGCTCAGGCTTCCTGGGCCTCCCAGCTGCAGCCATGCCGACGACGACAACAACAACAACAATGACAGCGACAACTACGACGGGCCCGAGTCCGCCCAGACCCAGGCGCGCGAGCTGCCCGTGCACGTCAAGTTCGTGAAGAAGTACGGCGTGGCCGCGCACCGTCTCCTCGCCGCGCACACCGACGCCTCTGGGGCCCCACGGCCGCTCGCGCCCCAGCTGTACTGGGCCGGGGAGGTCGTGTCCGGGCTCCTGATGATAGTCATGGAGACCCTGCCGCCCGACGTGCGCGTGCTCTGTCGGTACTCGCGCGAGAACCCCGGCCCGGGCTGCTCGGAGCCCCCTACGTGGGACGAGCTGGGGGACGTGCGTGCGGCGGTACGGCTGCTGCACGCGCACGGGTTCGTGCATGGGGACATCCGCGATTGGAACGTGATGCTGCAGCGGCAGTCTGGGAGCTGTGCGCCGGCGAACTTGAATTCGGATGCCAGCAGCAGCAACGCCTTGGAGGAGGGGGGCAGTTCTGGTATCAGTCCCGGTGCTGGTGTCAACTTGAATGGCGCTGGTACGGTGACGGCGATGGCACCACACGCATACCTCATCGACTTCGACTGGGCGGGCAAGGAGGGCGAGGTGCGCTATCCGACGAACCCCAACCCGGACATCCTGTGGCCGCGCCCCGCGTCTGAGCTGCCGGGGCAGCTGGTCACCAAGGATGACGACACGTTCATGCTGGAGAGACTGCTTCAAGATTCGCAAGAGAGCGAGCATGAACACTGTGAACATGATCGTGAACAAGATGACGAGGTTCACGAACGCAAGCGCAAGCGAAGTGCTGACGTTGACAAGTGCGAGTGCAAGCACAAGCGGGATGACGGCTCGGACAACCTGAAGCAGACCTGGGATGGGGACCACGACCACGACGGACAGAGCGACTCCGAGGTTGAGCTCGAGTAGCCTGGCCTCGTGTGACTGGTCCCCAAGTGCATCGGTTGACAAGATCATGTGGGCCGTCGACGATACTGCCACTCAAACTGCGTGAACTAGAACTTCTGACAACATCCTCCTGCGAAGACATTAGATCCTTGCCTGACGAACACTGACTACTATAGCATTTCCTTTCGTTCCATGGCCCACTGCTGGCAGCCAAGCTACCGGATAATTAATAAGTACGTTGGACGTGACATGGTTGCGAGAGAGCAACGGCCTGACGTACTAGATGTAAACCCTGGTAATATTAGAGGTTGTGATGTAATTGACTCCGCTGCACCCCCATACACCCCGGACAGTTCTCAATATATACTTAGCTCGTTTCCCCCGTTCTTGTCTCGTCTTGTCCCAACCAACCAACATCTAGCGTCCGTAGTCGCCCTGTACCCCTTCCTATCTACATGTATGCGCACATGTACATCGTCCAACATGCCGGTCTCGTCCCCTTCCGTTCATTACCCCCTCTGCTGTTTGCGCTCGCTTTTCGCAGTTACGACTCATGACTACTTCTCCCTGCTCTAGGCTTCAGGCTTCAGGCTCTATACTCTAGCTAAGCTCGTGGTTGGCGTCGGTGTATGCGCATTCGCAAGCAACGAGTGCGAGTGTACGTATATGCCGCGGTATCGGACGCCCCGGGCCATGTTTAGCGTTGGTTCGGTCAATGCATTTAGGAGATGCGACTGCTAAGATGGGCGACAGTACGTAAGTAAGTCACGGTCCCGGGGCTCAACTCACTTTTCCGAGCGGCATCGCAGCCTTGCTTGACCTGACTTACAACCACCACCACCACCACCACCACCACCACCACCACCACCACCACCACCACCACCACCACCACCACCACTGCACCACCACCCAGCTGCCCTCACCCTCACCCTCAGCGACCCTCGCCCTCGCCCTCGCCCTCGCCCTCGCCCTCGTCGTCGCCCTCTCCGTTGCCCCCTGTCGTCCTTGTCCTTCCGCGATGCAAGTTGACTCCCGTTCGTCTCCAGATCCCCACCCCGCAATTGTTCCTTTCGTGATGAATGTTCACCCATTCTACGAACCTATCGAGCTCGATTTTGACTCTGTCACCGTCGATGCCATCCTCGAAAAGGGTCGCAGATAGTTGCTAGGCTACGGTCAAGATCGGGGCCCGACCCTTCGTTAGATAACCGACAAGGTGAGCACTGTCAACATCTGCCGCCAGTAGACTCGCCCACTGCAGTACATGCCTAGGTAGTACGGGCCTCAGGCTGCAAAGCGGCCAGAGCTCGACATTGATATTAACTTGAATGCATGTACACGGTTAACGGTTTGCCTTGGCACTCGCAGAGCGTGGCATTTGTTCCCAAGTACGACACGGATGTGCCATGGTCGCTCCAGAACAACGCCAACGCGTGGTATTGCAACAAGGGCCACTGCCTTACCTCCGAACCCATCGACACCGACGACTCCTTGCGGAAGAGGCTGCGCAGTGCACTTGGGGGCAGCGCTGCCACCGCGACAGGCGGGCTCGAGATCCAGCTGTATCTCGTAGCTCCAGCTACCCCGGGTAGATATTTAGCCCATTGTCCCGTCCAATACTAGCGCTAACCACTTACCATTTCCCTGCCATGCGTACGGCTGCTGCGCCTTACTACTCTTACTCTTATTCTTACATATCCCCGCTTGTTCTCAGCCCCACGCTTCCGCTTCAGCATGGGGGTGCACGTGGAAGAAGGCTAGTCGTCCGTTTGTGAGATCCTCGCACTGCGCGTTCATGCGGCTTCACTGTTTGCTCAGAACGCCAAACATACGTCTCAAGTAATCAGCGGGCCCACTGGGCGGCCAGGGGGGTCTGGTACGGATTCAACGGTTACCACGACGGGGACAATTCTATACTGGTACGAGCCAAGTTCATTGTCCCTGCGCGCTACCCTGAAGTGTATGCTTTCGACAGACTCGGATGGCCGCTCTTTTTGAGCCCGCTTTCGCATACGCGCAAAATGCTCTTTGGGGCTTGCAGGATACTACCCCACTTGGCGAGGGCGAGAACTGCGAGGAGGAGGGGAATGCAGGGAGTGTTGGGGCGGTGGTCGATGCCACTGGCCTGAGTGGCAAAGACGATGTGTTGGATGCACATCTCTTCATGGCGCAACTGCGTGACACTTTTAACGGCCTGAAAATGGGATTTTCTGAATCCGAGTCGAAGCAGGGCGCGTTCACACACGGTGTGGCCCTCAGCAAGGTGCTCCAGCTGCTCTTCGATGATCCAACCCTCGACGCCTGGGTGCAAGTCTCCATGAACCATTTACCCAGGATCGAAATTGAGGCGGAGTGCCCCACTCCCTGTGGGATCCCCGCCCTTTATGTTTTCGCAAACGACAGACTAACGTCTCTACGTGATCCGAAGATGGAATCCCAAGGTGTGCTGGAGGGCATGGCCGCGTACAGGGATGCAATCTTGAAGACAACGGTGAGCCATAACACAGCCCTCAGCCGCATTTTTCTCTTTCTGACTCTACCTGCGGCCTCCCATCAGCGTGCCCCCATCTACGATGCCACCTGCTGTCCCTGCCTGGTCATCGGGACAGCGGGTGCCACCCTCCAGATTTTCGCGGCGTATTTCGCCGACAGGATCTATCGCACCCATCTCTGCGACTTCGCACTCGACGCCGACGCGGACGCGCACCATGACGTCGCCGCCGTCGCCACTAAGCTCCGCGTAATCCGCAACACCGCGCGCATGTTGCGCGAGGGGTACGCCAGAGTGCACGTCGGTGCATACATCCTGCCACCCACGCACACATGCCGCCCCCATCTCCTCCCCCGGCCCACCATCCTCATGCCAGTGCCCGCCCCGCTGCCCGTGCACCTCTATCTTCGCGACCGCGTCACTCGGGGCCAGAACAGCGACGTCTTTACCGGCACACTGACGCTTTCTGCGCATCGCGGTACCGACGACTCCGAGTCGTCCGATCGTGAGCTGCCCGTGCACGTCAAGTTTGTCCCGGAGTACAGCGTCGCCGCGCACCGTCTCCTCGCCACGCACACCGACGCCTCCGGCGCCCCACGCCCGCTCGCGCCTCAGCTGTACTGGGCCGGGGAGATCGTGCCCGGGCTCTGGATGATAGTCATGGAGACCCTACCTCCTGACGCGCGCATGCTCTACCGGGTACTTGCCGCGGGAACCCCGACCCGGACTGCTCGGAGCTCCCTACGTGGGGCGAGCTAGGGGACGTGCGTGCGGCGGTACGGCTGCTGCACGCGCATGGCATTGTACATGGGGACATCCGCAGCGGGAACATCATGCTGCAGAGGCCGGCACGGCTCGCCCCCAATTCCGAGTCAGAAGCAGACAGCGCCAGCAGCAGCAGTGCTGCTGCCAGTAACTGCCTGAGTACCACTGCCAGTAGTACTGGTGGTAGCGGTGTGGAGATGTCGCCGGCGCGCGCGTACCTCATCGACTTCGACTGGGCGGGCAAGGAGGGCGAGGCACGCTATCCGGTGGATCCGACTTTGAATCCGGACGTCGAGTGGCCGCGCCCCGTGTCTGAGCTGCCTGGGCAGCTGATAACCAAGGATGATGATTTGTTCATG